>OZ002740.1:97572577-97915387 GCA_963924295.1 Dioctria rufipes | reverse complement strand
CAGAACTCAGAGGAGCACTTTCACAAGACCGGTAACAAAAATTTGTCGTCTTCCAATCAATTAAGTGTTAGTTAACAAACATGTGGTGTCCTAACACATCTGTTAATTGTTGTGTTGTCCCATACAAAAAAAACAAAGTACTAATTCATTTTATTTTTACAGATGTCTGATTACAAATTAAATGAAGACATATTAGAACTTAATTATGATTTTGAGTTCGACTTGGATTTAGTTCCTCCAGGCAGCCCTCTTGATGCGAGCTGGTATGTAGAAGAAGGATGTGACGTCTTGACTGGTCAGCCAAAAAAAATGACGGAATCAACAGGCCCGGTGCCATCAACAAGTCACCAGATCGATCAGGACCTTTTGGACATATACGATGACCTGAATTTCAACTTCTCGCTCCCGGGTAGTCCAATTAACCCAGATGATGATATTAGCAAGCTACTATCGGACATTACAGAGGCTACTGCAGAATCACAGCCAGAGAAGAGTCCTGTTCCATCTACTGTCAAACCAAAAGGGCCTTCCAGGACATCCACGACAGCAGCATCAACAACAATTCAACTAACACAATTGTTGCATTCAGCGACCCCCCAAACAGCGCCAACACTAAATGAACCAGCAATAATCAATGGAGCACAGGTTTATGATCTGAAAAAACTCAAGGTTTCTTCCACTATAAACGAGGTAAAAATGCGTGCCGAAAACTCGTTCCAACGTTTCGTCACACGCGAAAACGTCGACATCTACCTACCAAGGCATGTCATCAAAAAAATAGATTTTGAGAACATAAAAACAAGACGAAATAGAGAAAAGATGATCAATCTACCTGATCGATATCAAGTACATCTACGAGTACTTGCTGATGGAACCCTAAAATTTTTTAAATACCACAAGAGAGGCATTAAAACAATAAGAGAACGGTTGAACATGGCTGTTCAACGGGGGGGAGAATGTTCGACGAACCTGAAAAAGAAAAATAACAATGTACCTCGATCAAAATGAACTTAATTAAAGCATCTTACCTGCACCTGGAGTGCATCACAGGTGCGACAGTCCCTCGATGACATGAAACAAAAAAAAATAGATTTAGAAGTTTTCAAATGAATTTTAATAAATTAGATTAATATTGAATTAAAAACAGAACAAACAGGATAATAAAACCCATTAGAAAGGTACATGCAAGTCTTTCATTTCATGTAAACAAAGACAAATGTAACATACAAAGAAGCAGGAAATTAAGAATGATTTTCTGCAATAACATGCACATAACATAAAGAAACACACAAAGGGTAATTAATCATGCAAATAAAGGTACATCTAGGAGATTGGTGGACGCTTCAGGTAAGAAAACACCCAAAACAAAGCTCACCTGTACAGGTGTCCACCAATCTCAAAAACACAGAAACTCACAATAAATCCAATAAATTATTATAGTTACCTGTACTATATGGTATCCAGCGATGATAATATCAGGAAAACACTGCACAAAATAATAAAAACACTAAAAAACTAATAAAAACAAATCGCGCGCGTTTGACAGTTCGGATTAAAATTTTCACGGTGAACTTCATACTCCCATGACATGCGATACGTCAAATTGGGGTAAAATCGTCGCGCGATTTTAATGGTGCCGTTCGTTTCGCGGTATTTTTCGCGGGATTCGCGTAATTCGCGATATTTATAATTTCAATTTGCACTAACGAGTGCGAAAGAGATGCACGGTGCGAGCAAGACAAAACAGCAAAAATCTAGAGAGGAATTACTTAGAATGAATCAAAAATGGCGCGTCGATAATGTAGATGAGAAAAGTCGTAAAAATCAATTAAAATCAAGAAATTTAATATTAAATCTTTATGGTAAATATGCCAAAAAATGTAAAATTCATTTTGGCATACACCAATAATAATTAAAATCCTTAATTCATTCACAAAAGGCCAATAATTTGATAATTTCACTTTATGGATAGTGAAATTGAAACAAATCTGTCTATAAAAGGCGTGTCATTCCTTCATTCGATCTCTTATTTTCATCGAGTTGTCATTTAGAAAACACATGCTAAGCATAATTTTCTAGTTCATGCAAATATTTTCAAGAGTTTAGAGTTTTTTTGTAGTTTTTGGACTTGCGATTTTTTTTCATAAAATTATTGTCTACGGTTTGGACTTAAGAATTTTTTCATAAGGATTTGAGTGCTCAAATTGAGATAAGTCTGTCAGTGAATTTCGTATCACTTCCATTTAAGTTTTTTATTGCGAAATAGCAGCAAGCAACAACACCTAAATTTTTTGGAAGGATAGTGTATAAATATTCGCAAAGGTATTATATTTTCAGTTTTAAATCAATTTGAGGTTATGGGACATATGTAATAGCATGTCATAAGGATATAATTACGGGTCACAATTAACCTAAGCAAATTGATTATTAATAATAAATAAATTTCCTTTCTTTTTCAGAATACATTTTTTTTTTGTTATAAATAAATTGAATTGTAAATTTTTATTGTGTTGTGACATTTTGCGAAAAACATGCCTGTATGGCATATTTTGCAAACCATGCTCAAACAATAAAATTCAAACAGAGTAATTGTTTGTAAAATAAATAATTAGTTATAAATATTAATTAGGTAACTAAGTATTGAATTAAAAAAAAAAAAAAGGGAAAACCTAGAGTAAATTAAAACAAAAACGGACTGACTTGTCAGTAAACTAGAACTATATTTGAGTAAATTTTTGTTGCATTTTTTTTGAGAAAACTAAAAAACGATAAATTCAATTGTGCTAAATTTAATATTTTTAAGTGTAGAATTAGTTAAATTTTGTTAGATTACTGAACTCAATGATTAAAAGTGAATGATAATCAAATGATATCTTTTCAATCGCTACACTACCTACCACCATTTTAAATTTAAATGTCCACGTTGCTTATCAGAATCGACGAAGTTTGTGATTTGTAAACGTAGATCATTATATGTCAATTACAGGAATTGACATATAATCAATCAAAAGTTTTCTGGTAAGCAAACAAAGTTTACATTTTGTTCAGAGTTGTACAATAATTGTGGAAAATTCAAAACACTATCTGGGATAATCATTAAATAAACCTTTTATTTTCACTTTACCACTTTTTGTATAGTTTGATTGATTTTTTTTGGTATACTCTGGAATTTTTTTTGTAACTTCACTTATTAAATAGTTCTAATTTTCTTTTATATTCTTCACACAGTAATTGATTTACAACAATTATAAATTATTTTCACTTAGTAGAAATAGTAAACTTTTTCTTTTGTGCAGCAATTTTTCTTTTGAGCAGCAACTAATTTATTAAAGTGATCAATTTTTATAACTATTGATGAGCACTTTTATATTCTTCACACAGTAATTGATTTACAACAATTATAAATTATTTTCACTTAGTAGAAGGAAAGAGCGACGTTTACTTCGCGACGGGTGAAAAAACCAACTCCCCGAGGTTCGGGCTAGCTGCCCCCAGGTGCCCATAAAAGCTTCTTTTTTCTTCTCATCACTTTCCCACGACGTGAAAAATCGTACGTGGGAATGTACAAAAAATATAGACACTGTGCATATGCATGAAATCTGATATGCACTTGTGTCTTGAAAAAGTAATATTTTTAGGTGATAAGAATAATCATGTGTATGTATGTACATACGATTAAGTTTTATGAATTTAGGAAAAAGAAACTGTATGTATGTATAGTACATGCAGATAATTTAGCAGAAAAGCTGTATGTAGGTATGTACATAGTACTGCATGTAGGTAAGTATACATGCCGTGTGAACGGAATGTATAACTGATAACAAAATGCAATTTATGCTAAATTGCATTTTGTTGCAGTACGTAAATGCATTTTTAAATGCATATGAAATTTAAATGAAATTTTAAATCAATTTTATTTTTCAGGGTCAAATTGTAGTACGCCAATATATTGCATAGGGCAAGATATTGGCGTATTGGTTTTATTGTTGTGATTCGGGGTATAGGCACCTGGGTCACAACATCCGTCCCCCCTGGGGAAAAGAAAGTTTTATTCTTTTTAAGAAGAAAACTTTCTTTCAAATAACTAAATTCATTATTCATATACTAAAATAAAATAGTATGTAGCTTATTATAAATAATTACAAAATTCTAGATTTACTATATATTAAAAAATAATTAAAATATTTAAATTAAAACTGTTTGCATCACTAATTATATGTAATTACAAGATATCCTTTTTTTTTTTATTTGTTGTTATATAGTACCTAATTAATAGTGGAGTTATGTTTAACAAGCAATATTTTTTATTTAATTTCCTTATTTTATTTGCATAGGCTTTTTTTTTTTACTATATTTATTTATTTTATTTCCTTTATTTTATTATATATAAATGTATTATATATAAAAGATAATTTGTAAATAAAAACTGTGTTTATTTTTATTTCTCTTTAGTTTGCTTTTTTTTTTATATATATATATAGATATTACTACATTATTAACTATTTTAACTTTTATTTATTTATTAATTTCTACCAGAAAAGAAAAAAAAAATAGTCCTTATTGTAAGGACTATTTTCCACACAGGGAAAGAAAAATTTTCTATTTTTCTTTTGAATTTATTTTTTCTTATATAAAAAAAAAACTTTTGTCTATTCCTTCTAATTTTTATTTATTGGTTAGTTTCTGTCAGAAACGAAAAATATTAATCCTATTTGAAAAAAAGGTAAAAATTGATATTTCACAAAAGAAAATAATTTTGGCATGTTCAAAAATGTTTATGATATTTGGGGTAGGTGATAAATGGGAAAGGTTGCTTTGTCAGTTTTTTGTTCGTTATAGTTTGTTTTGTCCCTGTTTGTATTAATGAGCAATTGCAATTTTGTTTTTGTTTTTCTTCTAATAAGCTGATCCTCTATTAATCACCATTTACTGGTCGCTTGGCATCACTTCTTTTTCATTGTTGTTGTCTAGATAAGATTCTGCGGACCTAGTCTTTTTGGGTTTAATTCTGTTGCGAGTTGCTTTTATCTGAAGATTTTAAAGTGAATATAATATCGTGTGGAATGCTGGTATGCGAAGGGAAAATTTTTTTTGTTATGTTTCTGTTTGGTATTTTGTTTGTAATTGCCTGCTTTAACTTGGATAGAATTGGAGTCAGTTCTCATTTTCAAAATGATTTTCGTTGAAGAGGTTGGCCACTCTATTTATCGTGTACCTCAGTACTTTTGTGTCCGGGTCACCGGGATATATGTCTTACATGTTTTCCCGGGCTGGATGGGGCCCCTTCGGGTGGTCTGGCACGCTTATGGGCGGCATAGTCTGCCTCTATGGGGTGGTCCACCAGTTGCTGACGCGTACTATCAATGCGATTTCATACTGTATCCAGAGTATGAAATGGGCATTTCCTTTCTAGGTAAGTAGTTACTTTTGAAAATTGTTTTGCTGTGTGATTTTTAATTTTTGTTTTTTTTTTTTCACTTTTAGGCGGATATGCTGTCATTGTCGGGGAGTCATACTCACTTCCCATAAACCCCTGGTTTTCCGGTCCTGTTTCCAATGTAAGCGAGGCCGATTGGGACTTTTAGTAATTTACTCACAATTTGTATTTTTTTCATATTTTGGTTATATTGTGGTATGCTGAAGTTTTTTTTTCTCTTTTTAATTCATTTCTCCCTTTTTTTGTTTTCCTCTTTTTTTTTCAATAAATCTTTCTAATTAAAAATGAGTTTTTCTTATTTATTACCGTTTTTTATTTTTGTTTCTATTTTTTTATTTTATGGTGGTTTCTTTTGTTTTTTTTTTGCTTGTGTTTTGCTTTTGATTGGGGTTCGGAATCAATACATATTTTGTATCTTATGTGTATTTTGTGTATCGGGAAAGAACTACACACGAGAAAAAAAAGGGGAGGGTGGGTAAAAAAAATAAATAAATTACTATTATTGTCCTCCTATATATTGGTCAGATTGGTGAATTCGTTTTAGGGAATCTGATACAAATGTCATCTGTGTGTGCTTTATTGTAATATTACTGGGGGATCTGATAGGAAGGGTGTTGTTAAGAAGGGGAAGGAAAGAGAAAAAAAAAATGTTGACATATAAAATATTTTGTATTGTTTCTTTAAATTTCCTATTTTTTCATTTGATCTTTGGGCTGGGAAGGTGTTAAGTATTTAAAGCATGGAAGAGGTTACTTCGTCTGTTATTTGTTGTTGTAATTTTGGTACTTTTTACTTTCTGATTGGAAGCATGAGTCCATGAGATATGTATATGCGAACATGTGTTTTTGTATATTTAAATATATTAGAATTAGTTGGGGGAACTATCTTCAGTTCTTCTGTTGGGAGCGGGGGTTATGATGAAGTTAGACCTTCTTGGTGCCGCAGTGGGCACATCTGCAAGTATATGTTCCGGTACCAGAGGTATATTCTTACCTATGCCGGTTTTTGGTTTGGATTTCATGTACATGTAGGTGATTAGAATAGCGATAACTAATGCTATTGTTAAATATGATAAAGCATAGTGGTGAATGTGGTGATTGTTTATAGGATTTAGGGAATTTGATTCTTGTTCTTTTTGAAGGTGGATGGATTTTAAAATTTCATCGAAGTCCATGTTGTTTGTGATATTTAAAGGATTTGTTCTTCTGTACGTTTCCATAGAGGGAAGCGTCATATTTTCGATTATGTTGGAAATGTTTGTTGTTGGGATGAAATGGGAGTTAAATTTTGATATTTTTACGTTATGTCCGTGCAAGATAAATTCTTTGCTGCGGACATAACAACCTTAGCAGATAAATATTGTTCCGGTTCCCTGCAGGGTTTCCGAACTAATTGAATCTTCGCAAACGATATCTATATGGAAAGGTTTTTTGAGGGAGAAAAGCCATGCATTTTGCTGAGATAATTGTGTCATATAGTAGTTCTGTTTTAAAGTCAAAATTTTACATTTTGATGTAATAAGGTTCCTTTTTTATTAAGTTGATTTCACATTGAAGCATTATTGAACTCGGCAACTCCTGCCTAATTTTTGATAAAATTTTTTCAATCTTATTAGGTGATATTAGTGTAGGGTGAAATTTTCCATGTTTGGAATCAATTAAAAGATCTATTAATTCTGACTGTGTACTTTGATATCTGAATGTCATTAATGAAACAAGTGAGACGAGTGATTCTAATTCAATGGATATTTGATTATCCAGTGTTCTATTTACTATTAGCGATGTAGATATTTGAATCGAAATTAGTTTTTTATGCATATTCAGGAATTCCTTTTCAATTGCGGCCTTGGTTTTATTAAAAATTTGAGCTGGAGCAGGGAATTTGGGTTTAAAGTGAGGTTGTGAATTTGTTCATCATATAGCTTGGCATCATCTTCATCTAATGTGCCGAAAAGAGCTTTGGAAATTGATCCTATTACATTTAAATGTGCTCTTTGTTTTCTGCTTTGAGTTATTAGGAGCATATTTTTATATTCTATATTTGCTATGATAAGGTTTATCTGTAGCAACGTACCGTTACAAGTGTGTGCCATTGCTGAATTCCCATCCAATTTCTTGCAGATAGCCGTAATTTGCTCCGTGATGAATTTGATGTTCCTGAATTCTGACTTGAAGTTTTCTAGATCGTAGTAGGTAACGATCTTCCACTCGTTAGTGTAGAAATTGGCTCTGCCAATTTCTTCGAAATAAATGCCTGCGCTGGCATTTATTTGCTTTATTTCCATCCCTGAGCTCTAGACGAAAGGGATGCAGATTAAAAGGAATACTATTCGCATCATCGTGAGAACCTGGAATAGGATATTGTTTTATTCATTTGCGTTGATTTTGAAGTAGATGAAGTTTTGTACTAGTCGGAAAAAAATTTAAGTCATTATTATGGACTCTTTTATTTTTATTATTTACTTTCACAGTGGAGTTCTCAGGAGAATTGATTTCTACAATCACATAGGGACCTGTCCAGAGTGGTGAGAATTTGTTATCTCTTACTCTGCTTTTTATTAAGACTTTGTCCCCAATATCGAAGGATTTTGGAACTGTGTTTTTGTCATATTGGAGTTTTGATTTCTCTTTGTTGGCCATGGCTATGTCTTTCGCAATTTTATAGCTATGTTGTAGACGTGCTTTTAACTCGTTTGCATAATTATCGTAATTATAGCAAACGGTCGGAGATGATTTTAAGTTATTTGGGATTTCGGCTGGGAATCCGTACAGGAGTTCGCGGGGAGTATAATTTGTACTCGAGTGAGGTGTGGTATTATAGACAAACATGGCATATGGAATCCACGTATCCCAGTCTTGAGGATCTTTCGCTACATAAGATCTGAGGTATTCTGCTAAAGTTCTATGACTTCTCTCCAATGCACCATTTGTTTGAGGGTGATATGGAGTAGTTTTGAGCTTTTTGATTTTTAGCAGTTTAGATACCTCGGCGAACATGCCACCTATGAGGTTAGATCCCTGATCTGTTAGGATACTTTCTGGAATGCCATGTCGACAAACTACTGTTGTGGTGAAGGCTTCCGCTAATGTCTTAGATTCAGTGTTGACTATGGGATTAGCCTCAGAGAATTTGGAAAGGTCGTCTTGAAATGTAAGGATGTATTTATTTCCAGAATGGGAAATTGGGACAGGTCCTACAACATCTAGGTACACTCTTTCAAAAGGTTTTGAGCTTATGCTTGAGATTTTCATAGGAATCTTAGGATTTCTGGATACTTTGTTTACTTGGCAAAGTTTACATTTCCTTACCTATCTTACAACATCGTCTGACATGCCAGGCCAATAGAATTGTTTTTTAATTCTTTTGATTGTACGGGAGACACCTTGATGGCCTCCCGTTGGTAGGGAATGGAAATCTTTTAGAACTTGTTCAATATCACTGCTGTTAGATAAATACTTTATGGAATCTTGATGAAGTTTTATATTTATTTTTTGGTTAACGAAGACATTGGTAAAAATGTTTTTAATAGTTGATAGATTTTGTTGGTCTAATACCGGGAAGGAGATATTTACCTGATTTAACTGATTTGCTTCTGTGTATGAGCAGATCTCAGTTAAAATCTTTTCAATGTCTAATCTATCTCTTTGTGATCGGCAAGGTAGATTGACTTTTGAAATGATTACTGTTGAGTCTTTCTTCTTAAAGAAGTTCAGTTTGTTTTCTAGTAGAGGAGGTTCGTCTAAAAGTTTTAGTTTATATTTTAACACTCTTTCAAGTTCTGTGCAGAAGAAGAGATCGTTGAAATCCTTACAAATTTTCCGAATACTCTCGGCTTCTTCCAAATTACAGAGATCCAATTTAATCAGGGTGTGCAGTTTCTTTATTCTGCCCCTAATTGGATCTCTGTTGGAATCCGTGGAGATGCAATCGAAGTCATTAAGGTCATGGCATTCTGGATTCATGTCATGAATTGCCAGTTCGACGTCCTGTTCATTCGTGTTGAGAACTAGGACTTTTGCCATTCCTTGTGATGGGTTGACTATGGTATTACCTATGAACAACCCTGGCTTTACCTCTTTTTTAAAATATACTGATTTCGTAGTTGACAAAGTTGGAATTTGAATTATGGATTCAGAGCGAGCGGGAATTGTAATAAGTTTATTATGTAATTTGTCCGATTCGTTTCGGTTTTCATTGGATTGTAAAATATATTCCGTTTTTTGTAGGATATTTGTGTTGGGGTACTTTTCACGTTTGGTATTTAAATCCCGTGAAGTACTGGGAAACTTGCTTTTATCAGCACTTGCATTGTTTGTTTCGGAGTTCTTGTCATTGTTAGCATATCTAAGATATGTATTTGGATAATCTGAGCGGTATTGCTCTATGGGATAGGATGAATGACATTGCTTCACCTCTAAGGAAATGTAATTGTTTTTATAATAGATACAAGCGTTGTATCTAGACAAGAAGTCGTGGCCAATTAGGCCGTCATATGCTAAGGTTGAGTTTTCTCCTACTATTTGGAAGGGATGTTCTATTATATATACATTCTTCGTTTGATGTATTTGCCAGTTTTGCTAATATTAATCCTTCTGTAATTTTAGATTCCGAAAATAAAGTATTTATCTTGCAGATTGCATCTTTATAGTAAGTGCTACCTGCTTTCAGTGCATTGAACTTTATGAGACTAATTTCTGCTCCTGTGTCTACGAGGAACTTTGTTTCTTTATTGGAGCACACATTGGTAAATAGAGAGATAGTAATGGAGTTGGAATTGATAATAATTGGAATTTTCAGCGTTATGTGATCATTTAATAAATGTGCATTATCTAATTTGGGTTGGTGTGTATGTCGGCTTTTGTTTGAATTTGCGAGGGGCTGCCGACTAATTCCTCTCGCCTTGATTTGTTTTCCGAGTGTGTTAAAAATATTCTCGGATTTTGTACGTGATCTTTGTTTGATCTTGGTTCATTTTGGGGTTGTATTGTCGAGGAATGGGAATTTTTTCTAAAATTTGGATTTGGAACCTGGTTGAAGCTGACCTCTTTTTGGGGAATTGTAGTTCTATTGGGACTTTCCGTTCGCTTTCTGAAATTTTGATCAACGGGATTTATATTTCCTCTGTAGAAATTCCCGTGGTTTGCTATCCTTGCCCTGCATACTTCTATGGTATGTCCTAATTTGTGACAATACCTGCATGTAGGAGTAGTGCTGTTGGACGTGCTAGCCTGCTTAGGAGGATTGCCTTTGTTTAAATTATTTGAAAAATATTTATTTGGGGTTGGGTATGTACGAATATTTTGTGGACAATTTGGGGCTAAATGTCCCTGTGCTTTGCATTTATAGCAAAAGGGGCTCTGCACTTGCATTGATTGAGCAGTGCGAGAGGAGTTTGTTGCTAATCTTGTTGCCTTTCATTCTAGGCGTAATGCTTGCTCGCCAATATATGACGTAATGGGCTTTAATGCTCTATTTTCGTGGAGTTTGGCCAGAGTTTGGAGTTGCTCGCTTATTAATCCATCCTCTATTGCTCTAATAGCTTGTTTTTCGTTGTCCTTTACGAGAGAGTTTAACAGTAGTTTATCTGTTGTATATGAATGCGTGGCTTCGTTCAATTGAGCATGTGTCAAATTAATTCGTTGCAGACAGGCTCTCCTGCTCTTTGTCTTGTGTTTTGGAGTTTTGATTGGAGTACAGACTTTTCTAATTTTACTTCGAATGTTTCGAGTAGTATTTGCTTCAAATCTGACCACCTGCTTGTATCATTGTACTTAAGTACATTGTAGGCATCTCCAAATAGCTTACTTTTGATTATTGAAAACAGGGTTGTTTGGTCGGTATTGGGATAAAGTCTATTAATATCATCGCAACATGACACGAATTTATGGAGGTCTTTTGTATCGCCGTTAAAATTAGGTATTAACGATTTAATTTCTGATAGAGAGATATGTGAAATTTTGACTTCTGTGCTTTCATTGTGAAAGTGTGATGAGTTATTTCGTGTGTCATGTTGGTAATTAGGGAAGCGCGTATCTAGCTGTTCTTGAATAGCAATTACAGTTTCTTCATATTCTGCTTCTGTTTTACCGAAAACATTTTCAGTAAAGTATTTATTTTCTAGGTCTTGTGGCGTAGATTGCATTTCGATTGTATTGTTGAGTTCTTCGAATTCAGCCCAATGTTTATTTAGGATACTCAGTTTTTGTTCTAGGTATGTTTTACTCACTGTAGGTAAAGTATCAGGGTTTAATGATTGTATAACTCTTGTAATTGAGTTAATTTTTGTATTTAGACTTCTGAAAATACTTTCATTTTGTGGACCTTCTGTTTCCTTATTAGGTTCTGTAACTTATGATTTGGTTGGAATTCTCCACGAAGCTCTGGGTGATGAGATATGAAAGGGTTTTTGCTGGTTCATAGTACTTTCTGAGATTGATTTCAATCTTTCGGAAAGTGTTGCTTTCGTCAACATGTACCAGTCCTCAGTTTTATCTGAGCACGATTCTTTGAAATAATCGTGGTCGGTCGTGAAGTCTTTATGCTGAACTATTTGTTCTTCTGTTTTTTCGACGGCGCCCCATATTTCTTCGAGTTGCTGTAATTTACCTTTCACAAAGGTATTGGTACGCTTCACTTTACCGGCTTGGTGATAAGCCCCTAGTATTAGACGAATTTCCTTATTTTTTCCTATTTGGGATGAGCAGAGCTCATCGAAAGAAACGGTTTCTTCAGTCATGACTAATTTCTGAAGTAATAGACGGAAAAATTAGTACAAATATGATGTATAGTTTTTTAATATTAGGAATGTCTGTTTCGAGCTTCGATTTGGTTGATCTGAGGGGAACTATGGAAGATGTGACAAAATTGTATGGAGTAAGTAGAAGTCAGCTAATTACAGGAAACACGTTTACGTTTCCCAACAGCAATAACCAGAGAATCAGTTTGTTATGTGCTGATAACTATTTTTTTTTTTTTACAAAACAGAGAGACGGAGAAAGAAAAAAAAAATAATTTTTGTGAGGGAATAGGTAAATAATAATAATAAAAAAAATAAAAAAAATAAATTTAATTGAGCTAGGAATTTCAGTTTATTAACTATTTGTTTGTTAAATTCAATAAATGAATAGTTGTAATTACTGTTTTTACTTATGTAGTCGTATCGCTTGTGGGTTTGTCCGTCGTGTTGTTATGTATATTATGCGTGTAAATTGGGATAAGGTATGTAAGTTAACAGAAAATTGATATTGTGCACACAAAGGAAAAATAAAATCACCCTTTTTCTTTTTTTATGGATTATAATCATACTCTAAATTGTTATTATTGCCACTTTTCTGATTGATTGAAGGGATGTGTAGGGATTGGGAATTGCTAATATGAGAAAAAAAATTTTTGTTGTGAATATTCAATTTCTGAAATAAAATGGGTTGTAGTACAGATCGCTGCTTCCTACCAAAATCTTTCCTCTGATCAACAGGCTTATGAAGCTCTATTGCAGGGGATCGATTATTGATTTATCGAAGTCCTCTGGCCAGCAAGTTCACGAAGCCTTACCGCAGAGGTCGCTTCGTGGGGCAGCGTATTTGCACACACAACAACCGCAAAAATAAATTGTTTCTAGAAATTTATAAATATCAGCAAATATTTGCAGGTATATATATGAAAAAGCATAGGACTAAATTTCGTCTACCTTATGTTTTAATCCAAATTGTAGTTTTTTATCTTGAAAATTAGTTGCGTCGTGCGTCCTGGCTGACGTCTTCTTGGTATTGAAGATGTTGCTGGTGAGTGTGCGTAAAAGTTGGAAGTTTGGTAGTTGTTGCTTGGATTAGCCAATGCCAATAGGATTCCCTGGTAAAAGGTCTTCCTTCCTTCCTTCCTTAACGAACGTCTTGTTGAGGCAGGGATGAAGCCTCACAAAGGTCCCCCGATGGAGCACTATGGCGCTCTAAACAATTATATTATCTCCTCTAAGTACTCTGTATTAAGGGTACCCGGGCTTATTTTTAGTTATGTATATTTATTTATTATTGATTCAATTTGTTATTTGGTTATATTATATGCTTCTTGTTATTGTTGTGTTTACGTTATATTTTAGTTGGTAAGAAATGCTGGTCGTTAGGCTGTATTTATGGATTTATGTAAAGCACTTATTATTTTTATTTTTGCACAAAATATTGCTTTTTATTTCGAATAGTTAATTAATTAATTAATTAGAAGAGCGAGAATTTAATTAATTAAATTTATTGACACTGATTTGGGTTGTGTTTTTTAAAAAAAACACCGCTGCCACCAGTTGTTATGAAGTCGTGTGCCGTGCTCTGGGAAAGAGAGCACACAACCGTTATAATTGTGGGAAAATTCAAAACACTATCTGGGATAATCATTAAATAAACCTTTTATTTTCACTTTACCACTTTTTGTATAGTTTGATTTATTTTTTTTGCTATACTCTGGAATTTTTTTTGTAACTTCACTTATTAAATAGTTCTAATTTTCTTTTATATTCTTCACACAGTAATTGATTTACAACAATTATAAATTATTTTCACTTAGTAGAAATAGTAAACTTTTTCTTTTGTGCAGCAACTAATTTATTAAAGTGATCAATTTTTATAACAATTGATGAGCACTTTTATATTCTTCACACAGTAATTGATTTACAACAATTATAAATTATTTTCACTTAGTAGAAGGAAAGAGCGACGTTTACTTCGCGACGGGTGAAAAAACCAACTCCCCGAGGTTCGGGCTAGCTGCCCCCAGGTGCCCATGAAAGCTTCTTTTTTCTTCTCATCACTTTCCCACGACGTGAAAAATCGTACGTGGGAATGTACAAAAAATATAGACACTGTGCATATGCATGAAATCTGATATGCACTTGTGTCTTGAAAAAGTAATATTTTTAGGTGATAAGAATAATCATGTGTATGTATGTACATACGATTAAGTTTTATGAATTTAGGAAAAAGAAACTGTATGTATGTATAGTACATGCAGACAATTTAGCAGAAAAGCTGTATGTAGGTATGTACATAGTACTGCATGTAGGTAAGTATACATGCCGTGTG
Organism: Dioctria rufipes; assembly: GCA_963924295.1. Classification (NCBI taxonomy): domain Eukaryota; kingdom Metazoa; phylum Arthropoda; class Insecta; order Diptera; family Asilidae; genus Dioctria; species Dioctria rufipes. The sequence continues at coordinate 97,900,882 of OZ002740.1, read as the reverse complement.
AACGGAATGTATGACTGATAACAAAATGCAATTTATGCTAAATTGCATTTTGTTGCAGTACGTAAATGCATTTTTAAGTGCATATGAAATTTAAATGAAATTTTAAATGAATTTTATTTTTCAGGGTCAAATTGTAGTACGCCAATATATTACATAGGGCAAGATATTGGCGTATTGGTTTTATTGTTGTGATTCGGGGTATAGGCACCTGGGTCACAACAGTAGGTATTAATCAAGTCGTGTTGGTGAATTAGTTGTGTTGACTCAATCTATCCATTTGGCTTCGCTCCGAATATAAATTAAAATGGTTGCTATATTTCACTGAACAAGTTTATACAGCGAAACTGAGCTTGAACAATTATTCTTCGTTATCTGTTATAAAGTGTCCTTCGGGACTTCATTTAAATTTCTTTTCTTTAAAAAATTTCGAGTTTTACTTTACTGCTCCAGTTCGCCTTTCATGATTTCTTTTTGTGCGTTTGACTATTTTTGCTTTGGGTCGGCGCAGTCGCTTGGCTGGTCTTGGTTGTGTTCGGCACAGGTTTTCGATTTCTACACATCGTTTAATTTTTTGTTTTGTTTACATATTATTATTTTTTCCCTATACAAGTTTCTTTCCTTTGTCTTTTCTTTTCCTTTTATAGTTAAAAATATATATATATATATATTTGTTGTTGTTGTTGTTTGTTTCTACTTCTAATGTTAGTGGTTAGTTAGTTTCTATGCTTGGTAGACTTATAGTTCTATACAGGGTGTCCCGTCGAGATGGTAAAACATTTTAAGAGTCGAAAGTACAGCCTATTTGCAATCGAAAATGTTATATAACATTTTTTCGAGTTCGCACTATTTTCGAAGTTATAGGCGATTTTCGATTTTTTCAAAATTTTGAACCTTAAGTCATATTTTTGACCATAACTCAGTTCAGGTTGCTCACAGGACGACCCTTTTTCTTGTGTTTTACTCGTAATATTACAGGCTCTCATTTGGTGTAACTCGATTTTGAAAACGTTCACACATAATGGAAAAATTGGCGATTTGTTGTCAAAACATTTTTTTCGTCAGAAAATTCATTTGTCTTCAAAGTCATTAATCTCGAAAAGTAACCATGCCAACAGATGATCCGGTTCTCATAGAAAACATCCCTCATTTATTATATTTTATAAAAGTCCAACACGATTAGTCCACATTAAGTATTGCCAGAGTTACAGTAAAAACTTGCCTGCAACATACCTCTCATAACTTGAGCAAAATTAATTCGAATTGCATAAAAATCCGAAAACGCGTTTTGCGGGAACTCTTATCTCCTCGAAACTGTTTGACCTACAGCTAAAGTGAATATACCGTTGGATTCGGAACATAACTCATTAGTTGTTAAAGTTAAATTCAATTTCGAAATTCGAACATTTTCGAAAATCTAGAGAGGCAAAATTGACTCGATTTTCTGAATTTTTGTGCATACTTTTTAAAGATTTCTTTTTATTTTCATATAGATGAAGGATGTAGAAAATTTTTCCAATTTAATAATTTTTCGATTTGCGCTCTGAGACTGGCAAATCGCGTTCGAAAGTGCCCAATTTCAAACATATTTTTCGTTAAAGTTCGGGTAGTTTCGAGTGGATTTTAATGAAATTCGGTGCGTATGCCGGATTTACAAATACACAACTTTTGAAATTTTTCGATTTTCAAAATTCGAAATTCTCATTAAGTAACTATTCGCAATTTGAAAATTTTCAACTATTTTATTTTTATTTTTTCGAAATTTCATATCTAATTACATATTAAGCGATTTTCTTTCCCCCTATTCTCTAGATCCTATTAATCTGCAACTTTTTTACACTGCATGTTATCAGCCAAAGTTTCATCGAAAAAAGTTACAAACGGTTGAAATTCCAAAATTCAAAATCACAAAATTCTGTATTGCATTTTGGATTCTATGCTGGGAGACTTGCAAACTTTTTAGTGATATGCTCATTTATACTCAGCAACTTTCTGCATACCAAAAATATCAATTTTCAAAAATTTTCACTACTAAATCTACGATTTTCGAAAAAATTTCACTTTTTTTCACCCTTCAATATTAGTACTTTACTTCCACAGAGTCTAGACGTGTGGGCACTCTATGGAAAGCCTGCGGTCTCTACTTTAAGAATCTGGAAAAAAAATCACATTTTCCAACTTTAGGTACATTGTTTCTTCCATCCATGCAATTTGATTTAATTTTGCTTAAGTTATGAGAGGTATGTTGCAGGCAAGTTTTTACTGTAACTCTGGCAATACTTATGGCGGACTAATCGTGTTGAACTTTTATAAAAGATAATAAATGAGGGATGTTTTCTATGAGAACCGGATCATCTGTTGGCATGGTTACTTTTCGAGATTTATGACTTTGAAGACAAATAAATTTTCTGACGAAAAAAATGTTTTGACAACAAATCGCCAATTTTTCCATTATGTGTGAACGTTTTCAAAATCGAGTTATACCAAATGAGAGCCTGTAATATTACGAGTAAAACACAAGAAGAAAGGGTCGTCCTGTGAGCAACATGAACTGAGTTATGGTCAAAAATATAACTTAAGGTTCAAAATTTCGAAAAAATGGAAAATCGCCTATAACTTCGAAAATAGTGCGAACTCGAAAAAATGTTATATAACATTTTCGATCGTAAATAGGCTGTACTTTCGACCCTTAAAATTTTTTACCGTCTCGACGGAACACCCTGTATTTATTTATTTATATTACTTATTACGTTTTATTACTATTCCCCACTTAGTGAGGGAGTTGCACTCTTTTCTTTGTCGATTGTTATCGTAAATGTTTATCTTTCAATTACAAGATTTATTTTCTGTTGCCTTTTACATATAAATCATTTTTTATTGCAGCACTTTATCCTACTTTCTAAGCATACCTAATTACGTAGCTGCCCTCTTGACTTTCGTTTTGTTTTCATTTGTATATTTTAACTTATTTATTAAGGTTTTTGAAACCGCTTATATTATTTGTCTATATTAGGAATGTCAGCGACGGCAACTGTGGTGACCTTTTAAAGCAGTAGATTTATACCATTTGCACCGACCTTGTAGTTGGTAGGTTGCAGGTTCTTTTAAGAGGGGTAGGTTCGATTGTTTTGATTTGTTCGATTTGTTCCCTCGCCTCTGTTTTTTTTCAGACTTGTTTGAGCGATATTTTTAATGAATAGTGTTAACCATTTGGCGACCAGGTACAGCACCATACATGTGATGACAACATCAGTTCAGGATACTGACGTTGTAGCTAGTACATGTGTAGGGTGGTGATTTTTATGAGGAGCGATTTTTGTTAAATTTTCGTCCAGTTCTTTTAATGACTCGGTACCTTACTCTTAATGGATTAAAGAGAAATTTTTTTAAATAATAGAATATCCTGTGTCTATACCTGGTGTGCTACGTGCGAATACGGTATTCCGGGTAACAATGATTCTTTGTTATTAATATGAATGGGAAACTATGTTCTTTTGGTTCCGTGCAGTGCACTGCAGAACACAGGAGATTGCGAATTGAATTGACTTGTAGGGTGCATAAAAGTAAAAAATGTTTTGAAAGTATAGAGAAAATGATCAAATTGCCATGACATGAATCCTTGCAAAATGTCAAAATAGAACTTGATAAACTTCGGGGCAGAATTTGACAGGTTTAACGTTTTGTAAGAATTAAAGTCATGGCACCTAGATTATTCTCTCTATGCTTGCAAAAAAAAATCTATTTCTATGCACTCTACAAGTCAATTCATTTCGCAATCTCCTGTGTTGTGCAGTGCACTGCACGGAACCAAAAGAACACAGCCGATCATATTTTGTAGATTGAAAATCGGAAGTTATATTCTAATAACTAATTTATCTTGGACTAATCTGGCCTTTGTTTTTGCTGTTTGATATAACAGGGAGAGACAGTTTTGTGCATCTGGGCAAGTAGCGTTGGACTTGTGGTATATCTCTAATAAACTCTTGGGATACACCACTAGAAGATGCAATTGATGACTTTTACTGGAGATTATTATGTCGAGTAAGGCTTGCTGCCTGTACTCAATCTCGACCATTTGTAAGATCAGGTTTGAAATTATTTCCTGCCTCAATTGTCTCATCAGTGAATCATCTGTTGTATTTTGCATTTTATTTACCTGGAGATTTATTTCTCGCTTACTTTCCTGAAGAGATGTCAACAGCTTTTGGATCTCTTGTAGAGTAGTTTTGACTGCGGTGATATGTTGCCTTTCTAGGTCGGCTAGTGCCCCGTTGATCTTGTTGAGCCTAATTTTGGGACCACTTCTCGGATGGCACTGGTTCTTCTCTTAATATTTTCCAAGAATAAATGAACATGTTTTTGTTGTACATAACTCATCAATTTGAGATCGATTAGAACATAATCTGTACACTAGGTGTTCCGCCTGTTCTGCCATTAGGGTTTGGTTGTGCAATTTTAGTAGATTTATCTCCGTTAGTATATTCCATGTACCGTGGTATACTTGTAATTTTCCTAAGTCCTCATACAGTATTCCTGTATTGTTCAGGGGACTTATTCTGTAGGATTCCGTTTGTATTTGTCCCATTGCCAGATCGAAACAGCACATTAACACTAATATGTGCTTCATGTTCTGTAGAAAATGATGGATAACCTTCATTAGTCAATCAGTCATACTAAATAGCATCTAATATTTAGATGTAGTATTACTTATTTGAATTGTTGAACGTCTATGTAATGGAACTCACTTGCTAATAGGAAGACGAGATAGCACAGAATTACAAAAACATGATGGGAGATTTCAGAGCAAGGTAGGAGGAACGGAAGTCAATTCAAGCTAAGTCTCGTCAATTTATTGTGGGATTTTAAGTGTTTCGAGCATGGTACTCTTTCATAAAAATTTAATTGGAAAATTGATTCATTTACTCCAACGAGTAAAAAGTAAAGATTTTCGGGGTTAATTTAGTACCATCGTATATGCTGTTATTGTGGATGATATGCTGAAGTCCATTACTTCTTTACCTTCAGCAGTTTGCACACCTTCTTGAATAGCTCACTCAAGAAATTAGTTCTCTGATCGGAGACTATTCTCTTTGGAATGCGATAGCGGATGAAGAAAATTTGCGCTACTATTACTGCTTCTCCATTAGGTATTGTATACTAATCGATAAATTTGGTGAGATTATCTTGAAAAGTCAAGACATATTTATTACCTGATATGGTCTCTTTATTGAACCTACGATATCCAGGTAAACCTTGTCGAAAGGTTGTTTTTCAATGTCCGTTATTACCATTGGCATTTGAATTGGGGAGATGTTTTTATTGTTTGGCACTTACGGGACTTTTGATGTATTTCTTAATATCGCTTAGCATGTGTCTCCACCAATTCTTTCATCTTATTCGTTTATAAGTCTTAATGGCACCTTGGTGGCCGCCGAATGGATATAATCCTTTATGATTGTTTGAACTTCCTTGGGGCTCGTGATTATATTGGATGTTATAATCGAATTCCGACAATTTGTGGTGAAATCTCACCAAACGCGAAGTCGGGTGTTTAACATTATAGACACCTTTGAGAGGCTTGTGGTCAATGTAGACTGTGAATTTCCTGCCCTGAAAACAGCATTGGAAATTTGCAGTTGCTCAGACTATAGCCAATAACTCCTTTTCAATAGTGGAGTAACTTCTTTCGGCTTGCATAAGCGATAGGATGGTCGTTTCCCACTTCTCCTTGGGAAAGTACAGCTCGTCAAGCCTCGTAACTGGCGTCCGTTGTAAGGTTGAATGGTATAGAGATATCTGGATGGATTAAAAGTGGTGGAGAAATTAGCGCATTTTTCATGCTTTGAAATGCTTCTTGGCATTTCTCGGTCCAAGTGAATTTTACATCCTTTCGAAGTATATTGGTTATTGGACGAACGATTTTGGAAAAGTCCGGAATGAACTTCCTGCAGTAATTGGCAAGTCCCAAAAAGGACTGAACTTGCATTACCTTTCTAGGAACAGGAAATGTTTGGACGCTGGCCGATTTGCTGGGGTCTGCTAATGCACCTTCGCTAGAGCATTTGTGCCCTAGGTAAACAACTTCTCTTCTCAAGAACTGGCACTTCTCTGGCTGCAGTTTGAGGCTGTTCTCTTTCAATTTGTCGAAGACTTTTTTCAGTTTATCATTCTGATCATTTAAGTTTTTACCGTAAATGACAATGTCGTCAAGATAAACGAAACATTCGAATCCTTGTAGGCCTGTCGAAACGAAGTTCATGAGACGTTGGAATGTAGCGGGAGCTCTTTTGAGTCCGAATGGTACACGTTTAAATTCTTAGTGCCCGTAATTAGAGCTGAAAGCAGTCTTATGACGACATTTTTTACTGACTAAGACTTAGTGATAGCCGTTGGCCAAATCAAGAGTGGTAAACTACCTGGCATGACCTAGTTTGTCAAGGATATCCTCGATTCGGGGTAGCGGAAATGAATCGCCAATTGCCTTTTCCTTTGACAACGTACCTTTTTGTACTAATTTTCACTTACTTTACTAATTGGCAGGGTATATGCTTCCTGCTGTTTTACTGGTGGAGTAACCTGTTTTATGGGTACTTCCTATTGGTCGGAGTACTCGCACGCATTCCTATTATGGCTTATGAAACGTGCAAAATTGGTTGTCTTAATATTATTTTACTTTGCGTTCAGTGAGGTCTTACGGATCTCGCACGCGTCTTTTGTAGGACTCTCGGGCAACGTTTGATACTTAATACTAATTCAATTAAGTGGTGGAGTCCACATTGCGTTACTGAGCTTACATGCACTTTTAACTAAGCTCTTGGGTCATAGTGGTTTCTTAATATTAACTCTGTTGACTGGAGGAGTCCAGGAGTCATCTGCAGTTTGCCTATCGGCCTCTTGATCTCACCCACATCTCTGATTTAGCTCTGGGGCCATTCAAGGCTTTCAGAGTTTACTTTTTTGGACGGTGGAGTCATTTTTGCCTCTACTCCAGTCTTGCTGACCTCGCAAGCGAATTTTATAAGGCTGATGGGCCTCGTTAGTTACTTATATCTAGGTATTTTTGAAAAAGAAGTTTTATTTGACTTGTGTTCTAACTTAGAAAACTAGCTCATGTTGTCGTTGGTCGTTTGCGATTTATTCGGCTTGAGAACTTGTTGTATATCTGCGGTTTCTCCTATTGGGATGACGGTGTAGTCATGTATAGGTAGCAGTTGTAATAACAAAAGTGGAGATGAATTTTGGAAATTGTTACTGTTGCGTACGGTAATTACCACTGTTTCTTTCCAAGTGAGGAGTAAACTGTTGGCCAGGAAGGCTCTATCGCATATCTTTTGTGATAGACAGAGCAGTTATTCCTTCACTTGCAACTGGACTGTGGAGATCATTTGTGATCTAGCAGGTATGCATATTGGTTCTTTAAAGATAACCAATTGCTGCCTCATTTCGCTAATCTTTTGATCACCTAGAAAACTTTTTTCGCATTCCTTCGGCTTTTATTGAACCTGCACCAACTGCATATAGATAGCTTAACCTCTTCAGGTTCTATCTTTCCTGCCAGTGCTCTCACTTCGACTGCTTTTCTGGAATATAGCTTGTCCGTTTTGCATGACAAGGGCATAGTAAACTCTTTGGGATTTGTTTCTGTACAAGGAAACTGGAGTATTTTATTTGGACCTTCAACATTACAATTGTTTGATAGGAAATCGTTTCCTAATAGGCCGTCATCGAAAAGACTTGCAGGTTTTGTACCACCTGAAATTTGCACTGAATTGTATTTTTTAAATTGAAGTTTCCCTTGCAATTTCCGAATGTCTTTCGGTTCCAAAAGGGGTCTGTGTAGTGCATGCCTCATTGAAATTAATAATTTTGAGGTCTCTAATTGCTCTTTTCTTAATAATACTAACCTCAGCGCCGGTGTCCACTACTTGCTTTGTTTAGGCGTTTGGGCTTATGTCTAGTGGAAGGTTTCACTGTAGGTACACTGGATTCGGGCGCTGGAAGGGACTCTTTTGATTTTATTTGTGGGTTTGTAGTCGAGCCGGGGAGTTGTGGGTCGACTGCATGCCGTCTCCCTGACTCCGGGCTTCCCATTTCTTCTTCTGGTGGCAGTTTTCATCTGCGTGTCCTTGACGTCCATATTTGAGTATTATATTAAAGACTTGAGGACTTCTCGTGTAGTATTGCTCGTTTGGTTGTCTGTTAGGGAGGCGCTGATGAACATTCTGTTGGGTCTGTTGGTTTTTTCTGCAATCACGGACGTCATGTCCATAAATTTTGCAGTTTAAGCAAAAATGGGCGTTTTTGCGCTCTAGGCAATCTAGATAAGTATGACCCTGTCGTTGGCAGAAATTGCACGTAATATTACGGATCAGTGCATCTGTGCCAGATTTTCTGGCATCAATGTTTGTAAATGCTCTTTGTCGTGACTGTGATGAAGTTGGGTTGTTCACATTGCGTGAAAACTGACTAGGATTTGGAGCTCGGGGTGATGCATGGATGGTATTTGATAATAAGTAGCTCTGTAAAATGCTCTTAACCGTAAATCTGGTTCTGCTGGAGGCACTGGAGGAGCTTGTGTCAGAGAACTGTGCACGAGTGTAGCACTTTACTGTAGTTTCTCCATGTCCAGAGTTTTTATATAACTGACTCTAGATCACCTTCTCTCTACATGAGCAAATACTGATATAGATGTTGGATAGTTACTCCACTTTTTAAAGCATTTTTGGTAAAATCCATCAGGTGTGTTTTCACAGCAGGGACTGTCTAAGTTCTATATTTCTGTGTTGTTGCCTCATTGCAAATCGTCAATCATGTAATGAAGACAAGAAGAAATTCTAACAAGTTTTGTCTGGTGGTAGTTAATTTATTATATATCTCACGGGGAAGGTATGTTCTATTTATACTTTCCCCTACTTCAGTAAATGAAGCAGGGACGTCTGAAGCGAAAAACTGATAGGCGTCATCTCCTAGTCTTGTAGGGAGGACTTGAATGAAAGCCACTTTTTCTTCATCATTTAGGCACTGCATAGTTTGTTTGCAGCAGCCGATGAAGGTTTTTTAGTTCTCGTCCCAACTGTGGGGTAATTTCGCACGAAAATAAGGGAACGAGTTGAGCTGTGAGTTTAACTACTTTATAGTAGTCCACCAGTATGTGTAGTTTATTGACTGATTATTTGAATTTGGGTGGACTAACTGGGCCTGTTTCTGGACTGGCTTCCGTTAAGGATTCTTTCAGCCAGTCAATCAACATGTCTTCGGGAGTTGGCTTAGTTTAGTCACTTCACCGTCACTATCACTGTCAGCACTCTCACTTAAACTAACACTCTTATTATTCTCTAGATCTAAATCAAGCGAGCGCTTGTGTTCGGAGAGCTGTTCTAGTTCCTTTCTGAACTGAAGTGTATCTTCTCCTAATTTTTAAATTTGGGCGAGTCTGATATCGCGCTCTTTTTTGAGTTTGTGATTTAAAGCGTCACAGTGTGTTATGTTGAGCTTGTGCGAATCCCGCGCCCTTTTTACATTCTTGTTGAAAACTTATCTAAACTTACTTGACTATTCGGACCTGACAAAACGTTCCCGCTTCGAAGTCGAGATCGTCTTGGAAAAAGTTCAGCAGCAGATGCTGTGCCTTCACCGGGGTGACTTTTGCTAGCACCTCTGGCTATTCCCTCGTCAGTTAAAGGTGGACAATTTTTCCTCGTTCCTGCATCTGTGGCCTGCTGATCTTGTGCAAGGTTTTCGGCTGGCATATACGAACTTTGGTGAAAGGGGGCCTCCTTGCCTGCTTATGTTCCTTTGCTGTGATTGAGAGGGGGTTTCTTTAACCGCCTTCGGGTTCCCTACCAAACCTTGGTCGGTTGATTTCTGTATATTTTCGCTGATGAGGGTGGGCGTGGGGGGGGCGCTGGGGCGTCTTAAATTCTCCTGGAACTAGTTCAAAAAGGGGGCCTAAGGAGCAGTCTTCGATTTGCTCTTCAGCTCCGGATCGTTGGCTACTAGCGAGTGCTGGCTGCTAAAATTTCAGGCTGCTTGTCGGGCTGTCTCCTGGCTGGCTTGTGTATTCATCTTTCTGGGGGAGTTTGGAATATTTCTCCACTTCCTTCTGTGGACTGTTCACTTATATCCCTCGGTAGTGCTTTTGCAATAATTCGGGTGAACGCTTCCTCGCCTCGAGTGGAGGCACCTAGAGATGGCATCTACCCGAGTGCTGGGGGTGACTTGGCCTGAGCTTCTTTGTCAATGGGACCCCTTTGGTTCGTAGAATTAAGGCTTTTGAAGCTTTTATGACATTTCAACTCGATCTGGCTTCCTCAATCCCACCGGCTGCGCCAATTTTGTGCCGTATCTTTTCTCGGAGTGTACCACAATATATATATCAAGGGTAACGTACAGCGGTCACCAGTCTGCCCCCTCGACTTATCCAATATTTTTGTCAGGGGCATATCTCTCTTGTGGCAGGTTAGCGCTAGTTTTGCATTAATTAAAAACTCACTTCCTCTTTTCTATTTGTTATATTCACTTACACTTAACATTTTTTCTTACTTTCGATCTATACTTATTTCCTTTTATCTATTTAAATTTACAACTCATCTATATATGTTTTCCTATGCGACACCAACCTTGTCCGTACCGATTTTTTTGTGCTCCGACCCGACCAATCCAAGCTAATAATCACGATTCCTCGAGGCCTAGATTTTGAAATCTTAAGTCTCCCCGTTCAGGGCGGAAAAAATGCATAATTAACACTTTTTTGTGCTGAGAAAATTATTTTCACTGGACGTGTTAGAACACGTCCAGAATTATCACGATTGACGATGGCTTGAAGTGTAATTTGATATTTTCGTAAATATCAAGCCATCGTCTTGCTTTTGCTGCATACCTTGTTGCACCCACAATGTACGCAGCTCGCGACAATTTGCTGACAATAGCATTTTCGGTGAAGACTTGATAGGTTTAATCGTCACCGAGTAAAATTTACTTGCCCGATATGTATGTACATTCGTACAGACATATTATGTTTGTGACAAATGTTACTGAAGGTAAGTGTTTTCGTGGGACTTTTTTCAATTGAAAGGACTTGGGTTACAATTTTAAACTTGTATTTTTCCCAAGACGTTTTGTGGGAATACTTTTATTAATTTTTGCTAGGGAATTTTAGGAAATTGCTGATGGCAATTTCTTCGTTTCTTGAAAGGAGATAAGCTAACCATGTTTTAAGCATTATTAGCCTATACCTAAGAATATATGATTAAAGAAATTATAATTGTTTTTTACAATACCTATTTTAGGCAATTTTGGTATACAACAATGTTAGCAGAATGTTATCTGAATAAAAAAACCGAAGTTTTGAGGAATTGTGGGAACAATTTCTGGTTAATCACCAATAGTTATTAGTTGAGTTTGAGGAAACAGCGCTTAACGAATATGGTAACAGCGGTATTTGTGAAAATTGCGCAGGAGCATATCATTTATTTTTAGAGGACCTTCAAGAGCCAAACGTAGTTTTGATTGATTAATTGAAAATTGAGGTTGAGACCCTCTTACAGGGGCTCTGGAACGTAGGCCTTACAAGGCTCATTTTTCACCTTCCAGACTTATGAGTAATAACTCATTGGTCCCAGTCCTCCTTGTCAGCTTCGTGCACTTCATCCAGGAGGTCTGAGTGAAGGAATCTATAACGCTTTCCCAGGAAGGCCGGACAGTGACAAAGGAAGTGACGTCTGAGACGAGAGGGCCCAGTAAGGATCGACATCAGGGTTATCACCGTTGTCTTGTTTAACCCCAGTAATTTATTTATTTTTTTGAGGTTAAGTCTGCCCCACAGCTCCTTCGTAGTTCTACCTGAAGGATAATTTATTCAAAGACGACTATGTTGGCGATCGGTCCAGGCCGAGATATTAGAAATAAGATGATTTGGTGCGATCCCAATTATAGTGAGAGATGCCTCCGAGGTTGCACCAAGACGAGTAAGTTCGTCCGCCTTTTCATTTCCAATAATGTCGGTATGACCTGTCACCCAAAGCACCTGTTGTTCCGAGAAAGGAAGTTCAGGGTGCATTTACATTCCAATATAAATTTGGAGTTCGAAAACAGTTTTACAAGGCTTTGACAACTGCCTGACTGTCGGAATAGATTGCAATCTCCTTTTCCTCAATGCCTGAGTTAATGAGATGCCTTCAACTATGGCAACGACTTCCACCTGGAAAACCGTGACATGGCTTTCTAGATGTATGGCAATTTCCACGCAGTAAACGTCGGATTCGGTGTTTTCTTCCGATTTGGAGCCGTCTGTAAAAATGATATGGTTTGTTGATGCCTGAATCACGGAAAGTGATTCCCATTCTCCCCTATCTTGAATTTTCGTGTTAAAATTGCTTTTTACTGTTCCTGTGAATTTCGTGCACGATATATTGCACGAATTCAAAGATGGATTCATGTGTACCGGTGTGAATCCAGTTTTGACTGAGATGTAGCCTGAGTACAGCAATTGACGCCCCCTTCCTGACATGTATGTGTATGAGTTGGCCAAGAGCCCCAGAGCTGGTTGATTTGAGAGCGATGCTTACGCTAAGTAGGCATAATCTTTGAATTTCCTCCAATATCTTGCGATGGTTGTCGAGCTCCATTGCCTCCCACCACATCACAGAACTATAGGTTAACATGGGTCGGATGACGCTAGTGTAGACCCCATTTCTTCCCCATAGATTTGCGGCATATCACGAAAGCCCTAAGAACTTTATTCGCTCTGTTCTCCAGGTATAGCTTCCAGGTTAATTTTCTGTCTAATGTAATACCTAGATATTTTACCCTATCCTTCAGATCCAAACGTGTGGAACCGATAAGGCGCAGGTTTGATCTCTGTATGTGCCTTTTGTTAGTGAAGAGGCAATTTGTTGACTCGAGGGCCGAACTCCGTAGTCCAGTTTTTGACCAATCGGATTAAGTTCTGCATCAGTCCACAGAGTTCAGATTCGTAAGTACCGGTGACGAGGATTACCAGGTCATCTGGGTAACATACGGATTGGTATCCAGTCCGGGTGAGTGCAAGCAGGAGGTCATCCATACTGAGTACCCATGATAAAGGTGATAGGATACCGTCCTTAGGGGACACTTTTTACTCTGCTTATCTCGCCCAGTTTTACAATGGCAGTTTTATTGTTCAAGATGTGTGCGATGCAGTATTTGACGGACCGATGTTTTGCCACCATTTTCGTGAACTTATGAAGGAGAATATTATTGAAGCCACTTTCTATATCGATGAAAACAGCTAGCGTAGATTTCTTAATGAGGAAGCCCTTTTCGATTGAGTGGATAACCTCTTGGATGGCCGTCTCAAACGACCTTTCATTTAAGTACTCGTGCTGGTGTTGAGTTGGAATGGAGTACCTCAATTCCCAGTCGCAGGTGCGTTCTAGCGTTTTGAGTAGGAAAGAAGTCAAATTTATTGGCTTATATGCCTTGGCAGTAAGAATTTCACCCGGCCTGCCTTGAGAATAAGCACAACATTCTTGCCATATCCTCGGTGTGTATCCCATTCTAATACATGTCGTAAAACGAAGGGTTAAATTGCCGATCAAGGTGTTAACCGAGTTTTGACGAAGGGCTGGAAAGATGCCATCCTTACCTGGGGACTTGACTAGTTTGAACGAATTGACTGCCCATTTTATCGATTTCTCGGTAATGAAAGCTATGTCCTCATCCCAGGAAATGGTTTCAGCACGAAAAGGTTCATATTGCGAAGACGAAGACACGTTACCCGGACTGTCGGGGAAGTGTTGGTCTAACAATGTTTTCAAAGGTTCCCCAAGGGAGCTATCCCGAAATCCATCACTGTTTGTGATGAGTTCGGGTTGATTGGGTACCTCAGTTAGAGATTATTTGAGCCTAGACAACTCACCATCAACATTCTCATAGAAGGGTTGCCATGATTTTCTTTTATATCTATGGATCGAGTATTTGTAATGACGTAGAGAGTTTTGGTAAGCCGTCCACTCGTTCGCGTTATTTGATCATCTGGCTTTGTTATAAAGCCTGCGTACAATTCTTCGTTGATCTCTCAGATCATTCGTTAGCCCATGAGGGACAGAGATTTGACCCGCCCGCCTTAGCGGGCACGCGATCTCAAAGGACTGGTTCAATACTGTCTCCCCCGTCTATGTCCGTTGTCGAAGATAAGTGCGTAACGGAGACATTGGTAACAACAAAGTGATTGAAAGCCTGCCAGTTGGTTTTGGTAGGATTTCTGTATATCACCGGATTTTTAGCAGTCACCTCTAACTCAAAGGTAGTTAAACCACAGGTAAATGTAATCAATGACCACAAAACGAAAATAAATTGCAACATTGAAATTCCGAAATTTGATGGTGAATACACTAATTGGAGATCCTTCCACGATATCCTCATATTCCGCTGGTACAAAAGTTATTTTATTTAAAGTCATATATATCTAAAGAACCAGTGAAGATATTGCGACAATATGATGGGCTGAGTTGACGCAAAGATACAATAATAAAACAGTATTAGTATTCACAAAATTCAAGACTTTAAGTAATCAAGCTGCAGTAAAGGGTGAAAAAAAAGTAACCTAAAGACATGACAAACAAAGGAATGCTTACACTAATTAGGATCTTTCGGAATATATACAAAAACTTGGGATCCAATTGTTATGTACATAATAAGTTATAAAACTGTTTATGAACAAGAATGGATAAAATAAAACATTAAATTATCACGTCAACGAACAATATGGTTACGTGATCTGTAAGGAATAACATCGGATTCAGAATTGTGATGAATTCCGACGGCATAATATTAACACTTGTCGCAAGATTCTCCTGAAACATAATATTTGTTTCAACTGTTTCCAAATACTAGCAATCCATAAGTGCACACAAGTCAAACAAAAGGGTCTTAATGCAGTACGCGAACTTATCATTAAGAACAAGTTTTGCACAATTTGCTTAAAAGTGCACAATAAAGAGGGCTGGCCAAATAAAAATGGTTGCTTTAAGTGTCACAAACGTCACCACAATTTCGACCAATGCCTGTTCTACTCAGCAAAAATCCACGCAAGTACTTTTGGCTGAAGTTCTAGTGCATGTGAAGAACAAAAGTGGGACAACAATTCCCGTGCGAGCTTTGATCGATCTAGAATCACAAAGCTTTCTTATTTCCGAAGCTGCTTATCAGTCTCTACAACTGAAATAGCAGGGCCAAACAAGGAAGTGTCATCCAATGTGAGATTAACTACTTCACCTGATTTTGCAATCCCATTACGGGCTTATGTTATAAAAAAAAAAATAACTAATATATTTCCACTAACACACATAAGGTCTTCTGATTGGACTCATATAAAAGTCTTGATATTATGTTCCGTGTGAATACATATGCAAAAATTTTATGTAATGGAATTAGAAGTGGACCTCAGGGGATTCACACAGCAAAAAATATCAGGCACACAAATTCAATTGGATAAAAATAGAATTTTTTCCACGTTTACTACAAATAGTGCAGATGATCCAACACAACTAAATAATCAAGTTCGGAAGTTTGAGCAATGGAAGGAATTCAATCCAAAACGCAAACTCACCAAAGGAGAAGATCAATGTGAGCAATTCTTTAGTGAGCATCACAAACGACTCGATGATGGCAGGTATGAGCTAAAACTGCCATTAAAATCTGGCAAGGCTCCTGATCTTGGGGAAATTAAGCCAATTGCATCAAAAAGATTCACTCAACTCATGTTTGATGCGTCGTCAAAGTCATCAAATGGATGAAGCCTCAACGAACAAATGTTGACAGGCCCCACATTACAATCAAAGTTATATACGACATTGCTAAAATTTCGTGCTCATGAATATGCTGTGACTGCAGATATAGAGAAAAAGTATCGAATGATTAATATACAACAAATGTGACCAAAAGTATCAAAAAATACTTTCGCGAAGTATTGAAATAGAGCCAGTAGAAGAATACGAGCTCGACACTACAATATACGGCACTACGGCAGCACCATATCTAGCAGTAAATTAGCCAAGGATTACAAGGAAAAATATCCTAAGGCGCCCGAAAATGCAATGCAGGATTTTTACGTTGACTTCTGCTAACAGATGGTTATACTATAGCGCAAGGCAAACAAACCCAAAAAGAGCTGATAAAGCTATTAAAGGGAGGAGGTTTTAACCTCTGAAAATGAGCAGCAAATCATCAGGAGATGCTTGATTGGCTATCTAAAGATGAAACAGAGCTATACTTGTCATTAAATTTTGAAGATGACAACCAAATAAAAGCTTTAGGAATCCAGTGGCATCCAGATACCGATAATTTTATTTTTGCCTTCAAAAGTACAGTGTTTGAAGCAGCGGCCATGACGAAAAGAGAAATTCTTTCCCAAGTGACAAAGCTATTCGATCATTAAAGTTAGAAGGCTTGCTTTGTAGTCTTGGAAAAAATTATTATCCAGAAATTGTGATGCTGGGACGAAACAGTCCTAGGAGAATTCATTGAGGAATGGAGGTGGCTCAAAACACAGCTGATTCCCATATCAAAAATTAAAAATAATACCAGCTGCCGTCTCAATGCGGGTTCAAGAAAATGACGACAAAGCAGAAACAACATTCCTCATATCAAAATCTCAAATGGCTCCTGCAAAGCTAATTACTGTGCCACGACTTGAGACTTGAGTTAAGTGAAGCAATGTTGTTGCATAAGCTATTAAGTTAAATTCGAGCCGACAAGCATATGAGTAAGATCAGCTCATTCATGGTGAGATTACAGAGTTACCGAGATACACGAGGGTGACCTGAATAATACGGGGAAATATGTACATTGTAAAGATAATACTGCCGAGACGGCATCACGAGGTATAATAGCAATAAGCATTCGAGATTGTAAGCCATGATGGGTAGGACCAAGTTAATTAAGGCAGCCAAGCCAAGAATGGCCACGAGATAAAAGCCTTCGCAGATAAACTTCATATGAATTGAAGCCAGAAAAACTCTTGCTTATCAAACAAGGCTCGGAGCAATAATTGAACGATTCTCATCATATAAACAATTATTACATGTTACCGCACAATGTATCCAATTTATTCACAACTGCAGATATAGAAATCAATAGAGTATTGGCAGATTGACACCGGCTGATATAGAAACAGCAAAAACAGGTCTAATTCCGCAAGTACAACAGCAAGAGTTCGAAGACGAATTCAAGCAGTTAAATGCTAACAAAAATCTACCCAAAAATAACATAATTATAGTTATTTTCTCTTTCTTGGGCAAAGATTTAGTCTTAAGAATAGGTGACATGTAACAAAATGCATTTAGTGTTTGATCACTTTCATAAAAAAATTTTTTGTAGTGGATTCCTACATAACACAAGAAGCAAGTTTTGGATCATATGGGCTGCACGCCGCTAAAAAAAAACCTGCTCTGCGTAACATGTGTTAGACTTCGCGCCGCAACACAATAGCAACTCATGGGCAATCTACTCCATCCTCGAGTGTC
Source organism: Dioctria rufipes (assembly GCA_963924295.1). Lineage (NCBI taxonomy): Eukaryota > Metazoa > Arthropoda > Insecta > Diptera > Asilidae > Dioctria > Dioctria rufipes. The sequence continues at coordinate 97,883,381 of OZ002740.1, read as the reverse complement.
ACAAGCACACCCCTTTGAAAATAAGGGGTTAGACTATCCTGATCTTATTGATATCAGGACCACAAAATATCGGGGAACTAAAACCTATAAAGGATATATTCCGACAACTGAACAAGTTTTACTGGGGCAAACAAAACTCTTCAGCAAGAACTAAAAAAAGCAATTACTGAAGCAAATGAATTAGCAGCACACCAAACAGCAGCGATGGGGATTACATGGCTTTTTATACCTCCTATTGCTCCACATTAAGGTGGAATCTGGAAGGCAAGTGTAAAATATATTAATCACAATTTGCGTCGATTTATAGGTGCAACGACATGCATTCTCGAAAAACTAAATACGTTAGTTATACAGAAAGAAGCATGTTTTAATTCCAGACCACTGCATGCTTTCACTGCAGATCCAGAACAGCTGAAATTCTAACTCCAAGTCACTTCTAATTGGGGGATCGCAGTTAGCTGTACCAGAACCCATTAAAGGAGACGAAAGCTTATTCTGCAACTATGTTAACAATTCTGGAAAAAAAAGATCAACTAGAATACTTGACCGAATTGCCAGAAACACTAAAGTGGAATACACCACAAAAGGTCAAATTATCATTATTAAAGATGAAAAATAATCACGAACAAAATGGGTGGCCTCATTAAAGAACTGGAGATTTTGTTGTAACAAAAACTGAAAAACCAATGAAGGGCGCTATATATGAAAATTGCAAAATGGTCTACATTGGAGGGACAGGGAGCTGGGGCACTTAACTGACTATAGTAGGATAACTAAGCTCCCACAAAATGACAGTCACCAACAGAAAGATGAACGTAACTACAACACAGCCTGTTTAGCGCATGCAATTTAAAATACACACGTTCGGCTTTGAAAATCCAAAAATCTTACATAAAGAGCAAAACTGGACGAAAAGAAAAAGCATAGAAGACCTCTACATACAATCAAATAAACCCAACGCAACATCTTCAAAAGTTATACACAATACAAAAATTGAATCAATTCATGCGCACACTCAATATGATAACGACATTTTTCTCACTAACGGGATGTATACTTAATACTGTGTCCAACACATATCTGATCACCATTTAATTGTTAGTCTCTCTCAATCTTTAGGTGCTAGTTGTTATTAATTTTATCTTCATTTATATCTCATAAATTGTGTTAATTACTGTGATATTTTTCTTTCGAGTTTTTTTTAATACATTTTTTACTTTGTTTTCGATTTTTCTAGTCAGTTTGCAAATTTAGTTCAATTTTCTTAAATTTGTTTAAAAAGTTTTTAAAAGTTTTTAAGTTTTAAGTTCTTAAATATTTTGACATGAGGCTTAAACAACCCACAAATAAATATTCTTTCTAACACACCAAATTCTCTAAGTAAAAGCACATAGTTTTTATTTAACTGTTAATTTTTGCATCAATACATTTTTGATTTGTTTTCCCTTTGTCAGCCTTGTAATGTCTACACCAAAGACCGAAATATTGGCTTTCTAAAAATAAATGATGGCTTAAAAAACCACATTAGTTTTCTATGAGATGAACTAGAATACCGGGTCATACAATCCAACACCACATACATCAAATTTTGATTATAAGTAGAAATTAGTTAATTGTACTTACACTGCAAAAAGGCACAAATTGTTGCCACAAAGTTTAGGGAAAAAATCCCTAGAAATGTAAGGAATATTGCTTAAAATACTGTGAATATTCCCTAAAATGTGGGGAATATTCACTAAAATGTAGCGAATATTCCCTAAAATGTAGGTAATATTTCCTACATTTTAGGGATTTTTTCCCATAGGCTTTGTGGCAAAAGTTTGTGCCTTTTTACAGTGTAAATTCCTGAGTTACGTTCTTGAGTATAGGTTTGCTTTCTGTTTAATTGCCATTTAATTTTGTGGTTTACTTTTTGAATCGCTTTTAAAAAATCACATTATGTTTTGAGTTAATTTTTGTTGAATTTTGTTTCTATTTATTTTTCCTTCGAAACATTGTGATTCTATTCTTTCGAATTGTTGTTTTTAAATTTTGACTTTTCTAGAGTATTTTCAGTTTATAAGAGTATTTAATAAACACATTAACAACAGGTTACCTTTTCTATTCAACTACCGATCCTATTTTATTTTTCATTAAGTTTTTATGCACAGGAGCTATGACAATCGCTCAGATCGACTACACCTATAGAGTTTACTGTGATGACAACGTCAATGAATTGCTAATTTAACGTTTGATGTTGATGATGAAAGTGATATTACTATCAAAGTGATGACCTATAAAACCACCCAATTAATTTCCTTCTCTTCTCAGGAAAATGAAGAAGAGTAGGAAAATCGGTCGTTTTATCATCGGTGTTAAGGTTAGCTTGTGTTTTCTAGGTGCATCAAGAAGAAATTTGGACCATGTAAATATATATTCAATTAACTATTCTTATTATACACTGTAGATACTGCATTTTATTTTGCCTGGATAATCTAGTGAAGAGCTCGCCTTTCGTGTAGTTCCCTGCCCTTTACAATGCAAGTAATTTTCTTAATTCTTAGCAATTTCCAATCCATTCAATTCTCTATTCTATTCAAATAAATTTAATTTACTTGCAGTTATGTACAGGACCTCGGTGATATTTGAAGCTATTTCGTCTTCGAGGTAGGAGGGATATACGCCGCCAGAATATCTCTATGGTATCATAGTATATACCAAATGGGAGCAAACTGGGATAATATATATATTTTGTGGCGCAGATGAAGCCCCCAAGAAATAATTGCGAAAATAGCCATCTTTGTGTGACCTGTAAGTATATGTCGACGCATGAAAGGCAAAATGGGATAAGCGACAATTTTTGGGAAATTGAGTTATATATACCGGGTGTTTTTTTGTTACTAACCCAAAGAAATTTCGACAATTTTGGGAATTATGGCGGTAAGATAAAATGCCCAAATGAAAATTGAGTCTTAAGGTGGCTTCCCATGGCGCGTGATTTCACGAGCCAAGCCAGCTCGTGCTCGCGCGGCGCGGCCCGTGAAATCACAAGCCGTGGGAAGCCTGCTACGAGAGCTCGTCAGCTCGCACCGCGCCTATACACTTCCCACGGCGTGTGTTAGCTTGAGTTGATTTGCGGGCGGTGCCGCCGAAATGAAGAGTAAATGTCACGCGCCGCCTCGAGCCATCTCGCGCAAGCTCGCGCCGCGCCTTTGAAGTTACCGACTCGAAATGGATCGGGTGCGCCTGCACAGGCGAGCTCGCGCCACCACGAGCCGGACCCTTCCCACGGCGCGTTGGCTTGTGCTCGCGCGGCACGGCGTGTGAAAGTACGCGTCGTGGGAAGCCAGCTTTAGGCCTTTTTACCCCTTCTTTTATTGTGTTCGTACCCAACTTATCTAGTTTTACTTCGATGTTATTCATGTGACTGATGTCAGTTATATTCTTTTACTTGCAATAAAATTTTACAAATATTGTGTTTGATCCTTTTTTACCTGACACCTTTGAGAAAACGTATGGCGTTTAGAACGCTTTTCCTATTTTTCATTTCCGGAATCGTTGTCGCTTAGATTGTTTTTCCTAGCAGTAAAATTTTAAAAACATGGCGTTTATCCCTTTTTGCCTGCAAGTACAGAAGTAAAAAAGGCACTTAGACTGCGTCTCCTAATTTTTATTTTCGGAAACGTAACCGCATATCCCTATTTGATTAAATGCAGGCAGGCATTGTTTTTTTTTTTTTATTAAGTTATAACGGTTATTGTGTTCGAATCGTGAACAGGGCTGCTTTTGTTTTGTACTTTGCAACGCATCGTAGGACGACGTTCAGAATGTAGGGCTAGGGTCAGTAGTACGCCAGTTGCTGCGACACCGTCAACACGAATGCTGAGTACTTACAGCTGATAAACTTTTACCCGATATTTCTTTCCAAATAAGTTTAGAAATTTTTACCATTCCGTATTTTCATTGTTGTAATCGTAATTTGTGACTTCAGAGTAGAAAACAATAATGAAAAAAAAGCGACGCGCCAATAAAATATTGGACCTAGCACTCCAGAGATGTGGAGTAGACAATAGATGCGCAGGTGGAATGTAAATTTTTAATAAATCAACGGTATGTACGCAAAAAAAAATTTGCAGTTGGGTGTCTATTTTTTTAACTTTTATCAGGTAAATAGAAATTATTTGAATCAGCCTTTGATATCAGCCGTTGAATGGCCACCAGATGATGACTTATTAGATAAAAATTCAGGAACACCTGTTTACACTGAATTAAAGCCTTACATTCCTATATTACCGGCACCAGTTATGCTCATACCAGCCATTTTATCAGACTCAGCTCTATACTCGAATGTGGATTTAAGTAAACCTGTCGAACAGCCTTTAATGTGTCATGCAACAGAGACACATAGTGATGCTGCTGGAATATCAACTAGTGTGTTGGATGAATCTACGATTTCACAACAAACTGAACAGGAACGTCCTTCGACTTCAACGTGTCGTCGCGATCGTAAGGCAAAACAAAACAAGCAATATTTGGATTATCTGTCCGAAGATGTAGCTTTGTTAGCAGGTGCCTTTGGTGAAGACACTGAATCTGATGTATGCAACACAGATTTCGAATTATCTGAAAATGATGATAATGAGGATTACACACCGATCAAGGCTTTACAAGAATCAACGGATAAACCTGAAGAAGAGTGCGCAGTCGGAGAAGCCGGTGTTAAAGTAAATCCGATGACTAAAAGATTGGAAAGAAAGAAATTGAAGCAATCTTGTCAGGAATATACCAAATATAATGGAGTTGTAGTAGCGGCTAAAAAAGTACAACCCAATCCGTGCGACGGTAAGAAATGAGGCAATGAATGTGGTTCAATTACAGAAGAGAGGAGAAAGCTTATATTTGACCATTTTTGGAATCTTCCTACTGAACGACGAAAGGACTGGCTTGTAAGTATGTGTCGAAAAACAACTGTAAGGCGAAGGCGAGCAGGTGAGTCACAAAAGCGTAATTTCACTTATAAATACTTCATTAACGAAGGCGAAGGTAAAAGGACGATTTGTCTTCAATTTTTGGCTTCGACGCTAGATGTTACGAAAGAGTTCATTTACTATACTACAAGTCACCCTGAATTCGGAACCGCTAAAGAGGATTTACGTGGGAGATGTGAACCACCTAACAAAACAAAAGAATCTACAAAGGCTGTAGTTATGAAGTATATTAAAAGTCTTCCAGCCATGCCATCACACTACTGTCGTAAAGACTCTAGTCGTGTCTTCCTTCCACAAGAATTTAACAATTTGTCAAATTTGTATAAAATTTACAAAAAATTTATATTGAACAAGGAGTTGATGTTGTAAGTGAGAGAGTATTCCGCAATATATTTCATAACAACTTCAAAATTGGATTCCATGTTCCGAAAAAAGATAAATGTTTGAAATGTCTGAAATTTCAAGGATCAACTGAAGACAATCCAAGCCTTATTAAAGAGAAAATGGAGCATGAAACAGAAAAAGTCCATACCCATTCTCGCTTCAAAGCACATCAGAATACTCATAAAACTTATCCCAATACTTCGTGCGTTAGTTTTGACTTACAGAAAGTCTTGAATACCCCCCATGGAGAAAGCATGCTTTTGTACTACTCACGAAAACTTGCAGTATATAATTTATGTTTTTATGAAAGTGGCACTCGTAAGGTTTCTGTTTCTATTGGAATGAAGTGAACGGTAAACGGGCAGCAAATGAAATCGCAACTATACTAAATAAATGTAGGATTGATCGAGTAAAAAGGCCTTCTTGTCATAAAAAAAACACATTTTTATTCACTATAATGAGTTAGTTCACTTTTTCTTATTGTCTAAGCTAATGTATAGGTTTAATAAAAAAAAACGACTAAGTATATAAAGAGTTCTTTTCAACTAAATCTTTACGAATACTCAATCTTTACAGGCGAACACTAGATTTATTCCGGTCTTAACTGCGCTTAACTCGTAACTTGACTGACTAAATTCTATCCGGCAAAACTTATTCTTGCCGCTGTTGCTGGTCGCTTATCAGTAATCTGTAACGGTGGTTCTTTAAAAATTATCGACAGAATGTAATTTTGTCATCGTTGGATTGCAAGGGCTCCTACACTCGGCCATCCTGATTTTCATCTGCCTCAGATGAATCTTCAGTATCCAACGTAGACCAGGGTTTCATATAGTCTGCTGCAGCACTGGTTACCATCGGTCCTTCATTGTTTCCAATCCTTTTGACCTCATAACGATCATTGCTTTTAACTTTAATGACTTCATAGGGTCCCAAAAATTTAGGATACAGCTTATCACCAGGCATGAATTGAGTACGTTTGATCGCTACCAAATCATTGACTTTGTATTTGATAGCAGCCTTCGTTCGCCTTCTGAAATAGCTTCTGTTTTCTTCTTGTACCTTCTCGATCTGCTGCTTAGCTTCTTGTCTTAATTCTTTTCTCTTCTCATCAAACTCATTAATGAACTCCTTTTCCAATAACTTTGAAAGTTGTAGGTCTTCGGGTTTTATCATCGGGACGCCAATTAGAAGTTCGAAGGGTGTCTTACCGGTGGCTCTATTACTCGTTGAATTTAATGTTCTTTGCAGGTTGGGCACATAACGGTACCATTTAAGAGGTTCCTTCGCAGCCATCTTCGACAATATTGAAATAATGATTTGATTAAGACGTTCAACCTGCCCATTTCCTCTTAGCACGCCTGTCGTTATCAACACATGATTAATTTTTTGTTCCTCGCAGTATTCTCGGAAAGCATTAGACGTAAATGCTGTTCCTTTGTCTGATATAATACGATGTGGATTTCCAAAAGTTTCGCTTTGTAACGTTAATTTGCTTAGTGTTTCTTCGGTGGTAACGGTTTTCACAGGATATATCCACGAAAATTTGGTAAACGCATCTATTATGGATAGTAGATACTTATAATTCTTGGCAGTTGAGGGTAGAGGGCCCAGGTGATCAATGTGATACGTGTGGAGTGGGACATCAACCTTCTCGATGAAATTCAAATGACCCTCTGGTTTTCCCATTTTTCTAGACGCTACTATGCATGGCACACAATTGGCTAATACGTCGCTTATTCTTTTGGGAAGATTCGAGATATAGTAGTCCTGACGAATGAGGTTTTCTACCTTGCGTGCACTTATGTGACCCTGTTCATGGATGCTCTTAATGATACTTTTCTGCATTGCTTTAGGGACTACCAATAGATAATTTCCATCAACAAATTTAAATAAGACGTTGTTACGCATTACGTAGTCTTCAAAATTTCTTTCCGACAAAATAGATGTAATCAACCTACAGCTTTCATCTTTGCCTTGTGATTTGCGAATCTGCTGAAGTATTTCGCCTTCCACCGAGAGAACAGTAGGATACCGGCTTAATGCATCTACATGACGCATCGTGGCTCCAGAGCGGTGATGAACGCTGCAGTCAAATTCCTCCAGTAGAAGGGCCCATCTCGCTACTTTGCTACTTAACTCCTTTTTTTTCATAGTGAGGTGAAATGCTTGACAATCCATATAAACTTTAAAGCTCAAACCCAATAAATATACACGTAGCTTCCTCAAGCATTTTACAATAGCCAATACTTCTAAATCGTAACTTGAATAGTTCCTCTCACTTGTAGTAGTCTTAAAACTTAAATAAAATACCGGATGCATCTTATGATCGGGATGTCTATGCAATAATACGCCCCCAAATCCCATCTTGCTTGCATCTGTATGAAGCTCCGTCTCCAAACGTGGATCAAATAACCTAAGAATCGGTTCACCGCAAAGTAATTCTTTCAGCAGATTAAAAGCATCTTCCTCGATCTGTCCAAACCTAAACAACTGATCCTTTTTTACGAGATCTGACAATGGTTTGGCAACAAGCGAATAGTTGGGCACAAATTTCCGAAAGAATCCAGACAAACCCAAAAAGCTCTGCACTTCCTTAACATTCTTTGGCCGTGGAAAACCCTTCACAGCTCTGATTTTTTCGTGAGACGGTTTTATGTTTCCATCCTCTACAATATGACCAAGGAACTCTACACTCCGTTTAAGGAACTTACACTTGGGCCATTTGATAAAAAGGCCATGGCGCTCTGCAATTTTCAATGTCAACTTCAGGCTATTTACGTTTTCTATTTCAGTTTGCGACGGGATGATTATGTCATCCATATAAAGCAGCAATATTTTTTCACGAATTAAGGGTTGAAAAACTGTATTTATAAAACGCTGGAAAACAGCTGGCGAGTTGCATAGTCCGAATGGGGCAACGTGGAAAAATCCGTTGCGAAGGTCTAACGTGGTGAATACACGAGCACTGTAAAGATTCTCCAGTATCTCCTCGATGATTGGTAGAGGATATCTATCCCTTGCAATCTTTTTGTTGAGCTTGCGGTAATCGATGCACAGGCGACTCGACCCATCCTTTTTCTTCGCGGAAACGACCGGACTTGCATAAGCTGAGTTGCTAGGTCTTATTATACTTTCGCTTAGCCATTGTTCCACTTGTTCATTAACAATTTCCCTTTCCAAAGGTGCAAGCCTTCTTGCTTTTTGATATATTGGTACTTCATCATCTAAACATATAGTCATTTCGATACATGACTTTAAGGGCTTTACTGGGCGATAAGCTTCAATTAAAGATCTAACCTCTTCTCGTAACTCTCTGCTTGGTATCTCTTCTATGCTTTGCACTTCTGAGGTAGTGGTTAACTGGAAAACATCCATTTGTTCCGTAAAATTTGTAGACTCTTCGACTTCACTCTTCGCTTTATAGATAATTGCTTTACCATTTTCTACCATCAGCGTAGCTTTTCGTAAGATGTCTTTTCCAATTAGAAAGTCTTGGATCAACCATTCATCCGGGACAATGTGGCATTTGATTTCGTAACATTCATCGTTAATATTTATGCTTGCATTGACCGAGCCTAAGGTCCTCCTGACATGTTGACCAAAGCCAACTAAGGAAATTCCGGGACCCTGAGCATCCTGCGAGAGCTTAAAATTATTCTTTGCAGATTGTTTCACAAGTGTGACGTCACTCCCTGTATCTATCATAGCAGAATTGGATCGATCATCAACAAAAACTTCTATAACTAAATCAAGTTGCGATACAAGATTAACATGAGCATTAACATGTTTATTTCCGTCCTTCGTACGTGAACAATTGGTCGCTATATGCCCAAACTCTCCACAACTGAAACACCGAGGGCCCTTTTCCTTGTTTGGACATGCGTTTGTGGCGTGTGACTTTGCACCACATTTAAAACATCTGCCCTTGGGAGAATAGCTTGGTTTCTTTTCCTGATCACATTTGAATCCTCGCCTTGATGGACCTTGACTTTTCATAATCTGGTAAATCTTTAACTTTTGTTTTAACTCTTCTAAGTTCTTCGCCTCATAGAGAACAGTTTTGTTCTGTGTCTCGTCCTGTATACCGGCTATAACATACGCGACAATAGACTCCTCATCTACCTGCCCACGGCTAGCTATCTGCTTCATCGAGTATAAATATTCCAAAAAAGTTTCGTTAACCATTTTCCTTCTACTTTCGAGAGCGCGATGAATGCTAATACTATCTGAAAACTCTTTCGTCAAATATTCTTTTAAATCTTTCCAGCTGTGGACATCCTCAGAAGACTCGACCGCCAACCTTGCTGCGCCTCTTAATAATCTTCTCGTGTATAAGTACTTTTGGATATCTGTCCATTGGCATACTGTAGCTATATCATCAAAGTTCTTGAGCCAGGAAATAATGCTTCTCCCCTGTTCCCCAGAGAAAAGTTCGAGTGACTCTTCGACATCCTTAAAAACAAAGCCAGTATTTGATGATGGTAGGTTTTGCTTTTCGCTATGTTCGGTCATATTCTCTTCAATTCTGTTACTATCTTTTGCTGAAAAGATTTCCTCAGTCAACGGAACTGGGTTTTCTATTTTCTCGGAATCCTCCCTTACAATAGTTCTTCTGGCTTCGTCTTGACAATCGTCTTCCCCTGTAGATAACAATCTTTCAGAGCTTTGACTATTTTCTTCGCGTTCGGTTTCTGATATTACGCTTGAGTTCCCGCAAGGAGTTTCTGCTGCTATCGCAGCCTTCAGCCTTTTCAATAAATCGTTTTTTACTCTGTATCCGTATGGTAGACCACGGTTAATTAGTCGTTGCTGTAACTCTATAGTGGTCAGCGATTCTAAATTTTCCATAAAGCCACGCGATAATCAAATGCGAAAATGCATTTCTTTTGCAAATTATTTATAAATAGTATTTAATAAAATGTCTGTAGGATTCGGCAACAAAATCGAATGTATCATTTATCTCCGATAACGGTCTACGAAATGTACCATTTTTACAATAGGTAGCGGTATTTCATTACAGGAGAAAAGAAATTCTGTTCACCAAATGTCGGTAAAGCAGTAGTTAATTTTTCTCATTAAGTTGTACAAATTAAGAATAAAAGAGTAATTGAAAGATCTGACCTTATGCATCGGCGGAATTACCCTTTTTGTGGATTTAATTTCAGCTATTCCAACATTATATTGAGGTGATTACACGGCACATATGATTATTTCTCACTTCAGTTATTATACGCAATAGTTTCAATTCACCAGAGTTTAGTTCACGTCACGCGCGTGTCATGCGACTGCTATGTACATACTTTAGGTCACGGTTTCACTTCACAGTCTGTTTAAATCTAAGATTTAATTGCACTTCTGACACCATTTGTAGGATTGATCGAGTAAAAAGGCCTTCTTGTCATAAAAAAAACACATTTTTATTCACTATAATGAGTTAGTTCACTTTTTCTTATTGTCTAAGCTAATGTATAGGTTTAATAAAAAAAAAAACGACTAAGTATATAAAGAGTTCTTTTCAACTAAATCTTTACGAATACTCAATCTTTACAGGCGAACACTAGATTTATTCCGGTCTTAACTGCGCTTAACTCGTAACTTGACTGACTAAATTCTATCCGGCAAAACTTATTCTTGCCGCTGTTGCTGGTCGCTTATCAGTAATCTGTAACGGTGGTTCTTTAAAAATTATCGACAGAATGTAATTTTGTCATCGTTGGATTGCAAGGGCTCCTACATAAATATATTAATATCGTGGATGAACGTGGAACAGTAAAAAATTTACTGTTATACTTTGACTGCTGCCCTGGTCAAAACCGTAATCGAGTAATTCTGGTAATGATTCATTCAACCCTTCAAATCTGTAATAACATTCAAACTATACAAATAAATTTTTTGTTGACGGGTCACAACTACATGCCTGTGGATTCGGTATATGCGGTTATTGAGAAGAATGTAAATAACTGCATAATTTGTGCACCTTCACAATGGTATACAGTATTTTCAACAGTGAGGCAAGTTCCAATGCCATACAACGTTATCAGCGAAAAACATTTCAAAGGGAACCTTACTGGTAAAATCAGTAAAGTTCGGGTGGCCACATTTAATAAAAAGGATGATTCACAAATTGTGGTAAAATATTCTGTGAACGAATCGGCGGAATCTTTCCCCATAGACGTTCAATCAAAAGCCAAAATTGCACCCACTGCTTGTTATAAGTCACTGCTACCTATATCAAAAACAAAGTATGACGACCTTTATAAACTTTGCAAAGATAAAGTCATACCAGAAGCTTTTCATCAAGAATATTTGACCATTCCTACTGCTGCTAACGTAAGGGATACACTTCCAGACACAGACGTAGAGGATGATGATTCCGAATAAGTTAATTATATTATTGATATTATATTAATTTTTACATAGTAATGTTACAAAAGTCTGAAGACTTTTCCTTTTTTTATTTGCCTTTACAAAGAGATTTTTCAGTTTTAGTAGAAGATATTTTTTTGTTACCTTAGCCTTTTGGGCACCTAAAACATTAATAATTTCTCTCGTTTAAAGGTGTTATTTTTTAATTTTGACTTCCAGAAAATCTTTAATTTAATATATTAATATTTATTTTTAATATCTTTTTTTTATTTGCCATCACTAGGTGAAACCAAAACTATTAAATCCCTCCTTTTTCGTCAACCAGTTGTGCGTAATTATAAAGGTTCTTCCAGTTTACTTTGAATCTATACATGCTATTATTTCACTTAGGTTAACTTGAGTGTTCCTTAAAAAGTTAACAAAATAGGTTGCACCCTTTTTCCTGACTTAGAAAACAATAAATATGACAGTTGCACCTTTTTACCATGATGCATATTTAGAACATTTAGTCAGTTAGAGTTTCTTCCCTCATTTTTTTTTCGTGACCAAATTGCGTGACGGACATTAATTCTAATAATAACTAATAGTTTGAAAAAATATCAATACCATCAATTAGAGGTGACGTTCAGGACCCTTTACAGGTATAAATTTAAAAAATTTAATGATTAGCTTATTTTTAATGATTTTTTTCTCGAAATTTTAAACCCCTCTCCAGCAAAGTTTACATTTTGTCGCTTATCCCATTTTTCCTTTCATGCGTCGATGTTAATTCTGCCATTTATGCCTGCGCATCGATCATCTGAAAAATAAATTACTTTGCAGAATTATATCTATGGATTACTGAGCCACGTGGACATCCAGATAACAGATAAAAGGTATAATTATACTAGCGATATTTTCTTCGATACGCTCCTTTTTATTTCAGGACACCACATCCCCTTAACTCTGGATGAACTTTTATTTGTAGCAGAGGGCATCCACATATGTTGCATAGATAAATTCACAGTGTTGGATGTTAAAATAATAATTATGAAGGAATAAGCTATAATAGCATGTAAGAGACGTACTTTTATAAAAGCGTAGTCATTGTTTCATAGCCTACAATCTGTTAAACTAAGGTGTAAGCATTTATTTTAAACAAAAGTCACCGTTAATGTAATTTTCAGTCAAGCTATAATTGAAATTGAACAACATTAGTTTCAATATGTGATAATGTTGAATTTGGAATGAGCACCTCCGCACTATTATCTATAATAATTTAATAACAAACGTTTATGGAGCCATTTGATATCGAAAAATTGTAAAATAATAAACGATTTCACCAATATTTTTCTCTAGATGGGATCTGTATTAACCAAATGTACTACATACGTATGTATTGCATACCTTTAGTAATCGTTTTTGTTGACCAATATTAATTAAATCTGGTTATCATAGTAATATAAGTTCTATTTCTACAGGAAAAACTTTCAACTTTAAGTCCAACTCTTAACCTTAGGTCTTGGAATTTAAGCCGCTCAAGATTGTATAGCAGAATTCTAATTCTATGTGTGCATTCTTCTTTCTTTAAAAGTTTGTGAAAATTTTTTAAACAACACATACATATGAGCATGGCTAATCCTTCCTTGCATAAGTATTAATTTAAAAAATATTTACTGTTCAAGATATTCAGCTACACTTACGTGGCATATTAAATCGAACACATCCACATTTTTGTAAGGTGTAGTTTGTTAGGCATTCAAGTTCGCAGTTAGATTGTGTGTAGGATTTAAAAAAGCGCAGGTAACGCTCATCCGAGTAAAAGCAGTGTCGTCTGTTATAACAAATTATACATAAGTGTTTATTAGAAAAAAATGTGTGCTAATTTATTTACATAGCCGGTGAATATTCCGCTGCTTCGCTTGCTGTTTTAATTAGTTCGGGCGTGATGTCCACAAGAACTTCGTAATTAAATGGAACGCTAAAGAACTGCTTGGAGAGCTTGGGAATGTCTCCAGGTGTCGTCACTGCAAACTATTTAATTATTTGAATATTATGTAAATTGAAGTTCATGTATTTTAACTTAATATAGGTTTATATTTATTTTACATAAATATGTACATTTCTCCCCCACATCTCAACCTTGCAGTTTGAAGTTGAAAGTAATTAGTTACCCTACGTAAACTTAATTATCAGTGTCGAATTCAATTGAGAACTTTTGCAAAACACATGAAAGAATCAGAATATGATATCAAGTCTGATGCTATTTCTGCACTTTTATCTTGTCCTAATAAATAAATTTATTTTCAGTTTCTTAACTAATGTTTCCTTTCTACGTGTACTGAGATCTTAATTCAGCATAAGCCTGGTGCGAGCAAGTTCAGGCATAGAAAACTTTATATAAATTTCCAGAAAGCACTGCGCGCAATCCACAGCCTATATAGTACAAAACAAAAAAAAAAAGATTTCGAAATACTTATCTACAGGAACTAAAGTTCTGTTGGCATCAAAATTACGCAAGAGACTTTAAATTATAGGCTTTCCATCATTTGGCCAAATTGTTTCTTCTTCTTCAAATCATTTAATTCCCTCGTTGAACATGGTGTTCAGCAGAAATTCATCTTTCTTGGCAAATGGAAAAACACATTGTAGCATGATAAAACATTCTATGATTTTATGATAAGCAATCTGTTATCAGCTGAATTTCGCGACCATTATGGATCACAGTGGATGCTTCCAAATTATTTTGAATCAACAGATATCAACGATAATAGTACTTATGTACTTACTTATGACTTACTTAAAATCTAGTAGATAAATGAACTCGAAGTAGTCCTAATTGGGATTTCACCCAATGTTTTCGCTGCATCCATATCATCACAAAATCTTATGTATAGAAATATAGAAGTGATGATTTGCATTTTAGCATGAGAGTATTTCATTAATTGTGCGAGTTCGCGAGCTTTTCGGAATTTTATTATATATGTCTTTTCAAAAGTCTCTACTGATATAATACTTAACTAAGTCTATATCCCATATCCTGCTACGAGTAGGTCGTTTAAATATGTTTTCGACGAGACCTACTACAGTCGTGCAATTCGGAGCCTTCTGGTACTGCACTTGTCCATTACTAGCAGAGTGATAAGGTGCACTAAATATGTGTGCAATGCCATTTGATTAAAAAAAAATTGAAAATTTATCCGATCTAAATTGGGGTCTGTTTTCAGACAGCAGTGTAGGGTAGTCCAAAACTAGAGAAAAGTTCCCACAATAACTTAATGGTCCATAGAGCTAGCACCCCTTGTAGGAATAGTTTCTACATATTTAGTGAAGTCGTTGACAAAAATGAAGTTTGTTTCTAGGATCGGTTCAAAGTAGTCCATATGAATCCATTGCCATGGTTTCTTTGGATACTCCCAAGGGTCATATGGTGCTTTAGCAGGATCGGTTCTGAATTTTTCGCAATGTAAACGCTTGTTACATAGATCTCAATATCTGTATCAATTTCTTGCCACCATACGTAGCTATCATTCGATTTTATTTTAACTACTCCAAGATGAGCTGTATGTACTTTTTTAAGAATTCTATCATGCAGGGATTTAAGAATCATAAACGAATTCTACTAAAAGCACAGTTGCCGTCCACCAACGAAATTGCATTTAATTCTCCTCCCATCTGTAATGAATTTAGGTACCTAATACAATCAGTACCCTGGGCAGCTTCTCCACGGATTTTCTCTGCCGTTGCTGGAAGAGTTTCTATTTGCGATAGCTGTAAAACTGTATCAATATTGTCATCATATTTCTCATGACCTAGTAAAAACCTGGAGCAAAACTCTGCGTTTGCCTGTTTTCATTCCAAATTTAGCGTAGTTAAATTCTGATTGTGGTAAAATCTGTTGCCGCTCTGTGAGATCTCAGTACAGGCGTGTAGTAGGATAAACATAGAGAGCGGAGCAACAAGACATATGGTTGAAAATACTGCGATTGCTTCCGTCGAAAATGCTCTTAGTCGTGCTCTTACTCGCTGTCACTGTGCCAGAGTACTCAGGGAGTTTCGCAACTGCTTCAAACGTAGGCAGCTGAACAACATTTCTGCAATTTCCCCTATTCAAGTTTAGGGTCTTTGAATTGAGAAAATTGGAGAAATGTATTTATGAAAAGCCACGCTCATGTACATGAATTTTATACGCATCAACACTTCTTGATATCACTATATTCTGAGAGTATAATACTCGTAGAGCTATTGACTTCAGCTCTAATTATGCTTGTACCAGAATTTAAAATGGTGGTGAAAAGCTTATGGTCCGTTATTATTGTGACTTTATTTCAATAACATTACTGGAAAAATTTCTTGAGGGTATATGGAAGTTGCTTCCTTGTCGACCTGCTAATAATTCTTTTCAGCTTTTGTTTTGGTCTTTCCTTCCTCACTTGGTAACATGAAAAAGGATAGCGCCCAGTCCTGAAGGTGAAGCGTTGGCTGCCAGTAGAATAGATTAGGTAAGTAAGCCTGGATTAAAGTTTATTGGGACTGGTGAACTAAGTATTTCTTTTTTTTTAAATCTTGGCATTCCTGATTAGATTGCTTATTCCATGTGAAAGTCGCATCTTTCTCAGCACTTCGTTCAGGGGTCTCAACTGCATGGCTAAATTCGAAAAAAAAAATCTGGTAGTAAATTACCAACCCTAGAAATGCATGTAACTCTAGGACGTTATTCGGACAACCGGCATTGATTATGGGCTATAATTTGTTAGTTAATTAATGGTGCTATTCCAAATTTATCGATGACATGCCCCAGATAGGTGAATGAATTGATTATTTGTCTTTGGTCTATTCTCGCGTAATCCTTGTAATACTGTTGTTAGACGGTATTGGAGTTCTCTTCATGTTGCGCTCTGGTATATTAATGTATTCGAAGAATGATAACGTACCTTCCATATCTTGTCCCAAGTAACAATTTTAGTTTTAATATAGCCTACATAACATTGTCTATCTATTTCTTATAATAAAGCTAAATAGTCTAAGGTGACCGTAAAAAACCTGTTATAAAACTAAAAGGGCCCATGCTACAATAAGCTGTGAGGTCCTATTTGTAGAACTATATAAAGCCTTATTGGTCCTATCTGAATTACTCTTTGCGATGATTTGCAGTCCTCTATAAAACCTTTCATAAAACTAAAGCGTCATTTGAACTCATCAACCTTTCTGCATAACGTTATCAAAACCATCATAAAACTGCTCTTCAATCCTTTCTGAAAATAAGAAGGCATTGGAAATACTATTTCAGCAAACGTTTTTGACTTCATACTTCAAAATAAAAGTGGTCTTTAAGTCCATAATTATATAATTACCGTAATAGAGGCAAATAGATTTATATGTTCCACTTTATAATAATATAATATGTTGAAATGTAATTCAATTTTATTTTAAGTGCAGTTTTAACAGTTTAATGTAACAAATCTTACGGCGAGTGAAAATTTACTGATTATATCACATAGGATAGCTCAAAAAATAATAACCCGCCTCAGAAATAATTAAAATTAGGAAAAGTTCAGAAATATTTGTAAAATAATTTTTTTTTATTTACACTGTATTTAATTTTGATGTTATCTCAAATACGTTCGGAATTGAAAAAAAAAAGTTTGAAAATGATATCCCCTAGTTCTGAAACGGCTTAAATTCCCAAAAATAATGCATTTTAAGCATAAAATGGCGATTTGATATTAAAGCCTATTTGCTACTTGTACATACGTAATAAACCATTTGATCTTAGGATGGCTGCGATTAAAGCAATTCATTCTATTGTAAATCCATTTGGTTTTAAGTAAAACCTTTCTGAGTGCCCCTAGACTGATATAATGCCATTTGCTATTAAATAAAACGATAAAGCTTAGCGTACTTATGACACGTGTAGGCTAGTAACAAATTGATAAATGCAAGAAGAAAATCATCGGTCTCATTAGCTCAGTGGTAAGAGCAGTCGCCCGGCAAGCGGAAGGTCCCGGTTTCAAACCCCAGACGAGGCGGTTGTTTTTTGTTCCTGTATTAATTAATTTGATTTAGAATCGTTAAAATAAAAGTTCTCAAAATTCTACTTTCTCCATCATTGACTGATTCTAACAAGTGTAGGTTCGATTCCCGTGTAAGTTTTAAGCTTTAAATGTTGGAGACGTAGCTGTAAAAACAGACTTCTATGTGAACCTTTTTAGGAAATCTCCGATCTTGTTAGAACCAAAATACAAAGAGTTGTTCAAGACATCTTTTATTAATATTCTATTGAAAACTATGCTCCCCCAACGTTTCGATTCTTAGTTTTGAGTCCCCTTCATGGGGCTGTAGAACAATATAAATATATGTAGACCACTTTTTAAAAATATGAAATATGAAGAGGACTCAAAACTAAGAGTCCAAACGTTGGGAGAGCATAGTTTTTCAATAGAATATTAATAAAAGATGTCTTAAACAACTCTTTTGTATTTTGGTCCTAACAAGATCGGAGATTTCCTAAAAAGGTTCACATAGAAGTCTGTTATGAACTCCCGATCATAAGCTGTAATGATGTCCAGAAAGTTTAAAAGTGATGGTGACTACTGCTTCCCATTATACTTCCATAGAAGTATTTTGATTTCTAACGTTTTTTCCTTCGTTTGAATTGAGTTTCATACAACAATGGATTTCAGACAACAAACATCATCTTCATCGTCACTGTATTCACAGTCCTCTTCCACCATGACCTGCTGTACAGTGCTTCACTTTTCAAGTAAACAGACATTTTTAAAATGCCCTTCATTTTGACAATTTTGGCATAGTAAATTTCTTTCTAAACACTTATTTTCTTTGTGGTCTAATTTCCAACATTTATAAAATTTTCGTTTTGTTCGTTGTAAGTGTGATACAGATTTTCGTTCGGCGTAATTCTTGCGTTGCGAAATTTCGTTGGTTTTTCTTATATGATTTACATAATTCACATCTAACTGCCTCCTATTTAGAGAGTTTTGCTATGAAAATTTCTAGCGAAATAAGTCAATCTGAAATTGACTCAGTTTGCTGCTAAGTCTGCAGCTCGAGAATTGAGTGGAACCAAACCCTCTATGAAATTCTAGACCCGCACAGGGCTAATCCTGCTAGGTATTCGAGTAAATACGCAGTATTTCGCCTCATTTAATTCACACTTAAAAATTATTTTAAGTTTAGAAGTCAGCTTGGCTGTTTGCTTTGGCGTATACGGAGGCAGGAACCAAGCCGTACTGACGATTATACGGTTTCTACTTATATGCAATGAAATTTCTTTTTTCCAAGATTTTCGTTTGCATAAAAAGTTCTTTCCACTGCCTCCTGTTTCCCTACTTTCTGTTTTGGAAGCTTCGATTGAGAGTGCTATCTTTGTTGCGTCGTCGTCGAAAATTTTTGGAAGAATCTTGTTGCAAAATCCTTCCACGAATCTCGTTGTCCCTTAACCCGCGAAAAAACTGTGATCGTAAATGATAGTTTATTGTGGGAAAGTATCGCAAAGAAAGTTGCATTTCGTAGCTAATCTTTTTAGACCCGCTTGATAGTGAGCCATAGATTCCCCCTCATTTTGTACTCAAAGCGCGAATTTGTGCTTTAACAAGACGGCATAAAGAGTTTTGTTCTGGAATTTGCTATGCTTTGAACTTACATGATTTTTTAAAACCTCAACTAAAACACTGAAACTTTACTCATTGGTCACATTAGGCTCATTAAGGCATGTAATAGTATAAACCAATATGGATATGAGATAATTAATTAAAACTAGAACTCCTCTTGGATCATTAGTATTACTACCAGTAAGGTCACCTAATTCCAAGAAATTGTCTACACGTTGTACATACATGTCAAAGATTCTGTTGGCCTTTATCATATGGGACAAATGTATACCCCTACTATCGTTACTACTGGCTATTTGCCTGCTTGGCGATTACACTGAGCGTCTGACACAGTTGGTCTCAATGGACTTCTACTTTGTCTTCCAAAATTACTTCTACCAGCGCTTTAAATTTCATCTATATACTACCTCCGGCGATCTTGAATGTTTTCTTATCCACGTGGCCAGAATGGTTACTAATTTGGGAATTGTCCTAAACTGTAACATGATGTGCTGCGACAGCATTAGTATGTTCCTCAATAGGGTTTATGCGGGGTTATGGAGGCTATGGCTCTCGGCGAGTATTCTGAGCATTAATATGCGGTTGAAATTAATTATTGTAATAATGATCTATTTTACATTTGGAAATCATATTTCTCCTAGCTTGAATAGTGAGTTTAGGCTAATATGGAGGTGGATTTCAATGTAGTGTGGTATTCGTTCATGTTTTACGAAGATTTGACCATGTTTCCCCGTTTACTAACACGTTATTTGTTCGAGTACCTACTTATCTTACGCGAAGAACGATTCTTCTTTTCTTCAGAATATTAAAGAGCAACCAACCAGAATATCTTAGAGAATTTTTCCAGCTATATTTTTCGGCACATGTTCATAATATTGTAATCCTGCGATTCAGTAAACCAGTTATGGAGCGTTGTTTTCCTGTTCAGGCTGCCCGCCTTTGCAAATTCTACCAGTTAGCCCAATGTCAATCCATTTAAGACTCTCATCAAAGCTTACATTTAACAATAATTTCCTCCCATTATTATGTAAATATTTAATATTCCTTGGTAGATTTTCTATCGTTCAATGAGTGCAATCTCGTAAATTATTGTTGCTTAGCCTACTTACGATTTATTTTGATTGTTAGTTGTTAGTTTCTTTTTTTTATTGTTTAACTTTTAACTAAAGTTGTTGCTTAACATGGGTCAATGTATTATTGACAACAAATTATTATTTTTCTTTATGTAAGCATTTAATTTTTCTATTAAAAGACTTTTGGGGGAATAAAATATTCATTCGGGAATCAAATTACGACGTGTTTTTAATTGTTTAGTTTTTAAATCCTTTATATTAAGTTCACCGCCGGGTTAGTCCGCAAACTTAGAAAGTCAAAGTTGATCCACTTTCCTGAAATTTTTCACATCGATTTGTCGTTGGCAATGCACTTTGGCAACACACACGTCAAACAGATGCACACACACACACACACACACACCCAAACACAATATAGTATTTAAAAAAAAAATGGTAGGGAAAAACACTATCAATCGCTTCGCATATACAGGATTTATAGTTAAAACTTTGTTTTAACGAGTTGATTTTTATCTTTCTCGCCTCTTCGGTTTCAAAGAATATTTCAAACCTCTACGGTTAACGGGTTCAAATAAAGTTTGAGCCGCGTTATACGGTCCTTCGAGATAACAAGTAATTACCTGCAATAATTCAAGAAATCTTGGATTATTTCAACAATAATTCTTTTATCGCTGTGTAAACATCTATAAGTTCAAAAGCCATATTCAAATTCATACTACTACAAACTCCGAGTACACCAGCAAAGTATTCACTACGGAACTACTTAGCATCATCGTATAGAAGAAGAGCCTGGCAGTGTACTGCAGCAGAAAGACGCACCAAAAACCGGCAGCGGTTACACATAACAGTTAGCACCCTCTACTGCTTCTCCCTGAACAATAGTTTTAAATAAAAAAAATACCACTCTGTTCTTGCAATACTGTATACAGATGTAACATGGCAGCTGATAAACTCATAGAAGAGCAAAAAGGAGTAGCTAAGGAAATCGAAAGTCTCCTCATAAACTTCAAAAATGATGGTCCTTCCCGAATAAATCCAATATATCTCCTGGCATATCTGAAAAATCTAGACGAGCTTTGGAAAAAATGCAGCAATCTGTACCAAGAGCTTAAGCAAATTATTCCAGAAGCTCTTGTATGAGAAAACCAGAGAAATTTACAATACAGCCAGAGAATTAATTTCATCCCATCAAGAGCAAGCTGGAAGCATTTCAAAATTGAGAGCCAATAATCAAGCTGATTTAACTTCAACAAACAAAGAAGAATCAATGCAATCAAACTTATATCCTCCCCCAAATATCGGGGATACATAAATTCCTTTTATGTTCCAAGAAGCAAGCAGAGGTAACAACTTTTCAAAATTGCTTCCCATAAAAATTCCGAGTTTTGATGGCAAATATAAAGATTGGAAAATATTCATCGACATCTTCAGAAAGGTTGTTCATAACAATCATTTCTTAAGTAACATCGAGAAGATGCAATATTTGCTTTACCATCTGGAAGGAGATGCCAGGAGAGTCATTAGTCACCTTCAATTAAGCAGGACAAATTAGGAGACAGCACTAAAATTAGTTGAAGCAAGATTCAACAATAATAGGCAAATAATATCAACATACATTAACACCATTATTGATGCCAAAAAACAGATCATAGATCCCAGCAAGATATTATTATGCTATTTGATCTCATCCGAGAGTGTCTAGAGGCACCTCAAAATCTGAACTGCAAAACTGACGAATGGGATCCGATAATAGTATGCAATGCTATGAGAAAGCTCGATACGGATACACCCCGCTTATTTGAAGATAGCCTGCTCAAACCAAAGGAAATGCCATCCATCCAAGAACTCCCCGAATTTCTGGAAATACGCCATCAGGTCTTAGACTGCATTAAAAATTCAAAGCTAAACACAAGTATGAGCCATTTATCAATAAGAAAATGTCTTTTCACACTACAATAAAACGATCCTGTGCAATGTGCAACAAAGATCACTACATTTACCAATGCGGGGATTTCAAGAAGCTTTCTACCCCTGACTGCAATGCATTCATTTCTCGGAAAAGGATTTGTCCTAACTGCCTTGCACATTCTAATACAGAAAATTTTAAATCGAAATACACATGTATTCACTGTAGAAAAAAGCGCCACATCTTGCTGCATTATGACGCCAGTAATGTTATGAACAATAATTCGGCAAGCAACAACATGGCTGCACATTTAGTCATCCAAGCCGACACTGAAGCTCCAATTATAGCAAAGCAAGTTACAGGCCTGCATATCAACAGAACTAAGGCTTGCCAAAGACTTTTGCATACGGCAGTGGTTAGAGTAAAAAATAATTTTGACAAACAGATATGCTAAGAGCACTGATAGATATGGGATCACAAGTATCTCTTATCACAGAAGGGCCGTTCAAAATTTAAAACTGCAGAAGCAACGCGTTATTGCAAATATATTGGGAGTCGGAGAAAGAGAATCTGCTATAATACATGGCAAGGTATAAATCAGCATCCAGCTACGATATAAAAAAAAGGTGCTATCTAATCGTCGAAGCGCTTGTACTTCCCAAACTAAATTTTCTACTTCCTGAGACACAAGTAACAAATATCCAGATAAAAAATCTAGAAAATTTAATATTGGCCGATTCAAACTTTGAGAAACCCGGCTCCATTGATTTATTATTAGGAGCCCATTCCTACGCTGACATCATAAAAGAAAGTTTACATAGTGGGCAACCACCTGCGTAGCACACTATATTGGGTTACATTCTGTTTGGTTGGGTAGTATCCCTAATACCTTGCAGGAAACAACCAAGTTGTCAAGTGTTCTCTCTTTCGTTGAGATAGATCGAAAGCTTGAACATTTCTGGGAAATTGAAGATAACTCAACGTCGAACCAAACAAACGACAAATGTGAAGAACATTTCAGAGAAACGTACAAAAAAGGCGAAAAAGGCACATATGTTGTTCGTCTACATTTCAATAAAGATAGAACAGAGCTAGTAGAATCAAGAAATAAAGCTATGACCCACCTATGACAAATGGAAAAAATCCATTAAAGATCCAAATCTCAAAATGGAATATAACAGATTTCTAACAATGGGATATATAAGCCTAGTGCTGTCTCATCATACGTCAGAATGAAAAACATATTAGCTGTGTTCTTATGTGTACCTTATTCTAGAACTCCCATATAATGGAGAGAGAAAATTGTACTGTCGATTGAAGAGAACTATTTGTACTGTTTGCTTAAGTTCAATAAAAATTTCCGAGGTCTTCTTTTGTGTATGTTTTGTTCTGCTTTGCTCTGCGGACACAAAAGAACTCAGCTTTTATCTACCACACCACACCGTCAGCACAACTACCAAACTCAGAATAGTTTTCGATGCATCTTCCAAAACAGCAGCTGGAAAAAGTCTTAACGAGACCGTACGCAAATACTTTTAAGGGTGCGAAAGCATTGTTATGTATACACTACTAATATTTGGAATATGTTCAGACAAATAATAGTCGAAGAAGGGGACGAAAATAATCAGTGAATTCTTTGGGAAAAGAACTTACGAAGCCCATTCAGGAGTAAATGTTAAATACGGTAATATATGGAACAGCTCCAGCTACCTACCTTGCTTTTAGGACGTTACAGCAGCTAGCAGAAGATGAAGGTAGTTTACTTGCCCAAAAAACACTGATAAGTGACTTTTATGTCGATGACATGCGAGCAGGTACAGACACGAAGGCAGAAGCACAACAGTTACAAAGGCAAATAATCATACTATTGCACAAAGGAGGAATTAATCTCCGCAAAAGGAAAGCTAATAACGAAGAGCTTTTAAAAATTATTCCAGAAGACATACGAGAAAAAGTAATATTAGAAATCAAAGAGTTGGATCCCATAAAGACGTTGAGAATACAATGGAATCAAAAATAAAGGCGAATTTCACTTCAAGTGGAAATACCAAAGCCGTGAGGTGGCATTGACAAAACGAGCCCTACTTTCAAGGATTGTCACAATATTCGATCCTCTGAGAATGCTTATGCTGCCACTATCTACACACGCACAGTAGACTACTTTGGGAAGATTCACGTAACACTCTTTACAGCCAAAACAAAAGAAGCGCCATTAAAACTAAAAGTTTCACTACCACGCTTAGAGCTTTGTGGAGCTTTACTGTTGGCTCAGTCGCTAAATCTACGATCAACGCCTTGGAAATTTCGAAATAACACTAGGATGGATAACCAAAAATCCAAATAATTGGAAAACCTTCGTTGCAAACAGGGTAGGGGAACTACAGACACTTTTTCACAAAGGTATATGGAGGCATCTCTCTTCCCATGAGAATCCTGCGGATATTGCACCAAGAGGAGTTTGTCCAAGCAAGATCATTACCTTCAATATCTGGTGGTAGCAGTTAACAATAATTATTTATTTAAGTATAAAGAAAAATATCACTAAGATTAAAAATAAAAAGAAAAATCAAAGAGTTAGTTAGTGAACAAAAACAAAACAAAATCAACCCTTAAAAACAAAGTTTTTCAGTACAAATCCTTTATATGCTATGTAGGCAATTGATATTTATTTAAATTTCTTCACACAATATTAACTTGATTTACATATCATCCCATTGGAAGGAACAAAACTCGCGCGCGCGAGTTACATATATTGACCTTAAAGCCCTGGTCACACCTGGAGCGGCGCGGCGCGGCACGGCACGGCGTGGCACTGCCCGGTGGCATGCGGCAAAATAGAGTGTTCACACCGAGAGCGGCAGATTTATTCAAATGTACTCTAATTCCGAGGAAGAAATTCTATTATTAGTAGCTCTGCTTGAAGAAAAGCAAAGAAAAGTGATGAAGTTCGATTACAAATACTTAAGAATGCAAAAAGCCTCATTTAACGAATTGTGGGGACTTATTTCTAACGAAAATGAAATTTTGCCGCCAGCGGCAGCGGCAAAATTGTGTTTTTGAGTAATCTCCAAAATCGCCGCGCGGCAACTATTTGGTCGTGCCGCGCCGCGCCGCGCCGTGCCGCTCCCGGTGTGACTTATAGATTTAATTTTGCAAGAACAATCGCGCAGCGGCAACTGAAAAATGCCGCGCCGCGCCGCGCCGCTCCCGGTGTGACACCCACATAAACCTACATTAAGTAAAAGCAAGCCGACAACGGATCTACCGGATCGTGCAAAAAAAGCTTAAAGCCTAAGCCAATGGCATGGTAAAGACTCAGACGTAAATTAAATTTTCGTTCTCATGAAAAGTGCTTACCACGCCAAATATTGTCAAGTCGCATAAATTGAATTATCAAAAAGTCACGTTACTGGAAATAACGAAATAAGATAGAATTTGAAGAAGCAAAAAGAAATGAGCAAGTAGTGTGTAATCGTCGGCGTTAGTGTCACAACCCCAGGTAGTGAGTAGGTAAATCTCTTTTTAAAGTATTTTATGTTCTTTTTTTATAAATCAGTTTAGCTCCGGTTAACTAACAAAAAATATAACGAATAAAAGTGTTAATTGAAATTTCTTCTACAATATAAGTGAATTAACTCGAATGAATCAAGAGAATTCATAACTGGCGCAGTCGGTAGGATCCTTTTCTGTAGAATGAGGACCCAGTGATTCGAGCTTATCGAAAGTTTATAGTGAATGTAAATGAAAATTTATGATATCTTTTTTTCTTTTCATTGTGTTAAAATAATAAAGTGTGAAACGCAGTGACCTAAAGCTAAATTTACAAGATCACGAAGAAACGACCACTAAAATAACACAATACTGGAGAGAAGAAATCATAGAAACTTAGCGATTGACCACAAAAGAGGAATAGCACAACCGACTCAACCAAATGAAATGGAGCAATGTGTAGTTGCATTGACGGAGATCCTAGGCAGGCAGACTCAACAACCATCTCTTAGAAGCAGAATTGAGAAAGAACTATGATTTTTACCAGCCTTTGAAGGAAGTGATGGAACTTTACCGGCATTCATTTCAGCTCTGGAGCAAGTGGTAGTAAGTAAGTAAGTGTATTAAAGGTCAGTTCAATTTTATAGTTGTCGGATAATAGTAGAATGATTGTCAATGACAAAGTTATAATAATGCGAGCTCAACACAAGCTAATAGTTATGTTCAAAACAATTCCAAACAATTTTCATTTCCAATATAATCCAGACCAACCTAGAACTAACACTGGGAAAAATAATTCCACTCAATCAATACATAATAATTTTTGACAAAATCGTAACAATAATTTCAATAATAATTTTGACGCATCCAGAAGAAATTTTCATAATTATAGTACACAATCCAGAAATCACTTTCAAAGTAACAGCAACCAAGATTAGCCAATGGAGATAGATGCAATAAATAGTTACTAACCCCGAAGTAAATCAATTAGGAGAGAACGAGTTTTTTATAAATTAGGCTCGGAGACAAGAAAACATTTTATTACGATAACAATAAACAACAAAGGATTTAGTGCGATGATTGATACAGGATCGACTATAAGTTTAGTAAATTCAAAGAGGGTAGGAAGTGATATATACGAAAAGATGATACGTAACAAAATTCAAATTAATACTATTGAGGGACAAGTTAAAAGATTCACAGAATACGTAAAAACGAAACGAACAACCAACCACAGCTAGAATGAAATGGATTAACATTTTTTAGACGGAGATGATGTCTTTTTAGTAGAAATGGATTGGATCGAAAACAATGCTAAAAGAATCAATATCGAAAATAAAGAAATAATATTGAATAACGAAATTAAGTTGGGTCCCATTTTTAAATAAAATTGTCCAAGTAGGGGAAAGTTAATTAAAAAACATATCTCTAAGTCACTTAAATGAAGAAGAAGAAAACGGGATAACGAACCTATTCAATAATCATAAGAAATTGCTGTATAGGAAAGGGGATACATAAACAAGTAAAAATGAAATTAAAACGATCACCAATGAATAGATCAATTCAAAATTATATCGCTATGAGGAAGAGGTGCGAAAACAGTTGCAAGAAACGAAAACCCAAGGTATAATTAGGAGGAGTGGTAGTCGCTATAGTTTATCAAATTGTTATTCCAAAGAAGAAGCATAACTCAGGAATACAACAATATAGAAGAATCTTGAAACCTGGACGGTTAACGGGTTCAAATTAAGTTTGAGCAGCGTTACAGGTATAGAAATATAGAAATGATGACCCGCGTTGTGCTATGAGAGTATTTTATATGTATTCATTGAATTCTAATTGAATACTGTACTGCTACTACTCAGATTCTTAGAGAGCTTCCGATGCTGATTAGTTTGCAATCATTCAGTACGATGCTTATTTCACATCTTCATGCAAAACCCTCGAGAATATTTCAGAAGCCATGAATCAGGCACCCTCACTACCCCATAAGAGCCCCAACTGAGTCCTAACATTATGAAATATTTCCAATGTTCGTATTTAAAACAGACAGAAGTTTGATTTGAATAGCTCCTCCGCCCTAAACTACTATTCATACAGACAAATGGTGTTGTGATAATCTTAGGCTTGCTTTCTTATCTTCCGAACCGAAATGAAATTTTTATACCTTTCTTAACAAAATTATTTAAAACAATTAATCTTAACCAAATGACTAAATTCGTCAAACAAGACCTCTCAGCTGAAGCTGTACCATGGTCTAATATAATCAAATATAGCTGCCTGTAGATTTGGACTCAGGCCGCACATGCACACATGGAACTATTACTCAGTTGAGAGTAATTGAGTGTAAAATGGTAAGGTTACTTTCTAATCATAGCTATTTGATTATTGTTTTCAGTAAGGCATATAGTAGGGATGGTTAAGAACCAAGCTTTAAATTACTAGAAGACTATTTACCTATATGGATAGCAGTTTAGACTCTATAGCTTCTATAAAATTAATGCTGTCATTTTTTCATAAGTATCAATATAGAACATTTTAAAGAATGGACTCGCACGCACACATGTGCATTTCTGTTTCATGGCTTGGGAAATATTCTCGAGCAGAAGTAGGAATTCTGAATATTATAGATTTAGTGAAGGAAACTCTTTGCAGTGATATGTCTTGAAAATATTTTCAATGATACAGTAAAATATCAAGCATAAGCAGGAGAGAGAAATAATTATATTTGAGCGTTATCTAATAAAAATAAGTATACACCGTGTGGGTAATATATTTCCCAGACAAAATAACGAGCTAGAGCCCTATGAGTAGGGATGAAGCAGTTTATTTTAAACATCTTCGATAAGTTTACTAAAATCTACACACCAAACCAAAGCTCACAACAAATAAATACAATGAATGAATAACCCAGTCATTTGGTAGTTCTGCCTGGAAAGTTTAAAGAGTGTTTTGAAAATTAGTATTTTAATATATTTCGATGTACTCTTTCCGAATTTTCACTTGGCGACCTACTTTCTTTGCCGCTCGTGCCGGCATTTTGAAAACATGGAGCCCAAAAGAGTTTTTTGCAATATCTCCTTTCTGAGTCATTTCACGATGAAAATATATATGTAATAAATTAGACTAGAGCAAATTTCCTAAAATTTATGTTTTAACCTTTCTTTTTTTTGTAAAATGAATGGTTTCAGTGTATGACCACCGCCTAGTTGACTCCAACACGCATATTTCGTATATGTATTTATATGTATTAAATAAAAATATTTTGCTACACGTTGAAAAGCTGGTCCACTATCAATACGCGTATTGGATTTTGCGGCGCTCGCACGCGGAAACTATTTACTTTACAAAACAAAAACAAAAAAAACAAAAGTTAAGATGTAAATTATAGGAAATTTTCTATAGTCTAATTTATTATACAACATTTTCATCGTAAAGTGAGTCGGATAGGAAATATTCCCAAAAACCTGTTTTTGGGCACCATATTTTCAAAAGGCAAAGATATGTTTTGGCAAAGTGAAAGTGAAGTCAGAAAGAGCACGTCGAAATCTATAAAAATACCAATATACAAAACTCCCGTAAAACTTTCCAGGTAACCTCATTTTTGAGCACTAAATGGCTGGTCTAAATTCATATTAACTAAAAATGCAACGTTCACAGACTAGATTAAAAGGCAAGTTCTAATGAATTAATTATAATTAAGACAGTACCTAATCACCAGCTCACTATTTAGAAGTCGATCAAAATGGCTTTCAATTTTACTCAGGTTTGAGATTAAAATATTCTTGTCTCAGTCTACAGCCGGAAAAAATATTTATTCCAGTCGATTTGGGAAATAAAATTAAGTTAGTAATTCTTGCTGTAATGTCGATACCCAGTCTAACCCGGGGGTTACATGAGAGAGTACAGCTTGCATGAAACGTGCGCTACCATAATTCTTGCACGTGTAATCCGTACTGCCATGCAGGCAGCTCAGGTTTCAGCGAAATTGCATTATAAAAAAATCATGGCAGCTGAGATGATACCTAGTAATTTGACAATATACAGTTTTCAAGATCGCGGAAAAGAAATGCTTGAAAGAAATTGATAAATTTATACTATGAATATGAGATTTCCTGGGATCATTTGCATTAGATGATTTACCGGTCTCTTCCTCTTCTTTTTTCTTGGGTTTGTCTCATTCTGCTACTTCCTTCATTTGTATAATTTTCGAATATACGCAAGAATTGACAACTTAATGCCATTTTTTAAATAAAGTTACTTGCATGCAAGATTAAGGTTAAATAACTGTATTTGGGCTATTTATTAAATAAAATTCGTTAGTGTGGGTATCGACATCGCAGTAAGAACTACTACCCTAACTAATAGTCGATAACCGAAATAAAATGTTGGTTAGAAATATTCTTACTGCAGTCGATACTGAAAATATGAAACTTTTATTTCAGTTGATACCCGAAATTAATCTTCAAGGACAAGTTTCTGCAAGTCCATAGAGTGCAATGGTGAAGTGACCAGAGTCCGTAAGACTCTATTGAGGGACCGTTGTGCCCGATCTGTTATAAGAGGTGGGGATGGTGGCAACAAATGATGAGTTGATAAATACACTTCTCGATGCCCACTTCCCGACTGTTGTGAGCTTTCTAGAGCGAGATATAGTTTACAATAATTAGGAGCTTATACCCCCCCCCCCCCCCCCCGCCTCTCTTAAACTTAGCAATTACGAGATTTTAGCAGAATTACTGTTCTACATTTTTGTGGAGAAATATTAATTTTAAGAGGTTAAGAGGGTTTGGAGAATCTTTCAGGTAGCTCAACTATTGAAAGCGTTTACTTTTCAAGAAGGAAGGAGAAGAAGTAATTCTTTTGGCGAGGCGATGATGGCAATATGACTAACCCACATGTAGCTATAATTGTGTACGTCTTTAATCAAGCTACAATAATCGATATAAATACTAATTGTATGATAAATTCATGATAACTGAATTTTTATTTTAATACCTAAATCGCAGGTAAAGAGTTCCACAGCCATCGTTACGTCCAACAGGATTTTCGTATAAACCTGTAGCAAAAAAATTAATTATCACCAAAACTTTAAAGTGACGATAATATTCTCGAGTAATGGAGATTATCGTAAAGCTATGCCATTTCTATCACTATAAAGGCAAACAATTTTTGCATTCTGAAATTCTATACAGCCTCAGAAATAGTAAAGTGATTCAAGTCGTCTTTCATATTGCTCAGAACTATCCTCTGTGCATGGTTCAAATAGTATAATTATTTAATATTTCACAAACTTTTGCATATTTATGTAATATATACGAATTATATAAAGATGTACTTATTTTACAGGATTTTCTATCCAACATTTCGATATTTTAAAACAAAAATATTTCTGCAACTATCACAATAAAAGATTTAAGCGTACCTCGGTGAGGAGCTCTTATGTGTAGAGATATTTGACAGATATTTTTGTTTGCTAGAATACCAAATATCTTTAAAAAAATTTCCACAAAAGTTAAGAGATCAGCTGACGTCTGAAATCTCTTAATTCGTTACGTAGAATACTAATGTCTGCTAATGTGCTTTGATAGCCAGGTTAGAGGATAAGAGCTCTTTAGACTCCATAATCAACTGTAGAATTTTTATTAATATTTTGTAAGAGTACAGTGTTGCAGCTTATGCAATTATCCTAAAAGAGCGACATTTATATGCTTCTACATGCTCCTTATACTTTAGTTGGTGGCAATAGAAAATTGCGATTAATAAACGATAATTATGGTGGAAACATCTTCACAAGCTTGACTCACATATAATATTTTGAATAACGAGGTTATGTGTATACTGTAAATCCCAAATCACTTTGGTTCTAATAAAACATTACCGCGCTCCTGCCAATTAATAAAATATTATCGGTGTGGTTACAAATGCTTTTAAGGCTAAATAAAATATTAATTACTTTTAAAGTATCTTGGAATTACCAGTCGCTTCCTCTTTACATCTACTAAAAAATGAATATTTAAATATATTTTTTTAAAATCTTACCTTAAATCCTTCATCCCCTTCACCACAAACTTTATCGATATCCTCAATATATCCACCCATTACGAGAAGTAATCCATGCTCAACGAATGCACTATATGATCGAAAAGGAAAGCCTTCTGTACTTGTCATATCTTCAAAGCCATTCTCCAAAGTCCATTTTGAAGAGCGATTTAAATTTGTCTGAAAAACCACATCATCATGTCGCCTAAAAGTGATTATCGTTTAAATTGTTGGACAAAAGGTAGAAAAGTTGATAATTTTTCGCACATTTCATCTTTGTAAACATCGATGAGTGATAGCAGATTAAAACTGTAACAAATTCCTCTTTCAGTTAGAACTTTATCCATAAATTCTCCGCTAATATTTGTTTTTTCTCCTCCGAATCCAACTAACTCGAAAAGACTTTCTTCCCATGGAGCCATTTCTAGTAAGGTTTCTTTGAAAGGAAATTGAAATATTTCATCCGTAAAATCGAATGAATCAGCCTTCGTGTAATCACAAACTTGTAGGCATGTATCGAAGTACATTTTTCTATGTGAGATTATTAAAAACTAGTAAATTGTAATGTTAGAATTTACAATAAGACTTACTCCTTTTCAGTCCAAACTTCGTATTTGGAAGAATTAGCTACTACCTCGGCAACATGTTCATCAAAGCGAAATATATCAGCCTTCGACTTAATATCTGGACATACTGTGAGAGTAGGAAAAGGAATGCTCCATACTGGTGTTGCTCTATCAGAAAAGCTGACAATAACAGGAGTATCATTCCATTTAGTCCAAATATTACCGATCAGATAGGTGCACGTATAGATGGAAATCGCAAAAATGACAATCCAAAAAATTCTATTCAGTTTTATCTATAAGTGGTTATCTCGAAAAAAAACAACAAGTGTGGCACTCACTTTTCTATCCACGATCTTCTCCGTTCTCCTAAATAACGTACTCCATGTATGGTACTGCACTCACAGTACTCTGCAAACAGTGCTGCTGCAGCTTCACGTAGTTTACCATGTTTGATTACATCTGCTAAATCAGGTAAACTCTCCGTACTGCCAGAAGGTGAGCTACGTTCACTCATGTTTAATTTTGTTTTTCTAGCTGCAAGAATAAAAACCCACAATACTTCATTCCACTAGCAAAAACCAGAAACTGAACCAAACCAAAAGAGTCCCCATTTTCAGTAAAAAGAGCAGGATTCCCAAAAGCATTTGATAAGTTCAATTTGATGGATGCGTGTATGACCGATAAGAAGACCATTTGCTGGTCATGATAATTAGTCTCAACTGAGTATTTATCTGCATGAACGTCAAAGTAATTAAAAGGGCACTGCCTACAAAACATGGATATATGGCTTTTCGGGGAAAAAGTTCTGTATAACATTTTGTAAGATAATTTACATATGTACAAATATAGATACTGTGAACTTATACATGCAAATGTAATTGGTTATAGTTTGAACATGTTTCCGAAAAGTTTCAATACAAACGCACCCTTTAGATGGATACCTTTTGCGTGGATGACAGAGAGCATTTGCAAAGTAATGACTAATGCGGGATTAAATTTATTTCTCGTAAAGCTTTTTTTTTTTTTTTGGTTCCTTGACCGGAAACCTGAGAGCAGGACACATATTACGCGTGTTGTTAAAATGTTATGTTATTTTAATGCTATAAAGTTTATTTTTGTCGATTCGCTAGATAAATCGTTTATATTTTGGAGATTTGTTTGTTATATCTGCCTTTTTGTATGGCAATCCTACAAAGGCGTCGCATGATTTTGTTTATAATCGAACTGATTACTATCAGAAAGTCCCAGTGTTGTAAGGATATAAAATGGACCAGTTTAGATGAAATATCATTCTACTACTATAATCCAATAGTGCTCCTGGTATTATCGTTTTCATAAAAAATTCAATCATTTCGTGGTGGTTGCTCAATATCATACAAGGCACTCATTGCCTAGAAATGGTTCTTCGCCATTACAATTAACTTAGAGGTGGATCTAGAATCTTTGCTACGGGTGGGTAAAATTTGAAATCAAAATAAAAAAGCCTTGAGTTAATTAATATTAATATACTTACACAGGCTCCTTGCCGGCTGCAACAATGATTGTCCCTTCAGTAGTGCTAGAATCTGTGTAGATTATAAGGTTACTCTAAATGAACGCATTGTTTTCTTATTTCAGGACATTGGGACGAAAGATCCTAAGCACGGAGAACAAGGCGACCCATTATGCTAACCTGCTAGAAGTATAGGTCGCTCACCGACACTTTCCTGTCCTCTTGCTGAACCGCATCAGGTCTAGGTAAGTTAAACTTTGTAGCTCATTCGTAGATAGGGAGGCAGACCTAAAACCTAACCTCTTCAATGCAGGACAGACACTTATGGTTGTCAATAACTCCCATCTTTGTTAGATGAGTATATATTGGAGAAAAAAAGAGAAAGTCAGTGAACTTCCTATTTGGCCCATCAAGTAACAGCTTCGTGCACTTTCAAGTACTCAGATATGCACCTTGCTGCCCATGCTTCACACGAACATCCGCTCTTATGATAGGCGGATCTAGAACCAGAGCTTGCTAACGAATTCATCTTCTTATTCCCCATAATTCCTACTTGTCTAAGTTCCAACACGTGTGATGAATACGCAACTTATCCAAAATTGTGCTGCAATACTCAGCAATTTAGATGCGCTCTGAGGGTTAATATGAGAAGTAGGCTGCCTGACTGCTTCGAAGGATAAAAATGTCCTTCCACTTGACCTCCATATAATGGGCTATCTTTGTAATGACGAAGATTTGAACCTAGAAGAGAGTAGTGGACATTTTAAGTGCGAACTCTACGCGAATTACAGATTCGAGAGAGTAAATGCTAACAGGAGACACCTCATTTATAAAGGGGCCGGTTTATGTTTCTAAAGGCCACTTAGGAAGGCTCAAACGGGCTCTCTACTCAGTATACGATTCTATATAATGAAATCTCACAGGTAATCAGCGTCTAATTCACAGTTCCCATACCATCGCATCAAATGGCCTGCAGTGGCACGCCAATTAGCAATTGAAAGACCTAATGTGTCTGTCTTCTTAACATCAATATAAACGTAATATATACTCAGCCCTTTTAGCACCTGACTGGGTTGCAAGATCCAGGGTTGACAAATTTGTAAAACCTTAAGGGCAGTTGTGGCCTTGGACCTAATGGAACCTGAAGCAAGCTAGTCCTTGCATTCCTGCTAGCCTGCTTAGCGTACATAAAATGAACAAACAAAAATACGTGAGCAAGGGTCTTGCTGTCAATATGTACGTCCAATGCATCACATCACATCATGCTCCATGTTCATCCAAAGGTTCTCCTGGATTGAGGTATAGGGACCGTCATAGCCGCGTTTGCCTTCTATTTTACATGCATCCTTGACGTCAGCCTGTAGGCTTGTTAGACAATATGGTGCTTAACGTGGGCGTACAACTGCAAAGTAAGTATTAGGGAAACCAAGATGCCCCAGATTGCGCAGAGTGAATCAGATAGATTTTGTCATGCAAAGTGTGAGAAGATAACGGAATATGACATAAATTTAGTGAACAGCAATGAAAATATTTGTGTTGACGTGCAAATAGTGTCGAGATTTTATGCAGTCTTTTCCAATAGAAATTCTAAGAAATTGAGTGATTTAGTGAACAAATGAGGAATCATAATGAATTCTTCGGTAAACAACAAGAAAATATAAATCGCAGTGCATTGCTTAACTTAACTCTTAAAAAGCTGGTGTAGTGAACGACCTAAAGAAAGCTGGTGTAAATGAAGCTAGAGAAGCTTTTGTAGAGTGGGCTAAGAAACCGCCGGCTATAATTAAGCCTAAACGGGATCAAGCCAATATTGCACCAGTTAAGGCCTAAATATAATTGAGACGACAGACGGCCGACTATTGCAGTCATAGGAGAAATTTTTTCCAGGAACGTTTTATGGAGCGTATATTACATAGGAATCTGCAGTGGCCGTCACCCGTCAACCACATTTTAAATTATAATTCAATTACCATGACCAGAGTGACCGATGGCCGACGGAAAAAGCAAATTCAAATATAATACATGCTCCATAAAACGTTCCTGGAGAAAACTTGCTCCAATTACTGCAATAGTCGTCGGCCGTCACAGCTACCCCGTCCGCATAAAAATTTTCTCTAAAGTACTAAGGAGGAATAAAAAAATTCCCCAAGCTTAATTATGAAACTAATTTATTGTATTCTTGAATTTTAAATTTTTTTTTTAGATACTTATTTAAACATAATTTGCACATTTATCCGCATACATTCCATATACATACATATATTCTTATAGGAATTTTAAAATATAAATTGCTCTAAAGTATCAAAAGTACATACTGTATTATTTCACTTCAGCATAGACCAAAATAGTTTACCTAAATTTATGACAATGCTTGGAGAACGTCATCATCTTCTTGAAACTTACTTTCGTAGAACTCTCCAGAGTTGAATTTTTGTAACATCTGTTTGGTGGACTTAAAATATGTACAAGCAAGAAATTTCATGGAAAATCGTACCCGCATTATTTTATCTGCAGTTTCAATAGCTACTCTATTTCTCAACTTATTTTTTACACAATTGAGTTATAGAGAAAGCCATTTCTACTCAATAATAAACCCCATAAACTTGGAGTTAGCTTAGATATATTACCAAATTGCAACCTATACCAGCAGCGTTTTTTTTTTTTATTTAGACATCTGTCCAAAATTCTTCAGCTGTATTGAGTTCAGGCAATTGAAGAAGATGAATCAAGTTCCATTTATCAATTGTGATACGGTAACAACATTTTTAAAGCTTACCGTAATATCTAATATATCCGCCGTCATTTGCTTTAACCAGAGATAACATACATGTAATTGTCCGTATAAAATAACTAAGAATGCTGAACATTTTTCTTTGATTTCTTTTAGTTCTTGTTTTTTTTTTACGTGTTTTATTTACTGCGTAAAAATTAAATAAGATTTATGTTTTTTGATACTTGAAATATCCCCATTTCCCCAAAATTTTCGTCGGTGGTATAGTTTGCACGCCCCGTGCTCCAAAGGAGAGAGTGCGCGCAGGTGTTTATTATAAAGAAAAACTCGCACAATCACTCCTTATCGTGTTTATTGTACGTATTTGATCGTTTTCTTTTC
Organism: Dioctria rufipes; assembly: GCA_963924295.1. Lineage (NCBI taxonomy): Eukaryota > Metazoa > Arthropoda > Insecta > Diptera > Asilidae > Dioctria > Dioctria rufipes. The sequence goes on along the minus strand of OZ002740.1, from coordinate 97,846,374 downwards.
CTTTTTTTATAACAATAATAAGATATATAGTTTTTAGATTCTTTCCTAATTTAATTGTAATTTAATTTATTAGGTTTTCAAATTCTGTAAAGTTAACTTCATCAGATCGTTTTCCGATTTTTCACAATTCAATTTTTTAAGATTTATTTATAATTCTGCAAAATTATTAATTTTAACGGGCCGGTTTCTGATCATTCACCATTAAATTTATTAAATTGATTTTTATTCTTCGAAATGTACTTTATCAAACCGTTTTCTGATTATTCACAGTTCAGTTTTTATAGATTTTCTTGATAACACCCGATTTCTAAACTTATTCGCGCGGCGGCTGAAAAACAGACTCCCCGAGGTTTTGGTAAATTGCACCCAGGTACCCGTGATCGCTTCAAAAGCGACATTGAAAAAAACGTACGAGGGAAAATGCAAAAGTTTTTTGATGCGACCTATATGCATCAATGAAAACTGTAATCCGATATGCACTTGTACGCCCGTCTTGAAATATTAATTTTAAGAGGGCGCAAATAATTCTGATAATTGTATGTATTTATGTACATACAGTTAGATTGAAGAAAATAAGTACTGTACGTATGTAGAGTGTACATGCGGAAAAAAAGTAAGAAGACACTGTATGTAGGTAAGTGTGCATATCGTGTGAGTGGAATGTGTGTTTGATAACAAAATGCAATTTATGCTAAATTGCATTTTGTTATAATGTGGAAATGCATTTCTAAATGCATTTTAAATTTTATATGACATTTTGAATGAAATTTAAATTGAAATGTTTTTTTCAGGGTCAATTAAGGGTACATCAATATATCGTATTGGACGATACATTGATGTATCGGTATTATGGTTGTGATTCGGGGCATTGGGCACCTGAGTCACAACATGCCTCCCCCCTGGGGAAAGGAAAGTTTTATTCTTTCGGGGAAGAAGACTTTCTTTCGATTCAAAAATTAAGCCAGGCGTATACGTTATATGCCTTATAAAAATTGGTGAATGGAGGTATACATAATTACATAAAATTACAGGAATAAAGTAAAATAAATTTTATACATTAAAGATTAGTATTTGTATCTGAGAGGTGAAATTGCCTAGCAAAATATATATACTACGTACTACATACAATTAATTCATTTTATTTTTATATTATTATTTTTTCTTAATAGAATTAGATATACTATGTACCTACTTATAATTTGTTTTTGACTTTGTTTTTTTTTCTATTTTTTTTTCTTGCAAAAAAAACACATGAATAAAGATTAAAGATTCTGTGCATATATTAATTCTTATAGATCTTATGTATACCTATAATTTTATTGTCTTATTCATTTATTTATTTTTATTAATCTAAATAAAAAATGTGTTTTTCATAAAAACCATGCTTCTATTCTAGTCGCCAAGAATGTGTGTTTTTTTTTAATATTGGTACATATATACTTATACAAATTACCCAAAAATTAAACATTAAACTTTTCCCTTTTTTTCTACGTTTAAAATTTTTATATTAATGATTTCATTATAGAGTGCATTAGATTGTTGGCATGGGGATAGGGGTTGTTGGAAATGATAAAAATTGGATGAGAAAATGTTAGTGTGGTTCTTTTATCATTGTCCGTAAGTTAAACGTTTTCTTTGTGGTGCAGGAGTTATTTTCAATTTTGATTTTCTCGATGCCGGGGTAGGCAGATTCTCCTGTTTATGTTCAGAAAGTATTTGTTTATAATTACGGGTTTTTGTGTTGTATTTGATATACAGATAAACACATAGAATAGAGATAATTAAGGCAATTGTCAGGTACGACACTGTATAGTGGTGAATATGATGATTGTTAATTGGATTGAACGAAATTAATTCCTGCTCTTTTCGGGAATGGATGGATTCCAGAAGGCTCTCTAGATGTTGTAATATTTAAGGGATTTGTTCATCATACAGCTTGGCATCATCTTCGTCTAAAGTGCCGAAAAGGGCTTTGGAAATTGAGCCTATTGCATTAAATAGTGGTCTTTGTTTCCTATTTTGGGTCACAAGTAACATATTCTTATAATTTATGTTTGCTAATATAAGATTTATTTGTAACAACGCACCGTTACAAGTGTGGCTCAAGGCTGATTTAAGATTCGCCAGGTCGTAATAAGTGACGATCTTCCATTCGTTGGTGTAGAGGTTGGCTCTGCCAATTTCCTCGAAATAAATGCCTGCAGTAGCATTTAGCTGCTTTACCTCTATTCCTGAGCCGTAGATTAAGGGGATGAAAATTAGAATGAATGCTCTATGCATCATTTTGGAAACCTGGAAGATGACACTATGTTAATATCTCTGAATGATGTTTGAAGATATTCAAGTTTTTACTCTGAGAACAGTTTTAGGTCATTGTTATGGACTCTTTTGTTTTTATTATTAATTTTTATGGTGGAATTTTCAGGGGAATTTGTCGCCAATATTAATTGATTTTTGGACGGAGTTTTTATCGTATTGTATTTGAGATTTTTCTTTATTTGCCGTGGCCATGTCTTTAGCTATTTTGAAGCTATGCTGTAGACGCGCTTTTAACTCGTTTGATTTCGGCTGGGAATCCGTACAGGAGTTCGCGGGGAGTATAATTAGTACTCGAATGAGGGGTAGTATTGTATACATAAGGAATCCATGTATCCCAGTCTTGTGGATCTTTTGCTACATAAGATCGGAGATATTCCGATAAGGTTCTGTGGCTTCTCTCCAATGCGACATTCGTTTGAGGGTGATATGGAGTAGTTTTGAGCCTTTTAATTCTCAGCAATTTAGATACCTCGGCGAACATGCCACTTATTAGGTTAGAACCTTGATCTGTGAGGATGCTTTCTGGATACCATGTCGACAAACTATTGTTGTCGTGAAGGCTTCCGCTAATGTCTTAGACTCGATGTCGACTATGGGAATAGCCTCTGAAAATTTTGAGAGGTCGTCTTGGAATGTAAGGAGATATTTGTTTCCAGAATGAAAAGTTGGGAGAGGTCCTACAACATCTAGGTACACTGTTTCGAAAGGTTTGGAGCTAATGCTCGAGATTTTCATAGGAATTTTTGGATTCCTGGATACTTTGTTTACCTGACAAAGTTTCTATTTCCTTACGTGCTTTACGATGTCGTCTGACATGCCAGGCCAGTAGAATTGTTTTTTGATTCTTTTAATTGTACGGGAAACGCCTTGATGGCCCCGTCGGTAATGAATGAAAATCCTTCAAAACTTGTTCGATGTCATCTTTATCAGATAAATGTTTTACTGCATCTTGATGGAGCTTTATGTTTATTTGTTTAGTAGCGAAGATTTGGGTAAAACGTTTTTAATAATTATTAGATACTGTGCATCTAATATAGGGAAGGAGATATATATTTGTGTTAACTGATTTGCTTGTGTGTATGAGCAGATCTGAGTTAAATTTTTTTCGTGGTCTCATCTATCTCTCTGGGATCGACAAGATAAATTAGTTTTGGAAATAATTATTATGGAGTCTTTTCTTTTCAAGAAGTTCAGTTCAGTGTCTGAGAGTGGGGATTTAGCTGAAAATTTTAGTTTCGAATCCAACACTCTTTCAAGTTCTGTATCTTGCATTGACAATATGAAGAATTTACGATTCGCATTTTTAGTCAGTAAAAGAGGAAAATTAGTCTCAGTTATTATGGTTGAGTAATTGTTCGCTTGTGATGGAGTTGAATTTTTATTAATGACACTCGTGTTGGGAGTATTCAAATTCGCCTCAGCTCTAGCTTGATTCCTTGTTACAACATTCACGCAGGTTGAAGGTTCTACAAAATATTTGCTACTATCTGGAATAGCTCCACTGAGAGCGTCTGTATTTGTATTGAGCTTGCCTGATTTATGGACTATTTTGTAGTCATATTCCTCAAGACGTATTCTCCATCTCATCAGTCTTGAGAAGTTGTCTTTAAGATTCATGAGCCATACTAATGGTTTATGGTCAGTTATAATTGTATACTGTCTACCACAAACGTATGGTCTGAATTGCTCAATTGCGAAGACGATAGCTAAGAGCTCCTTTTCAATTGTTGAGTAACGAGTTTCCGCACCATTGAGAACTCGGCTCACATAGGAGATTGCATGATCCCCTTGATCATCAACTTGAGAAAAAACTGCTCAGATGGCGTAGTCACTGGCATCGGAGGTGACAAAAAATTCTTTGCCAAAATCGGGGTATGATAGAATTGGTGTTGAAATAAGTTTATTGCGTAACTCTCGAAATGCTTTATCACATATTGCATCAAACTTCAAAGGGATATCTTTCCTTAAAAGATTTGTAAGTGGTTTAGCTATTTTTGAAAAGTTTTTTATAAAGCGGCGATAGTAGCCGACGAAACCAAGGAAGGCTTTTATATCTTATTCCTTCTTGGGCCTGGGATATGACTGAACTGATTTTATTTTTGCAGGGTCTGGTTTGAATCCATTTTCTGTAATTAAGTGCCCTAAATACATAATTTCTTTCCTTAGGAAATGGCACTTGTCGGGTTGAAGTTTCAAATTGAAATTGCGGAGACGGCTAAAGACTGCTGTGAGTCTTGTATTCTGATCTTCGATAATGTATGCATGGACTACAATATCGTCCATCTAAACGAAGCAATAGATGCCTTGAAGTCTAGATAGAATATTGTTCATGGCTCGTTGGAAAGTAGCAGGGGCTCCTTTTAAACCAAATGGCATTATATTCGTAGTGGCCATAGGGTGTGCTAAGGGCAATTTTCTCCCTGTCCTTCGAGTCCATTTTTATCTGGTGAAATCCACTGGTTAAGTCGAGTGTGGTAAAATATTTCGACTTCCCCAACTGGTCTAAGATATCAGTGATATTAGGCAGTGGGTACGCATCCCCAATAGTAATGTCGTTAATACGACGAAAGTCTACCACTTCTCGCCACTTTTTGTTTCCGTTTTCATCTCGTTTTTTAGGAACTAGGAGAAGTGGAGAATTCCAGGGTCTATGTGAAGGTCTGATGATGTCTGCCTCAAGCATTTCTTGTATTTGCCTATTTATTTCAGTTCGGCTTGCTTCAGGAAGTCTATAAGGCTTGGTATAGATGGGCGGTTTGTCTTGGAGTGTCTCGATTTTGTCGGTAATCGCATCTGTATATGAAAGGAACCCCTTCTATGAAGAAGAGATCGTTGAATTCCCTACACATATTGCGAATACTCTCAGATTCCTCTGATCCAATTTTATAAGGTTTTGCAGTTTAATTATTCTGCCCTTAATTGGATCTCTGTCAGAGTCTGTGGAGATGACCAAAAAAGGTCAGATCGGCGTCCTCCTCATTTGTGTTGGGGATTAGGACTTTTGCCATACCGTTGACTGGTTCGAGTATTGAATTTCCAAGAAATAAACCTGGCCTTATTTCCTTCTTGAAACAGACCGATTGATGTTGAATAGAAGGAGTTGGAATTTCAATGATGTACTCTGATCGAGCCGGAATTTTAATTTTATTTAATTTATCCGATTCTTTCGGATTTCTAAAAGGAAGGAGAATGATTCCAAATTTGTGGAATTTGGAAGGAGTTATTCCATGATTCCGACTCGATAGAATCCGAAGCAGATAAAACTTTATTGAAATTCTTTGACTTCTTTTCTGATTTATTTCTGGAATTTACTTTTTGTGAATTTGTTGATGAAGGAGATAGAATTTTATTATATTTAGCCTTTTGTGCCGCTTTAAATGGTGATATAATTTTACTAGATGCAGCCTTTTGTGCCGCTGTAGATGGAGATATACTTTTACCTTTGTGCTTCATCTCTTGTGAAGCTTTCGATGGAGATAGATTTCCTTTGTAAGTTGGTTCCACTTTACTTGGAACTACTGATGGAGGCAGTTTTTCATTTAAAAAACCTTTAGGATTCACTTCTTGTGAAGCATTTGGTGGAGATATATTTTTCTTTAATTCAGCCTTTTTTCTGGCTATAGATGGAGATAGATTTTTATTAGTATTAATATCGGAGAATGTTATCTCCGTATATAATAGGCTTTTTGTTTGAGATCTCTTTTCTGGGTCTTCGCTTTTCAAATAAACGTATGGATAATTTGAATAATATACTTCGTACGGATAAGATGAATCAGATTCATTAACTTCCAGAGAAATGAATTTATTTTTAGAGTCGATACTCGCATTGTAATGAGATAAAAAATCATGACCAAGCAGGCCATCGTATGACAGGATGGAGTTATTTCCCACTATTTTAAATGGGTGTTCTAAGATGGAGTTATTATTATTCGAAGATTCTAAATTCAATTTAGTAAAGATGAGCCCTTCCGTTGAAGTGGACTCCGTAAACAAAGTATTTATATTGCAGACAGCATCTCTCTAGCAGATACTGTCTGGCCTTAATGGATGTAGTTTTATTATACTGATCTCTGCTCCTGTGTCGATTAAAAAAGTAAGTTTTGGAGTAGAGCAGATATCGACAGGGAAAGAAATTGTTAAATTGTTATTTACTTGGATGGGGATACGTATCAATTTAGTTCTGATTGTGTCGATATTGTTTCGGGATTCCTGCGAAATTGTGCTTTCGTTTGTATGTGTGAGGGGTTGCCGAAAACGACCCCCCGCTGCATCCAGTTTCCCTGTCTGGATGCCGATGGACTTTTGCGATCTAGCCGAGATATTGGCATTATTGTATATCGGCGGTGGAGTTCGACTTTCTCGGAATACTGGCTGCTGTCAGTTCCTGTTTTGAGGCTGTCTGTCAGCCGCGTTCGTTGGTGGAGTATTGTTCACTTTCTGGAAATTGTTTTTATTTACTTGATTGTTGCCAGAACGATTGTTGTTCGCCGCTCTTGTCCGACATTCTTCGATAGAATATCCCATCCGATGACAATATCGACATGGAAGCGCTTGCGTCGGAGATGTAAATGTAACCCTATTGAAATCTGAAGACTTGAATTTATTGCTTTCGCAAATGGAGTTTGACTAACTTTGTTTTGTGCTTGCGAAACAAGTTGTTTCTGCTCTAAACGTGATGCATGCTCCAAAATGTGCGATTTTAATACGGAAAAGAATTTTTCGGAATGCACTTTGGCTAAAGTCTGTAGTTGTGGATTGGGTAATCCATCCTCTATAGCTCTTGCAGCCTGATTCTCATTATCTTTTAATAAAGATCTGAGGAGTATTTTGTCCATTGTATATGAGTGTGTAGCCTCATTTAGCTTTGACAGTGTTACATTTAATCTTTAGAGGAAATCCTTTGTACTTTCCTCCTTTGTTTGTCTCGAATTGCTTAACTGGGACTGCAAGGAAGATCTAGAGGTTTGACTTCGAAGGTTTGAGTCAACAGAGGTTTTAATTCAGACCAATCTGATATTTGATTGTACCTATATACATCATACGCCTCTGCAGATAATTTACTCTTTATTAAGCTAAGCAGGGAGTGTTTTTCGCTCACCGTCGATGCTTGATCAAGAACTATTTTGTTCTCTATGAAAATTTAATAAGTCAAGGTGTTACACCTTGGCTTTTGATGAGAGTGCAGCGGCTCTTGTACCACTACACCAAAATTAGAATCTGAAAAAAGCTTGATTAAGTGAACTCAAAATAAAACACAGCTGTTTGCTACTAAAAACAATACTGATCGTTTATTACACACCATATTCAATTTATATTAAAATTGCACTTAACTAAGCAATTCTTAATAAGTTCATACCTATCACTAATTGCGAAAATCAATACCTACATACATATTTACTAATAACTTAAAATTGCAATAAGTTGCTTGGCTATGCAAGGCGATAACAAAAAAAACGAATACTGAAATAATTTAAATGTAAAATGCTTACCTACTTAAATTACAATCAGTCGAATAATTCTTGCATTCTTCTCTTGCACCTTTGACTGGGTGTCATATTCATAAAAATATTTGCAATGACACATTGAATGCAAGAGTTATTCGCTAGAATTAGCGTTATTGTTTTTGGGGGCAAGCGCCCGCTTATAGAGCAATTACTTGCTGATTCTATGCGACCGTTGACCCTTTTGCCGAGTGCAAACATTCTCCCCCACGTTGAACGAATGTTCAATCTATGATGACGCTAAAGTCCGGCTCTTTGTGATTCCTAGGTTTGGGTATTGGCACTGTAGACTGCTGCTTCTGCCTTTTTGATAATATTAATTTTGTAATTAATGATATGAACACAATTATTGTAAGACAGATACTGATATATCCAATGATGGTTGTGTGAGATGTCCGTTCGTGTATTAATTTCGGCAGCTCTAGATTTTGAGATGAGAGTTGTTGCTGTAAGAGGCTCAGTTCCTTCCATTGTGCATGGTAAGTGGGTGAATTTACCAAGGCTGGGGCCGGTGACCATGAAACTGACGTGTTGAAATCATTAATCAGCTTCTCATATGATGTTGTTATATTACTCGGATATTTATGTTGCCCTTCGATAGTAACTGAATGATGCTTAAGTATGCAATTGGGTTGGATGGTTAGGAGGCCAGATCCTTGCAATGTTGTAGTAAAGGCCTTATTTTCACACACCGCGTTGATTGTTAAAGCCTCCGTAAGTGCATATATCCATTTGTTTTTATGGAGAGTCTGAATCCATACTGAGTTGTCTCTTATTTCCTTTAATTGACACTCCTTTGGAGTAGGTGCGTCATTTAAGAAACTGATCTCACACTTGCTGATTTGAGACCCTCTGTTGTATATTGGATGATGCTGATTGCATAGATAATGTTCCTCATATCCAGTTGCCACGCATGACGAAATTTCTTGATCGGACAGCGGGTAATAGTTGTCTCGATGCGAGCTGATAGCTAAATAGGTCGAATGCGGCCTTATACACATTAGTGTTCCATTTATCAGGAATGGTATTGGAAATACCTTCAATAACTCGAAATCTTCTGCATTTATGAGTGGTAGTTTAATTTGGAAGATTGCGAGCTTGTCAACTACCCGTCCTTGCACTATCATTAGTTGGTGTAGATGTAAGATCTCATTTTGTTTCATTGGCAAGCGCAGAGTTGATGGTAAGTTCATTTTTATGATTGCTATTGCTTCCCTTAGTTGTTGGGGTGCAAGCAGCAGTGGACTGATTTTTCCGTGACGGATGTCGGTTAACGTGTCTATGAGAGATGACTGAATCCTCTGTACACTTGTGATAATCAACATTAACTGGAGGGATAATGACATCACAAGGTGCTGTACCTTTTGTTGATAGACTTCCTTTTCAGTAGTGTCGATCTGGTTGCTTAGTTGACTCAACTGATTGTTTATTGCGTGGAATTTTTCTTGAGTAGCTAGCTGATCTCGTTTCATTATATTAATAGTGGAATCCACTATGGAGGTTTGATTTTTTAGGAGAGAAAGTAAGTGATTGTCATCTTCCTTGATATCCTGAATGACTTGAGACATTTTTTCTGCGTATTCGTTGTCGAGAACTCCGAATAATGAGTCAGCTACATTTCCCACGAAATTGAGTGCTCCCCGTTTTTGTCTAAGGGCTGATGAATCGGCCGAAAGTAGTTCATTGTCTCTGTCTATTTCCTCCTTAATGTGTTCTAATTGTTTAAGTATCTGAGTGCAACCACTGTTAATGTCGATCTGGTTACAGAGATGCTGCACTGCAGTGGTACCCTTGATTAATGCTGCATACTCAAGCCAATATGATTTCAAATCATAGTATACCACCAGATCCCATTCAGATGACACTAAGCTTGTTGTTCCCATTTTGTCAAACCGGATACCCGGGCGATTATGAAACTTTGTGTTTTCGATTGGATTTGCTTCAGTGATTGGAAGAATCAAGCAAGTTAAGAGTAAACTTATTAGTGCAGATCCAATTGAAGGACGCATTTTCTTCCTTGGAGCTTCTCTAGCGCGTCTACTGTCTCGATACGATGGTGTAATATCGTTCGATTGGTTGATTGTATTCGTCCCCGTTTGAGATGATTCGTGCTGGCGTTTAAGACCTTCATGGGATTGGTTGTCTTCCTTGTGTGATACAGATGGTGTTGGTTCGCAGTCTGATGCCTCTTCTTCGCATGGAAGTGGGGAGAACCTATGTATAGGTCGCCGAAGAATTCCGGTCGCAGTCTTTACGTCTGCTACTCTGATATATCCATCATTGCCTTGGTAAGTTTTTAAAATTCTACCTAGAGGCCATTTCATGACGGGTAGATTATCTTCCTTCAAGATCACTATTCTTCCTGGTTTAACATTGTGACAGATTCGATTCCATTTGAGGCGGTATTGCAATTCGTTGAGGTATTCCCTTGACCAACGTATCCAGAATTCTTGTTTTAGGTGTGTGATCATTTTCCACCTGTTCTGTAGATTTGTCTTGATCGGTTCTGACCTAGCATCAATTGTGGATGTTAGAGGCTCTCCAATAAGAAAGTGGCCCGGTGTTAGGGCGGTCAAGTCATTCGGATCATTGGACATTGACGTAAGTGGCCTAGAATTCAATATCGCCTCTATCTCTATCATTACAGTTTCTAACTCCTCATAGGTTAACGACGTTGATGCAATGCTTCTATGTAATAGATGTTTAGCAGATTTGACTGCGGCTTCCCAAAGTCCACCGAAATGAGGGGCCCTTGGTGGTATAAAATGGAAGTCAATGCCTCTTGTACTGCAACTGGTAGAGATTCTTTCTTTTGACAGATCTGAATAGATGATTTCTTTAAGTTCTTGCAGTTGATTTTTCGCTCCCACGAAGTTCGTTGCGTTGTCGCAATAAAGATTGAGACAATGACCTCTTCTGCCTATGAAGCGTTTTAGTGCAGCGATGAAGGCATCTGTGGTTAGGTCACTAACTACCTCGAGATGGACGGCCTTTGTAGCGAAACAGCAGAATACTGCAACGTATCCCTTGTGGGGTCTTTTGCCTCTTAAACGATAATGGATTGTTATTGGTCCACAAAAATCAACTCCAAAGTTGACAAATGGCCGAGCAGGTTGAACTCTGGCAGCTGGGAGGTTACCCATTAGTTGTGTAAACATTTTCGGTTTTGCCCTTACACAACGAGTGCAGTGCTGTACTATTGATCGTGCAATTGACTTGCCGTTAATAGGCCAAAAGCGTTGTCTAGTGATATTAAGCAATGCTTGCGGACCCACATGTAAGTTTTCTTTGTGAATGTCATTCATTAACAGCTTAGTGAATTGATGAGAGTATGGCAGCAGCATCGGTTGGCGTGCGTCATAAGATAGCATGGACGCTTCTAGTCTTCCCCCAACACGAACGAGGCCCTTCTCATCAAGGAATGGAGTTAAAGTGCTGAGTGAACTGTTTTTGTTCGTTTCATTATATTGACGAATATGGCTGATGTCTTCCTTAAATTCTGCTGCTTGCATATTCTTAATTATGAAATAAAGGGCTTCGTCTAACTCTCCTGTCGTTAACGTGCGACTCTTTATCCCTTGACTATTTAGCCTTCTAGTATTATTCAGGATGAAGATTCTGCATTTATCCATGCTAGGACAATCTCGGAATCTGTCCAGTAGTATGTGGGTATGTCTTTGGCTCCTAGAATTTCCTTTACTCGGTTGGTAAGCTGTGCAGCTAGGTTAGCAGCACATAGTTCTAGACGCGGGATTGTTGCCTTCTTTAGTGGAGCTACCCTGGATTTTGCGCAATATAGGCGCACTATAATTGATCCCCTTTGGTTGAGGGATCGCATGTAGATCGCTGCCCCATACGCCTTCTCGGAGGCATCAGAAAAAGTGTGAATCTGCATTTGTTTGGATGTTTCATGGCCAAAAACATGTCTAGGAACCTGTATGTTCTTCAGATGCCTTAGGTCGTAACGAAATTTCATCCATTTGGTGTGTGAATCTTGAGGTAGGGCCGCATCCCAATCAAGTCGAAGTTGCCATAATTCTTGCAGAAATATTTTGGCGGTGACTATAACAGGAGCCATCATTCCGAGAGGATCAAACAATTTTGCTATGTCTGATGCTACTATTCGCTTTGACACTCTTTGTTCATTGGCTTCATTGACCTTTATACAAAAATTATCGGTCTTTGGTAGCCATGTCAAACCTAGAGTTTTGATCCGCTCTTCAGTTTCATCTGTGAAATCTAATTGCACTTCTTGATCTTCTGGTTTGACGTTTTGAAGGAGTCTAGGATGGTTGGCACACCATTTTCTCAAAGTAAAGCCTCCTTCGCGAAGCAATTTTGTAAGTTGCTCTTGCATTTCGAGGATTTCCATCATGCTGTTGGATCCCGTCATAACATCGTCAACATAAAAATCAGTTTTTAAAATCTGAGATCCAAGTGGATAGTTTTCGTGTCGTTCTTGGGCCAACCTTTGCAAGCACTTTGTTGCTAAATATGGAGCTGATGTCGTTCCATATGTAACTGTGCATAGTTGATAGTATCTAAGAGCCTCATTTGGATGGTTTCTCCAAACTATGATGTGGTATTTTCTATCTTCCTCAGCTAATATTACCTGCCGATACATTTTTTGAATATCAGCGGTAAATACAAATCGTGTCATTCTGAAACGCAGCAGGATGGCGAAGAGTTCATCTTGAATGGTTGGTCCTGCACATAGTAGTTCGTTTAGCGATATGTTTGAAGACGTCTTTGCAGATGCATCAAACACGACTCTCAGTGGTGTTGTCGTGCTATCTGGTTTCAATACGCTATGGTGAGGCAGGAAATAATATGGTGGCTCAATAATCTCAAGGTTGATGGGTTCCATATGTCCTGCCCTTAGATACTCGTTCATAAACTCTGTATATTGACATCGTAAGGTGGGATTCTTAGCTAACCTTTTTTCTAGTGCGAAGAATCGTCTGATGGCTATGTCTTTGGATTCTCCCAGCTTACTTGGGTCGTCAGCGAATGGTAGCTTTACTATGTAACGCCCATCGGAACTCCTTCTAGTTGTTTGAGTGAAATGATCTTCACAGCGCTTCTCTAACGGAGTGCGATTGGACTTGACTTCCATAGGCTCTTCCAGTTTCCAGAATTTTTCAATCCTTTGATCTATGCTCTCGTCTTCACTACAGATGCTGCATGTTGCTGTAGCTGGTCTTGTTACATTGATCTTTCCTGAAACTATCCAACCCAACAATGTATTTTGCAGAATTGGTCCATCATTCTTCAATCTTATTTGGCCAATTGACAGTAGCTGGAGGTAGAATTCAGCACCTAGTAAGATATCGATACGTTCTGGCTGGTTGAAATCAGGGTCTGCTAGCTGAATATTGCGTGGAATAGACCACTTTGAAGTGTTAATCAGTTGCGTCGGCTGAGGTGAAATTATATGTGGAATGACGAATGCCTCCAATCTCGCAGAGAAGCCATTTAGTGCGGATTTCATTTGTACACTTATTCTTTTCTGTGTTCGCTGTTTCTTGTCGCCAATGCCTTGTATGCACATTGAGTCAGTTGAAGTATTTAAGTTTAACTTCTTGACTAATCTGTCAGTAATTAGGTTAACTTGCGAACCTTAATCTAATACAGCTCGACCTTCCACACATTTGCCTTGGTTGTTAATCAATTTTATTATAGCTGTACTGAGCAGTGTATATTTTCTTTGACCCTGATTGGTAATGGTTGCTACAGTTGAACCCTGATCCACCAACCCTGGCGATATAGATGATCTGCTAGTTACTTGTGTCTGAAATGTATTGGAATCTCTGACTTGTGTTGATGATGAATGATCTGGTGTAGTTAAATGCACTAAGGTGTTATGCCGTTTATTACACTTGGTGCATCCTCGAGCATTGCAGATTGTGGCATTGTGTCCTGATCTTAGACAATTGACACACAATTCGTTTTTGCGGAGCAGACTTAATCTAGCTGCTGGTGTTAGTTTCAAGAAGTCCTTGCATGCGAATAACGGATGATTTCCTTTGCATACCACACAAGCAGTGTGCATGATTGATGAGTTGGTGTGTACAACTGATGACAAGGATTTGGCGCTGTTGGATTTTTTCTGAATGTCCTCTGTATGTCTTAGTTTGTTACCCAGGGCTTCCAGTGATTGAAATCTTGTTTGTAAAAATTTCAAGAATTCTTTCATGGACTGTATTTCCCTTGGGTTGGTCAATGATTGTTCATACAAGGTATGAGTGGCTCTATCTAGCCTTTTTATCAAGATATGCAATAATAAGGGGCCCCAGTCAGCAGTTGAGATTTTAATGTTCTCTAGCGCCATGAGACATTCTTGCGTTGTGTCATGTAAATTTTTTATATTGTTCGCAGATGCAGCGTCAGTAGCATGACTTGGCTGTGATAATAGTTTGTTTACCAGGGCAGATACGAGCAGTCTGCGATTTTCGTATCTTTCATGGAGCATCTTCCACGCGGCTGTGTAATTGTCTTCAGATAAACTCAAGTGCCTAATGAGTCTTTCAGCTTCACCAACCAAATTCATTTTCAGGTACCACATTTTCTGAACATTTGCCATCTGCTGTTTGTGTACCATTTCAGTAAATAGGTCTGCGAACTGACGCCATTTTAAAGAGTCTCCATCAAACTTGGGAAGTGATATTTGTGGCAGCTTGAGTGTCGTGTTGGCTGTTATGGAGGTTGCAGCCTCTTGTGGTGCATCAAACCTTGCGATTTTAGCAGAGAGACTCACTTGCTGTTTTTGCACCTCTTCTTCGAGCTGAATATATTCTTCAATTTTATAGCCTACTGTGCTTGGGTCATCTGCCAGCTCCCAAATGGAGTGATTATCCTCCTCTATTTTGACCCAGTATTGATTTAAGGTCTGGAGTCTAATGTGGTAGTACTGTTTGGGATGGTCATCTGACTCGTACGTGTTATCAATAAGACGGCGTAAAGATTGTATAATCACTCTTTGCCTTCTAATGATTCTTATTATATCTGCTGAGGCTTCAGACAACAACGGAGTAGACTGTTCTTCTGGTGAACTTGACTCGGTTAACGTAATCAGTGGCCTTGATGCAGTTTCTGCTGACTTGTCTCCAGATTGAGTTGCGTTATAATCATCGTTGCTGGCTTCGTCTTCCTGGAAGGACTGTAATTGTTCCTCAAAGTTGGTCTTGCATGATTCGTATATTTCGCGTATTTCTTCGTAGTACACCTTTGTAAAGTATCCATGCTCCAGAGGAACTTTAGGTAGGGCTCTAATTTTACTGTCATTTGAATCGAAGGTGGACCAGAATGATTCCAGTCGTTTCAATCTTTCTTCGTAATACTCCTTGGTTTTTCTGTCGTCTCCGTCCTTTTTGTAGTTTATCAAAACCTTTTGCAGTTCCGTTCCTACAGCGTTCTGCTCCTTCGCTAGCTTCTCCATTACGGTTTCAAGATGATTGCTCTGAATATAGTTGAACTGCGATTCAAGTGTTTCACCTGAATCACGTCGGGGTCACCAATGATCAAGAACTATTTTGTTCTCTATGAAAATTTAATAAGTCAAGGTGTTACACCTTGGCTTTTGATGAGAGTGCAGCGGCTCTTGTACCACTACACCAAAATTAGAATCTGAAAAAAGCTTGATTAAGTGAACTCAAAATAAAACACAGCTGTTTGCTACTAAAAACAATACTGATCGTTTATTACACACCATATTCAATTTATATTAAAATTGCACTTAACTAAGCAATTCTTAATAAGTTCATACCTATCACTAATTGCGAAAATCAATACCTACATACATATTTACTAATAACTTAAAATTGCAATAAGTTGCTTGGCTATGCAAGGCGATAACAAAAAAAACGAATAATGAAATAACTTAAATGTAAAATGCTTACCTACTTAAATTACAATCAGTCGAATAATTCTTGCATTCTTCTCTTGCACCTTTGACTGGGTGTCATATTCATAAAAATATTTGCAATGACACATTGAATGCAAGAATTATTCGCTAGAATTAGCGTTATTGTTTTTGGGGGCAAGCGCCCGCTTATAGAGCAATTACTTGCTGATTCTATGCGACCGTTGACCCTTTTGCCGAGTGCAAACAATGCTGTTGCGTACATATCTTCACAACTTGAAATAAATTTGTGGAAATCCTTAGAATTTCCATTAAAATTTGAAATTAATGACCTTGCGTCTGATAAGGAGAAATGCGACTTGTCTCTAAAAGAGACATTATGGTGATGAATTGGTAAATCATTTGTAGTATTTGATAACGCTTGAAGTCGCGAATCTAGCTGTTCCTGAGGTGCGATTATAGTATCTGAATATGATGTTTCCATTTTTATATAAATGTCTTCCGTAAAGGATTCGCCGCCTTTATCTTCGGGGCCAGCATTTGAAATTTGTTCGATATGAGTTGTTTTTAAATCATCCCAATACCCATGCAGAGAATGTAGTTTTTGAGTTAAATATGCCTGGCTTGCAGTTGGTAGCGAATTAAGATTGATAGACTGGATAATATGTGTTATAGATTTTTGTCTGTCATCTTGCCGTCTAAATCGTATTGCATTAGACTGATCCTGGTCTCCAAATTCCTGCATAGCTTCAGTATTGGTACTTTTTTGTGAAATTTTGGGACCAAGGAAATAAATGGGTTGTTTTCGTTATCCGCATGGCTAGAAATTGATTTCAATCTATCAGACAGTGTTGCTTTGATTAGGTTGTACCAATCCTCTGTCTTATCAGAGTATGATTGTTTAAAATATTGATGAGTTTCGTCGAAATTTTTATGTCTTTGGATAATGGATTC
Source organism: Dioctria rufipes (assembly GCA_963924295.1). Lineage (NCBI taxonomy): Eukaryota > Metazoa > Arthropoda > Insecta > Diptera > Asilidae > Dioctria > Dioctria rufipes. The sequence continues at coordinate 97,829,739 of OZ002740.1, read as the reverse complement.
TGTTTCTTCAAAGTCTGTCCAGTACTCTTCTAATTTTTTGATCTTTTCGGAAACTAATTCTGGAGTTCTGTATTTTTTGTCAGTACTGTGGTATTCCTTTAATATTTTTCTGATTTCTTTGGTTTTTTTTTGTATTTGTGACAAGCAAAGCTAGTCAAAAGATATGTTTCTTCAGTCATGTTGTTAGTACGTGGTAGGTGTTATTAATTTCGATGGGAAATAAAAAGGGAAACGAAAGCAGAAAAGGGCTCCAGTAAAAACCAATAAATATGCGTTAAAACAAAAATAGTAAAACACTGGCTTGCTAATAACAATTCTGGTTGTGTGTATATATACTGTTGCTGATAAGCAGCTGATCCGTAGATGATATATGAGAAAACGAAATGGGAATTTAACTCTGGTTTAGTTAAGTATACACATATATATATATTTATTTAATTAAAATGTCGAAAACCTTTCAGAAGTAAGAGCTCCGTGTTTCTCAAAGTTGTTTGTGTGCAATTATATTTTTGATAAAATACCAGGCGGAATCGGTTAAAACAAATTTTTGTAGAAAATGCGAATATGATTTTTTTTCTCACTATACACATATATATTTTCCCTTTCGCGAATTTATGAAATAACTGGGTGCAGCAAAAATCCCTATCTCCAACCAGTATCTTTCTCCTGGTCAATAGGCTTATGGGGCTCTATTGAAGGGGATCGAATGCTGATTTATCGAAGTCTCTGGCCAACAAGTTCACGAAGCCTTGCCGAAGAGGTCGCTTCGTGGAGTAGTGTATTTCGTTGCACGAACACAAAAAATAAAAGGAAAAAGAACTAATGCATATATGTATGTATAATAAAAAAAAATTATACGTATGTATATATAGGAAAAAAAATTTTGATTGTTTTATAAAAAAAAAACTAAAATTGAAAAATTTTCTCTACCTTATATTTATCCCTTGTATATGATCGTTGTGCTTGTTTTTTTTTGTTTTTTTCTTTTTGTTGCTGGATGATGTAGATATTGTTATCGATGCTTCTTGTATTTTCCGCTGTTGAAGGTGCTGAATAAGTTGGCGGATGGTTTAAGGATGGTGTTGGTACGTCACGCGTCCGGGATGACGATTTCTTGCAGTCTTACTTCTGGGTTGTAAAACGTCTTTGTTGAGGCAGGGATGAAACCTCGCAAGGGTCCCACGTTGAGCGCTATGGCGCTTAAACTTAATTATCCTCTAAGTACTTTAAAGTACCCGGGCTTATTTTTTTTTTTTTTATTATTAATATTTCACAGGCACTGGTTTGTTGAGTAGGTACACCGCTGCCACCAGTTTCTAACGAGGCTCCGCTCCGTGCTCCGAAGGAGAGAGCAGTCGCCGATATTAATGAAAGGGAAAATTAAAAACTGAAACACTTCGTTATTCCTTTTTTCTATTTTTTTAATATTACTATTTTTGTTATTCCATTTAGTTTCTTTGCACTTCAAATTATATTTTCTTTTCGTTTTCAAAATTAACTAATTCGATTTTCATTTCAAAATTATTTAGTTAGATTTTACCATAGATGGAACAAGAACTAGATGTCGCATGTCATACTAGAACAGAGTATACAGATTGTGAAATAGGTAGTACATTCTGGAATGGACCATAATATGGTTTAGAGCATACTGAAAGCAAATGTTTTTATAATAGCAGTTTTGTATACATTTGATCGACTTCTTCAACACTTCAGATGCGAAAGAATATGAATCACTCGACGTATACATCCTTTCAAATGTTGTGGTCCATTCCGGAATGGACCACCCAGCCATATAAATTTTGTATACTTTTTTGGTACCGTATGCGACATCTAGTTCTTGTGCCATCTATGATTTTACATTTCGTTTTCAAAATTATTTAATTCGATTTTCTTTCAAAATTATTTAGTTAAATTTTACTTATCACTTTCAAAATTATTTAATTCGATTTTCTTTCAAAATTATTTAGTTAGATTTTATTTTTCACATTAAAAATTATTTACTTCGATTTTCTTTCAAAATTATTAAGTTAGATTTTACTTTTCACTCAATTAATGAGTTCGGAACGAATTTCTAAAACGTTCGCAACTCGACGGGATTAAAGAACGAACTCCCCGAGATTTGGGCAAATTGCACCCACGATATCTTGCAAAAGCTTTTTTATATTTTATTGTTTTCTCACGACGTTCAAAAAACGTACGTGAGAAAATGCAAAAGTTTTTTTTTTATGCGAGCTATATGCATCAATGGAAACTGTAATCCGATATGCACTTGTGCGCCCGTCTTGAAATATTAATTTTAAGAAGGCGCGAATAATTTTGATAATTGTATGTATGTATGTACATACATATAATTAGATTGGATTAAGTAGGTAATGTACGTATGTACATAGCACATACGGAAAAAAGTAAGAAGACACTGTATGTAGGTAAGTGTGTCTGATAACAAAATGCAATTTATGCTAAATTGCATTTTGTTATAATATGGGAATGCATTTCTAAATGCATTTTAAGTCTTGAATGAGATTTAAAAATGAAGTAATTTTTCATTTTCAGGGTCAATTAATGGTACATCAATAAATCGTATTGGACGATATTTTGATGCATCGGTATCATGGTTGTGATTCAGGGCATTGGGCACCTGAGTCACAACATAGATAGAGATAGATTTTTACCTTTAAGCTTCATTTCTTGTGAAGCATTTGCTGGCGATCGATTTGCATTGCTTTTTCAAAGCAATTGATGGAGATCGATTTGTATTATAGTATTTACATCGGAGATTGTTATCTCTGTATATAATAGACTTTTTAATTGGGACCTCTTTTCTGGATCTTCGCTTTTCAAATGAACATATGGATAATTTGAATAATATTCTTCGTACGGATAAGATTTATTTGAATCGTTTATTTCTAAAGAAATTTATTTATTTTTATAATTGATACTAGCATTGTATCGAGATAAAAAGTCATGACCAAGCAGGCCATCATATGAGAGGATGGAGTTATTTCCCACTATTTGAAATGGGTGTTCTAGGATGGAGTTACTTTGCGCATTTTCCAGGGTTAATTTCGCGAAGATGTGTCCTTTCGTAGAAGTATTTATATTGCAGACAGCATCTCTGTAGCAGATACTGTCTGGTTTCAGTGGATGAAGTTGTATTAGGCTAATCTCCGTTCCTGTATCAATCAAAAAGGTAAGCTTCGGAGCAGAACAGATGTCGACAGGCAAGGAAAGCGTTAATGAATTTTTATTTATTTGGACGGGGATACGTATTGATTTATTTTTGTCTAGTTCCCTGTCGATATTGCCTCGGGCTTTCGATGAATCTGTGCTGTTGTTTCTATCTGCAAGGGGTTGCCGAAATTGAACCGCCGCTGCATCCAGTTTCCCTGGCTGGATGCCGATGGATTTTTGCTATTTCTCCTCTTTGGAGATGGCGATCTAGCCGAGATATTGGCATTATTATATCTCGGCGATGAAGTTCGACTTTCTCGGAATACTGGCTGCTGTCAGTTCCTATTTTGAGGCTGTCTGTCAGCAGTGTTTGTTGGTGGAGTATTGATCACATTCTGGAAAATATTTTGATTTCCCTGATTGTAGCTAGAACGACTGTTGTTCGCAGCTCTTGTTCGGCATTCTTCGATAGTGTGTCCAATCCTATGACAATTTCGACAATATGGTACCTGTGATGGAGATGTGGCATCCTTAAAATCTGGAGGACGTTGGAATTGTGAATGTGTTCTTTGGATGGTGTCAAAATTTTCCATAGATCGTTGTATGACTGGGCATTTTGAAGCAGCATGCCCTAGTCTATTTGAAGCAACGTAAGTTGTTATTTATACTTTGAAACGAATTTTGATTTACCTTATTATATGTTTGAAAGTTGGGTTGCTTCTGCTCTATACGTAATGGGTGATCTAGAATATGTGATTTTAGTGCAGATAAGGATTTATCGGAATGCACTTAGGCTATTGTTTGGAGTTGTGGATTGGATAATCGGTCTTCAATTGTCCTTGCAGCTTGACTCTCATTATCTTTCAATAAAGATCTTAGGAATATTTTGTCTGTTTTATATGAGTGTGTAGCCTCATTCAGCTTCAACAGTGTCACATTTATTCTTTGGAGGAATATTTTGTATTTTCCTCATTCCTTTGCCTCGAATTGCTTAACTGGGACTGCAAGGTAGATCTAGAGGTTTTGACTTCGAAGGTTCAACACGGATTTTAATTCACACCAATCTGATATTTGCTTGTACCTGAATACATCATACGCTTCGGCGGATAGTTTACTCCTTATTAAGCTCAGGAGGGAGTGTTTTTCGTTCGCCGTCGATGCCGTCGCGTATATATCATCACAAGTTGAAATAAATTCGTGGAGATCCTTAGGGTTTCCAGCAAAGCTAGGAATTAGCGATCTAGCTTCTGATAGAAATATGGTAGATTGGTCTCTAAAGGAGATGATGGGCTGTGAAGTTAAGTGTATTATTCGATATGTTTTGGATTCGAGAGCCGATTTGCTCTTGAAGCGCAATTATCGTGTCTGTGTATGATGTTTCTACCTCGGCGTAAACATCATCGTTATATGAAATTATTTCACTACGCGTGGCCTCACAATCATCCAAGTATTTGTGTAATGAATTGATCTTTTGTGTCTGTGTCGCCGTTGATAATGAATTGAAATTGATCGATTGTGTAGTTCGTGATATAGACTTTTGCCTATGATTCTGCAGTCCGAACCGTACTGTATTTGACTGATCTTTGTCTGTATTGTCTTGGCTGTCAGCTGCAGATGTTTTCTGCGAAGTCTTGGGGGGTGGAATATAAAACGGGTTAAAATGGCTCTGTGTGGATTGATATGGACTTCAGCCTATCAGATAGAGTTACCTTGGTAAGATTTTACCAGTCCTCCGTCTTGTCATAGCATGACTGTTTGAAATAATTATGAGTTTCATCGAAATAATCATGATCCTGAATCAGTGTTTCAATTTTTTCGTATGGAGCCCATATTTCTTCCAACTGTTGGAGTTTTACAGAAGTAAAATCTCAAGTCCTTTTACTTTTATTCGCTCTGTGATAATCGGCCAGGATTTGTCTAATTTCTGATATTTTTTGGACTTGTGACTAGCAGAGCTCATCGAAAGATTTATTTTCTTCTGTCATTTTTGTCAATTATAAAGACGTAAATATTGGAAAGAAGATAGAAAGAACAGAAAATCAACAATTGACACACAACACCACAAAAAAAGGTGTGAACAAAGCTAAGAACACTTGATTTCAATCTTGTGAGATTTACTTTTGGAATGTGTAAAAATATGTCAGAAAAATGGTAATAGTTCTTAATATCAATTTCTGTAATAATTAGTTTTGTGTAGGAATTTTTTTTGTGTAAAAATTTGCATGAAAAAATGGTAAGAATGTATTTTCTATTTATTTCTTTAATAATTAAATTTGATATTTTTATACAAAAGGGAAAAATGTTGGAAATGATAATATGGCGATTCGAGATCACTCCTTCCAACCAATGTCTTTCTTCTGATTGACAGGCTCCGTAGGTCATATCCCAGGAGATCGATTATTGATTTTATTCGAAGTCTTACCGCAGAGATCGCTTCTAGGAAGAGCGTGTCTCAATTTAAGAATGTATATTACAACAATTTTTATATAAATATGTATTACAAATACGAAATTTGTTGTGAAAATGGTTAAATGAAAAATAAATAACAGAGGGAACGAATTAATTAGGGAATTGAAAATTAAAAAAAAAGGAATTCTTGGGTGGATTGTGAGAAAAGTAATTAAAATTGAATAAGAGAAAAGGAAAAATTACAATATAATTTTATTACATAAGTAAAGATTTTTTTCTACCTTGTTTTTATTCCGCATAAGACGAGTTTACGTCTTGTGGTGAAAATTTTGTTGGGGATGAAGCTGTTTTTGTAGATGCATGAGGTTGTTGATGTTGGTTAATAGGATGAAGATTACAATGATGCAGATACGTTCGGGGCGTCGATTTCTGGATATCTTCCTTCTAAGAATCGTCTCGTTGAGTCTCCTTGGGTCCCACGGTGAGCGCTTGGGCGCTTAAACTTTTCACTCCTCTAAGTACCTCATGGGTACCCGGGATATTATTTTTTTTTTATTATTTTATTATAGATGTTTCTTTTAGTAACTTTTTCCTTTTTTTTTATACTCTTGCTTTTTATTTTGAAATATTTATTAATTATTTTTTTTTATTCTAATTAAATTGAACTTTGTAGGCGCTGATTTATTTTTGGGTAGGTACACCGCTGCCACCAAAATGTTATAGTTTGCACGCTCCGTGCTCCAATGAAGAGAGCGCGCGCAGGTGTTTATTATAAAGAAAAACTCGCACAATCACTCCTATCGTGTTTATTATACGTATTTGATCGTTTTCTTTTCTTTTTTCAAAACAGTAATAAGATATATATTTTTCAGATTCTTTCCTAATTTAATTGTAATTTAATTTATTAGGTTTTCAAATTCTGTAAAGTTAACTTCATCAAATCGTTTTCCGATTTTTCACAATTCAATTTTTACAGATTATCTTGATAACACCCGATCTCTAAACTTATTCGCGCGCGCGGTTGAAAAAAAGACTCCTCGAGGTTTTGGAAAATTGCACCCAGGTACCCGAGATCGCTTCAAAAGCGGCGTTGAAAAAACGTACGAGAGTAAATGCAAAAGTTTTTTGATGCGACCTATATGCATCAATGACAACTGTAATCCGATATGCACTTGTGCGCCCGTCTTGAAATATTAATTTTAAGAGGGCGCAAATAATTCTGATAATTGTATGTATGTATGTACATACAGTTGGATTGAAGGAAATAAGTACTCTACGTATGTAGAGTGTACATGCGGAAAAAAAGTAAGAAGACAATGTATGTAGGTAAGTGTGCATATCGTGTGAGTGGAATGTGTGTCTGATAACAAAATTCAATTTATGCTAAATTGCGTTTTGTTATAATGTGGGAATGCATTTCTAAATGCATTTAAAATTTTATATGACATTTTGAATAAAATTTAAATTCAAATGTTTTTTTCAGGGTCAATTAATGGTACATCAATATATCGTATTGGACGATACATTGATGTATTGGTATTATTGTTGTGATTCGGGGCATTGGGCACCTGAGTCACAACATTGGGAAGAAATTATTCCCCAAAAAGTTGGAAGAAAACCCCTAATCTGGTATCCCTGGCTTAAGCCTTTATGTGACATAGAGGAGAAATGGGACAAAGAGGAATGAGCTAAAGCGATGAAGAAACAAATCGATTTGAGTAGGGAAGTGCAGTGTTGGAAATTTTATGGTGACACAAACAGAAATTATCATTGGTAATTCACCAGAGTGAAATTTGCAGGAAAGTTATGTTGACGCGAAATATTAATGTTGGCTGGGACATATTTCAGTTTTTACAATATAGTCCTATTAAGAGGTGCTACAAATGTTAGGCATTCCTTCATATGGCGAGCGAATGTTGGAATAACGAAGTGTGTTCGAAATGAACTTGGGAGCACAACACCAGGAACAGTGCTAACCAGAAATTAAGCTATAGAAATTATGTAGGTATTAATGAAAGATATAATTTGAATCGAATTGAATATTGAGAAGGATTGAGGAGACAGTATGTGTAGAGCATATTGTTACGAGCATGGCCTGAGTTCGTTATTCAAAACACAATATTTCAAATATAATTTACATGTTCTATTTATAACATTATTAAGTTCACAAACAATCACAAATAAACCATACTTTCATTGTCGCTAATACTGTACTTCAAGTTGTAACAATCCACTTAGAAGATTTTCGTATGTTTACTACGTTCACTTCACTCTCTAAAACAAGACTCGCTCCTTGTGGTGCAGTTATACTCTACAATTTGTACAGAGCCTTTCCGAAGATTCAATTTCAAAAACGTCGATTCTCCAAACCTAAAGAGGTTTATGTCCGTACTTTCTGGATATCGAATGTCGTATTATATTGATACTTTGAATATTTTCTATGTCCATATATAATTAGGCATTTCACCTGGCGAATTGATTTCCAATTGATGTCTCTTGTCCTTTTCTACTGCACGGAATACTACCCCCTTCTTAAAATTGTTCGTCCAAAACAACAGGTGCTCCACGGTTTTGATGTTTACAGTATTGACACAAGCGATACAGATGAACCATATTTGATTTGCTTCTTGTAATTTTCAAGAACGTCCGTTATGTCATTTCGGATTGTACAGCCCAACAAAATCACCTTCATTAAATCCTGCTGATTTAGCGCGTAAGGCATAGCTGATCCGATCGGTATTTACTGCTATTTTTAGTCTCGCGATCTCATGCTAATGATTGTCTGATATTCGATATGTAGTTGTCTGGTGAATTTTGTTCACCACTGGGTATACCAAACCTGAGGGATACTATGTAAATGCATCGCCCATCCGAATATGTCTTTCGCTGGGGTTTGTCCGATCGTGTCGGGAACATCTGATCTGTAAGCCATTAGAAATATGGGAATATGTCCCTCAAAATCTCGTTGTAGATAGTCGACTGCCTTCCTTCGCTGTTCGACCAATGTTCTGCACACATTCCAACATGACTTCCGATTGTGGGTGTAAAGGAGTTCTTCAGATTTTGTTTATTCTCAGCATACTACACATCTCCTGAAGCGTCCGTGATTCGTTCCGTCCTTTATCCGAATAAAATGCATGAAGCACACCAGACCTACTAATCCAATGCGTTATTTTTTGTTCTGCAACTGTGGTTGCTTCTTGATGAGGAATGCCATAAGCTTCAGGTCACTTACTGAAGTAGCAAAAAGCAAGTACTATATAACAGTTACCGCTATCCGTTTCTGGAAAAGTTCCAGAAATGTCTACGTCTATCTTTTCAAACAAGGCTCCTACATTATACTTATGAATTTCTCCTTTGCTTCTGTGTGGCGGCCTTTTCCAAGAACCACAGAGAGTTCATCTTTCACCTTTCTTGCATTTTGGAAATTATTTTATTATATCCCAGAGGATGCAATTTGAATTTCTTCAACAATATCTGTGACATTTTATACTAGCACGACCATCTGGATTCGGAATGATTCATCGTTAGTTGGCTCCCACTTATGTTTTAAAATACCGCATTCAATGCGAATCAAATTCCACTAATCCCAGTAGCATTTCAGCTTCTAGTTCATCTCCGAAGTATCACTTCATTGTGGTCTTTCCATATATTCTTTCTAAGCAAGATTGGCTGATATGCCTGGATCTTCTCAGTAGTAGCGCTATGCCGGCACGAACTCAGAGTTTTGTTTCCAGGATTTGGCCACACATGGCGCCAACGTCGCTGGTGGCTTGGAGTCTGGCCTAAATCTGAAACGTGGGTTTGTGGATTAGTTGTAAAATGTGGAGTTCGGTTTTATGTCTTGGATAAATATATGGTGCGCCTAAATTCAGGCTCTTTGTTTATGGTTATGCTGTTTTTAAGTGTTGGGCCAAAATTAGGCTTTGATTTTGAAATAATATTATTAATAATTAAAGTTACCCTAGGATATTTTTTCTTCATACCAATGGATTGTAGAAGGTGGGGGTGAGATTATTAGGGGCGTAAAATTTTCATGAGAAATCCTCTACGGGCTATGGTTTTCGAGATATTAACGATTTAAAATTTTCATATATAGTTAATATTAGTAATAATTCAAGCTATCTAGGATATTTTCAAAATTCGTATTCATATTCGACTTTGATACTCCAACTATCTTCTGCATCCAATGAACTTCTTCAGCTCCCTTCTCATATATGGTTTTGTTTCAACTATAGTATACAGATTGTGATATGGTATGTACCCATCATCCCAGCAGAATCCATGAAAATTATGTTAAAGCGATTTTAATTGTATGTTTAATTGTACGTTTTTTGCAGAAGTCAAATCTTTGTATCTGAACGGGGGTTGAAATATAGTGTTGCATCTAGTTTTCATTGGTTGAAATTTCGAGTCCTTTAGTGATAAATTCATTAAGGTTTGTTTTAAATCCTTGGACTGAGTTCGTCTACGATGGCAGCCATCTTCTTGCTTTAAGTTTCTCAGTTCACTAGTTAGCGGACTGTATTCCATTATTCTATCGTATAAAGGCAAGCTGTTGCATTAGCAGGTATATTTTCAGATGTCATCATCGGATACTGTAACATGTGGAATGCCCATTGAAGTTTGGTAATTTCAATTTTCACCTCATCTGTGGGTGATATAATGACACTAGCACCTGTTCTGCTCCGGATCAATATGAGTTCATGTTTGGAATTTATAAGAATTTTCTTGTAATATTCAGCGAATCCCAATAAATATTTTAGAGGTACACAATAGTTGAACAGCCCATTAGCTGGCATAACGGATGAATCTGGCGACCAACTGCTGTTGAGGTATATCCTGCTTACATTTGCATTTAGCGATACGAAGTTTTTTAATATTGTAGCAATCCGAAGATTTCTTGTACGGTCGATTTCCACTGCATTCAATTCATAACGTATTGCTGCAATGGTTCCATCCAGCTTTGTTAGTGACCCCTCAATATGAAGAAAACTCATGCTGGGTAAAAAATTCAACTGATGATGTTATACAGAGATACGGGTTTCATCGTTATTTTTAAACGCTGTCAGAAACGGTGAATATGAGTGATGTTCAATTTTAGTAATACTGTTATCAAAGCGAGCGACTAGCGCAATATCCAACATTTTTTATTCATTGTTTCAGCGCTAAGCCTATAAATATGCTGTATTTGCGGGCGTTAATATGGATCTTGAACGCTTCAAGCTTGTCGGCTGACTAATAATCTTAGCTGCCCCGCACTCGTATTTATCATTATTGTATATAAACATGCTACATCTTTAACCCATTAATGCCCAGAGCGATATTGAAGAGGTAGATAGTTGAAATTTTGAGAGATGGTTCTTACTGCTGGTAGGAACCATAATAAAAAAAAATTATTCGTAACTATCCCCTGAGGGGATAGGGTTACTGTTGCATATATGCAACAGTGGGCAGAACCAGTTACATTTTAAATGTTTTTGTTTTTTTTTTTTTGTAAATAAAAAAAATGTATTTACGTGCTTCAAATCTGCGCAAGCATTAATTTATTATAAAATAAAGACAAAATAAAATGTATTTATCTTGAAAGTAGAAATACAAACTAAAAGGAAAAACAAAAACTTTAGGCTGAAATAAAATGATTCTTATGATTGCAGCTCAAACATAATCCAACATCGCATTTGATACACATACTTTTCACAATGGAATTGCAGTTCTGACCAGCACAGCGCCGTCTTTTATCGTTGGGTATTTTCACAAGATAGTGTCCAATATTATCATAGCGGCTTATGAACTCCTCTGATTGTAGGGGTCGACGATAGCCTTGAGGTGGCCGAATTTCACCATAAGTCCGATAATATCGATGCGCTATGTTCCGACGAAATTCTAACTGTGTTATTGCACTCCCTTCTTTCCTATGCAATATCCACGCATTCTGGATCGACACGTCGACAAGCCAGGTGAAGGCGGAATACCACCATTTCTTGCCTCTGGCACCAATTCGATATGCATTAGCATTTTGGTCCATTCGATCTGTACCCCCATGCATTTATTGTATTGTGCGATTGAAGTAGGGCGAGAAACCTGGATGCGCTTCTTATCCCTCCGGGAATATCTGCCAACTTTACCAACAGGTAACTTCCCATACAACGTTGATGCTACCCTAACGACCGCATTGTCTACCCACTTCGTTATGCGAATACCAATTCCATCCATTTTAGTGCTGACAATGTGTCCACGTTGTTCTTTTTCCAAAGTTTTTTTTCGGGGATAGTGGGCAGGACTTTGGAATGATATTTTCTCTGATCGTCCCTGTTCCATGATAACCACGCTGTCTTAAACCAATCAAAGCAGCTGGTGATGTAAAGAGGTTGTCGAAGTAAAAAAAAATTTCAGTGGCTTGATACTTTCATCAAATTCATCAAGCATGTTGAACAAAGGTGCGATATTTTTCCCATATTTCGGCGGATACTCAGGATTGACTCGCGGATTGTTTCCTTGATACATTTCAAAATTGACCAAATAACCCAAAGGAGTATTCAGGCATCACATTTTATATCCGAAACGTTACGGTTTACCTTTGATGAATTGTTTACAGCCATGACGGCCGAAGTACTGAATCATAGATTCATCATAAGACAAATCTTGCTCTGGGTGGAAATGCTTTGCGAATCGTTTCTTAGAGCATCCGTCAGCGGTCTAAGTTTCCAAATTTTATCATCTACCTGCTGTTTACTGTTATCTATAAAATGAACGTAACGGAAAATTGTGTCAAATCTATTTCGACGCATGGCATCTGAGATTAACTCGTTCCGTAAATCAGTTTCATTTGACCAATAATCTCTTTTAGAAGGATTATGTGAGTAACCAGTAATGATTAAAATACCTAGAAATACTCTCATTTCGTTAAGAGTAACAATAGGATTTTGGTGTCCGGAATAAACAGCATATTTATTTGTTTCGTCACATAGCAACTCAACTAATTCATCGTCAAAAATTTTTTCGAATATTCCAGCACAGTCTCGATAATCATTTTCGGGAAACATAGGTTTGCTACAATACCATCATCATCAAGCCATTTTATTTGTTCTGTACTAGCCTTGACACGCTTGGCACGCTTAGGTTGTGGTTTTTGAGTTGCAGTATGAGCTCGACGGCGCAGAACTGACTTCACTGGTATTTTTTCTATATTTTCTTGTGAAGATGTTCCCGCTAGAGGTGTTTCAGATGAAGTTGTTCTTGGTTGGTGCTCTTCTTTTGCAGAACATGTAGAGGAACTTCGATTTGGTTCTGGTGGGGATCCATAGTACAGATGAGAAGGAATGGAAATTGTTTCGTGTGGTGAACCAATCACACAAGTCGCGGGAGTTCCAGCTGTTGAACTTAATAAGTCAATGTCTAAGTTTCCAAAAGAATTGGCCATTACATCTTCTAACGCTGCTTTGAGCTGTTCATTTTCTTCGTCATCATCAAAATTGTTTGATTGATCTGATGGAATGTGTCTTAAAACCACATGACAGGGACTTATCAACTGACACTTCGGTAAATTACCTAAATTTCCACCCTCCTCATAGCCAGAATCTTCATCTGACAAAGTATTTTCACCCGCTGGTGGCTCCAAATAGACCACATCTACGACAGCCTCATCATCATCATCCGAATCCAACTCGAAAATATAAGCACAAGCTTCTTCTACAGTCATTCCATACCTTAACAGCAAAAGAGATAAAAAACAAACATGCAATTAAATGTGTGTGCCAAAATACAAAAAAGGTCTGAGAATAGCCCACTGTTGCATATATGTAACGGCCTTTAGAAACATGACCAGGCCAGGGAGCATTTATAAAAAAAAAAAAAAAAATTTCTTGGAAAATATTCTGCATATATTACTCAATATCGTTACAAAAAGATTTCCACGAATTATCACAAGAAATATAAAAAAATCAATTCTTACCTCCTACTTGTGCGCCATATTCAATTTTTATTTTTATTTAAAAATCACGATCACACAAAAATGTCCGTTTTCTTCAAAGCAATAATGCTATTAATACAGATATTTTTTTTATGTTTGTTATTCACCACTTTTCATAATATAATTGCTCGCGAAGGCACCTTATGTACGAGTAGTCTATTAACTGCGTGTAAATAGAGGGGTTGCCAGCGTTACATATTTCCAACAGTGGACAGTAATGGGTTAAGTGTAACCTGATGGTTATAGTCTCTCCTTTGAAGTTGATTAGGCCAATGTCTTGGTCAAGGAACTTCAATGTTAGAGAACTTATACGTTCGGTATTCACAGGCATATGGATTACATTTTTGGGTACTTCCACTTTTTTATACCCTGGCCCCACGTTCGCAGAAAACTCGTGGAGAGTGTGTACTTGTCTATTGTTGAAGAATGATCCTGATATAATATTTACTTTAATGATGTTGACTGGCAACTCTGATGTATACACTGTATATTAACAGATAAGTTTATTTTATTGAATGCTAGCAGAGGAGCTATGGATCTCTGTTTTTCAAAATGTATTTCATCAGTTGCCTTAACTTCACAATTCAATGCATTATTTTTAGCCTTTATTGTAACCATTATCATTATAAATTAGCAAAAAAAAAAAAAAAATATACATAAATTAGCAAAAAAAAAAAAAAAAATATATATATAAATTAGCAAAAAAAAAAAAATATATATAAATTAGCAAAAAAACTGCCGGTGCTGGTATTTTGTCATCTGTGTTTATGGATATTACTTCCTTAAAGCAGCATGACGAAGCGTTGTACGGCAGGTGGGGCACCAGTTGTCCACCGCCGTGGGTGGTTAGTTTAGCCACCGTGGTACCTACGTGAGGTACTTGAAGGGTTTCCTCATAGGTGTGTGGATGCTATGTTGTGTGTGTTCGTGCTGTGTTCCTTTGTTGGTGTTGTGTCGTACGTCTCTGTGTGTTAGGTGCGGCGTTTCGTGCGTTTCGTGCTTATTCGGGGTCTGGATTTCTGTGTGTGTTGCTTTGGAAATATCAGCCTTATGCTAATCTGGTGTGGTGCCTGGTGTGAGATACTTGTCTTAGATCTAGTATTACGTGGGTGTGCCTAAATATAATGTACATTCTATTGCATCGTATTACAGAGTTTTTGAAACCGTCTTTATTGTTCCTGGTGGGACCAGGGGGTTCCTTCTGTAGTGCATGTGAGAGTACTTGCCTATGTTTATTGTGTACAAAAAACGTATGTTTCTGGTGCATGTGTGATTTGCGTTTGGGGCGATGAATATGATTTGTTACGTCCCGGACACTGTAACATTTTTAGGGGGGTAGTGGGGCGTTCTTAGCCGGTGCTAGGAAGGCCCGATGTTCGTTGGTGTTAGTATAGATAAAAAAGGGGGGTGATTGGGGAGGCCGTGTAGGCTAACTATTGGCTTTACCGTACGTCGTTTCATTCCAGCCACGGAAATCTTCAGCGGTGTTCCTAATTTCATCTGTGGAGTGGGTTTTTTCTGCCCATTGTGTGTTCTAGAACACGAAGTTTGCGTTGTGCAAATTCCCTATATGTAACTATCTCATTGGGTTTTAGTGGTTAATTATGGTACAAGAGTTCCTTATGATATATGATAATGCTGACCTCGGATTATGGTCAGCATGCTAGAAAACCGTGAATGTGTGTCATATTAATTCACTCATTGGTGTTTTATGAGGGGAAGTGGTTTGTTATATTTTGGTGAGTATGCTTACGTATTAACAATCTTATGATATCTTATGAAAAACTCGTGTAATGTGACTTTATACTGTGGATTTTTTTATATTATTATATATATATTTTAAAAAATATACTCCTGTGGATGTTCGTTTAGAACCTGCTCACAGGCTGCCTCTTGACTTATTTCACTCTCTATGTTAGTTAACTCTGAGTTTTCTGCTTCTACACATGATCATCTCTATCCCTGAAGTGTCAGAAGTGCCGTGGTCCAACTCATTTTTTCCCAATATCATTTACCTTATTTATTCCAATTTCTTATTTCGTATAGTAATCTTTTTGTTTGCATATTTTTGAAGACAACGAAATTACAGAACCTTTTACCTCTCCAAAATGAAAATATGCTAACATGGAGGCTAGTAGCACACCTATAGATTATGGAGATTATTCCTTAATATCAGAAGAAGAATCCGCAACATTCAAAACATTCAAGAACATTGATAGGAAGGTCTCTTATCACCTCTCCGGATACGTCTGGATACATAGTTTCAAACTATTTAAAGCTATTCACTGATAATAGCCCTAAGATTGACGCAACCTAATGAGTTAATTATGATCACAACGCGTAGAGAATTGTTAAATCAACGTTTTATGTTGAAGATGTAGGAAATATTGTTATCAAAGTGAAGAACTATAAAGCAACTTTGGGGTTATGTAAGCTGCTATTTATAAAAGATCCTGTAAAAGGTTTATATACTAAAGAGGATTTAACTAATTATGGGTTTATTTTGAGAAATACCAGTGCATATAAACGTGACTAGACCGAAGATAGACAAACTACATGTACTAAAGCGGATAAGAGTAAAGCTGTAATCAGTATACTTATACAGCATAAAGGCATGGGACTAATTCGTCCGCCTGAGGAAAACATTGATCACATTTTTTCTGGGATGATCAAATGAATTAGTGAATAGGCCTTCTAGTGGCATCAAAACAGGCTGGAAACAACAGTCACTACAATGAAATTGTACCTATCCTAGAGGAGTTGCGAGAAGCAGATATTATAGTTTAAATACTACTCCATCACCATACTTCCGCACAATGTAAGGATGAGCGTCGACATATTTGGACGTTTTTCTAAGCGAGGATATCTTTCGAAAACAGGTGAACGTGGACCTCCAAGAGCAGCAGGTGAACAAGAAACTGAAGGACCAGCTGGTAAACAAGGAGCTTAGGGTCAGGCTGTCGAACAAGGAGAGCGGGGATTGGATGTAATTTAACGATAAACGGAGACTAAGATCTAAATCAAAGTCTATAAAACGATTTGGAGAACCTCTTGAAAATGATGGTGCTACTATCAAAGACTATGTTGACAAGAAAATTAAAATAAGTGTTGAAAAAATAAGGAAAAATATTAAATACAGGAGACAAATTTAACGCTATATATCAATGATAAAATCACGAGGACTGAAAACTATCTGTTTACTTCGGAAATAAATACGAAAGACTTCACTCCAAAAGATGGATTATATAGGTAATCAGTTTCATTTATAATTACGATGAGTAAGAGCAAAGTGGTGAATGAGCTACATAAAGCAGCGACTAAAAATTTTAAATGGTGTCGTGTGATTATCAAAGTTCTACATGACTTGTGGCAGGCAGACTTGGTCGAAATGGATCTCTACAAATGAGTGAACAAGGGTACCGCTATCTACTGACAGTCATTTATATCTTCTCTAAATACACATGGGCAATTCCAATTTAAAAGAAAAAAGTGGTGTGGAAAAAAGGGATGCCATGCAATCTATATTAAACGAGGGACGAATACCTAAACACCTTTAGACTGATGATAGTAAGGAATTCTACAACAGCCTCTTTAAAAATCTGATGACGAAGCCTGCAGTTAATCACTGCTCTACGTACTGTTTCTCTGAGATGATATGTGATTGGCTACGTTATGCTAATTCTGGCTCACAGATTTTGCTAACAGGATCTCGGCACCGTCGCCAGGTAGTTTGAGTCCATAATAAGTTTGGGTGTGTGTCTTGACTGCACTGGCTTATGTCTTGGATGAAACATTGGCTCTTGACTGTACTCGTTTATGTCGTGGATGCACTATTAGTCTTGACTGGATTATGTCTTGGATGTGTCATTTGGCTTTGACTGTACTGGTTTATATCTTGGGGTGCACCATTGGGAGATTCCATAGCGGCATTAGCTGGAACTACCAGCATGCCTTGGTTTTGCTGGTTCCTTTTATTACCGGAAAGTTGTAGATATCAGAATGACGTCATCTTTGTTTGAGTTTTGGGGGTACCACATCACTTTCAGCACGCTCCATCATAGGAAAATAACATACGTTTCGATTTTGTTTCTGGAGCTCGCTTATTATTCCTCTCAAGTTTTGGGGATACGAGATCCCTTTCAGCACTCTTGAGCACAGGAAAATACCATAGGATTTCATTTTGTTTCTGGAGCTCGGTTATTTTTAAACTCGATTTTTGGGGATACGAGATCACTTTGGGGATACGAGATCACTTTCAGGACTCTCCAGCATAGGGAATTAGCATAGGTTTTCGTTCGCTTATTTTTCATCCCGGACTCATAGCCTCGTAAGTTGGCATTAACATTTTTCGTCTCGGTTTTTGGGGATATGAGATCACTTTGGGTATACGCGATCAGTTTCAATACTCTCCAACATAGCAAAATAGCATAGCAATTCGATTTTGTTTCTGGAGTTCGCTTATTTTTCATCTCGAGCTTTGGGGATACGAGATCTCTTTGGGGATACCAGATCACTTTCAGCACTCTCCAGCATACAAAAATAGCATCGGATTTCGATTTTGTTACTGGAGTTCGCTTATTTTTCAACTCGGCCTCATAGCCTCTAAGTTGGCAGTAATATTTTTCATCTCAAGTTTTGGGGATACTAGCCCACCTTGGGGATACGAGAGCAATTTTAGCACTTTCCAGCATAGAGAAATAGGATAGAATTTCTATTTTGTTTCTGGAATTCACTGATTTTTCATCTCGCCCTCGTAGCTCTAAGTTGACATGACATTTGTGCCATATCTAAGGAAGGCTGACGGTTGGAGGGCGAAGCCTTAGTGGTGGTGTTTGCACATGTATTAAGTTTGGTCTGGTCTTGGAGGCTACAATTTGACCTTGGGTTGCTTACTTTACTACGTAATACCAAAAGATTTTATATCAGGATACATTCAGTATTGTACCATATTATCAAATTGGCAACAACAAGAAAAACTAATGTAGGTAGGTCTGTTGCCTTATGCCCTAGACACACAGCAGCCTTAATATAGAAAAAACTAAGAACTCATTAGTGTATAATGATTCATTATAAACAGCAAACACACAGCTATTTCTTTAATTAAGTTGTTCTGCTTTGATAAAGTTATCACATTAGAAAAGCAATATGGTTCGTATCAACGCGATAAACTTTGTTTTTATTAATTTTTATTTTATTTCATTTAACGATTTAGAAATGAATAAAACATTTTATTAAAAAATATTTTGACATAATTACCTTGTGCTTTGCATTTCTTCTTCTTATTTTTCAAATCGGAAGGTGCAAAGCGGAGCTCCACGCTTAAATTATATGCTAAATCTAGCACATTTTTCCTAATTATAGCTATAATGAAGGAAGAAAACACTTCATTAGTGTATTTCATTATCATCTGCTTTTCGAGGCATAATGACGTATACTATGCGACACACGGCATTTTAATGAATTGTTAGTACTAATGATTTATTAGATCGTGCTGTGTGTCTAGGGTATTAGGTAAGTAAGGAAATTAGCTTAAACCTAATTCTTGGTCTCCAGGTATAAGGCTTTTAATTTGATTCATTACATAAGGAAATTCGTGCAGTCCTATAATATAAACGAATTCGCACAGACGAATAATGGAAACAAATTCGAATAATGTAAACAAAATTCGCACAGCACCTAGTAAAGTAAACAATTTGTGTAAAGGAAAGATTCCCAATTTCTTTTGCTGGCAGAAACAACAACAACAACTGATATATGTCTTACGGCTAAATTATGCTGGTAAGACACATGAAATCATCAAAAGTAATGGAAATTAAAGCCTTAGAAAATTTTAAGTGGCCCGATGGGTGGTAATTTGATATATTGCGTAAGCAAATACAGTCGAATAAAGCAGAAAAAGTGGTCGATTAAAGGTCTTTGTATCTAGTAGTTTGTATTGAAAAGTTTTATATTTTATGAAAAATTGTTTTTCATTTTCAGTAATATTTCTCAACAGCGTGACTGTGTTATGCGATATGATTAACCATGATTGACACATTGATTTATTTCCATTAGGTTAAGAGTGGGCTTAATTAAATGTTTTGATGAGAGAAGGTGGTGTTATGATATTAATGTAGTATGATATGGTGCCTTATATGAGTAACGGAGGTTGCTTGGGAGCTATGAGTTTGTCAGCTTGAGTTTGGTGATAACATAGTTGTTTCTTTAATATAATTGCCTGTGGTACGTTGGGTTGAGCTACTCGGTGGCTGAGAAAACGTTACCTAAGGCATGGGTGGATGTGCGCAGCTGTGTATTTATGTGGATAAAAAATGTTGCGAAATTTCCTATGTGAAATAGTGTAATTTGTATCAGTAATAATTCAAGTTAATCAGAGAATATTGTTGTTCATAGTGGTAGCCAAAATTTTCATCAGACATCCTCCACGGGATATGGATTTCGAGATATTGCGATCTTACCTTTTCAGGTATAATTAATAGTAGTAATAATTCAAGTTATTTTTTGTTCATGCCAATAGTATTCGTACCAGGAGTGTACAATTTTCATCAGAAATCCTCTGGTTCGTGATATTAGAGATCTTACCTCTCAGGTGTAATTAACATTGGTAGCTCAAAAACAAAAATTCAAAAAACATCAACAACTATAACCTAAGTTTCGGACTAAAGATTTGGTGTAGATCTCTTTTATAAACAAGATTGCACCATGTGATCATATATCTAAGAATAGATCAAGCGAAGCTGGTTGGGGTGAATGTAGGTAGATATGTTAACTTAAATAAGTAATGGAAATTAGCAACCGCCTAATTTTGCCCTTCAGGTGAATGCTTCTAATTTGATTCCTTGCATAAACAAATTCGCATAGTCCAGTTAAGTAAACAAATTCGCAGTCGAATAACGTAAACAAATTCGCACAGAAGCCGAGTAAACTAAACAAATTGAGCCACTTATTTTTTTCAATGTAAGATTCCCAATTTCTTTAGCTGAACACAACAACAACTGATATTAATATGTAGGATATGATGTCTTAGATGAGTAGTGGATGTTATAACTGAAAATTTCTTTTGCTGAAAAAAAAAAAAAAAACAAAAACAACAATAGCATCTATAAACAAGAGTGATCATGCTATGATATTCGATTTCTAAAAATAGATCACGGCTGCTTAGGATGTAAAAGAACAAGATTTAATGGAAATTACGGCCTTATCAGAAATTTTTCGATGTAGGTGAGTGTGTGTATTGAAAAGTCTTAGGTTTCATGAAAAAATGGTTTTTATTTTCAATAAAAAATTTTTTTTTGGGTGGGTTAAATGTAAAGCTTTGATGAGCTATGATATCGAAGTGGGATGTTATTAATATAGTATGATATGCTGACTTAGATGAGTAGTGAAAGTTGTACGGGTACAGTAAGAGACTTTTCATCAAATTTTTATTGATATACAGTGAACAAACATGACTTGTCAATAAATTTAATGAAGATGGTAGAGGAAGAGTTGATAGTGTAAGTTGCAATGTTGACTTGAAAATCACTACGATGATGAGTAGTGAAAATTGTATGGGACATTATAATTTGCTGTGAGTAAATAGTAATTCCCTGCAAGAATTTAATGTTTGAATTTATTTCGGACACAATTTATGGGTTCGCAAAATGCTACCATACAGATTGTGTTTGTACAGTATTTAGTAAATCCTTCGACAAGTTATTTCACTCGTGATAATATTTACAATGGAAAAGTATGGGTTTCTTCTAACATTTCCAAAATGGACGAAGACTTATTTAGATAATAGAGCATACTGTAACGTTTTGTTATCTGTTGGATAAAAATGTGCTCCGGCCGAGCGGTAAACGAGGGAGCAGTTTTGTTCTAATATTTAAAACTCCTTTAAGAATTTCACAGAAACCTTAGCAATTGAAAAACGTTACGACGATATATAATTTATGTTATGTAAGCAATAAAATTATTTTAGTTAAACGGAAATTTATTTATTCTTACTGTATCTCATTATTTTAAAAGAAAATTTATTTTACTGTATCTGACTTTGTACTCACCTGATCAGTGTTTGGCAGCTGATTCACTTGGTTCTCTATTAAGGTTTTTAGGATTGGGATATTTTGTTTTTATTCCAGTCGAGACCCAGAATAAAATGAGGTTAGTAATTCTGACTGCAGTCGGTACCCACAGAAAGAATCTTTATCACAGTCGAGACCCGCGATAAAGTGCTTGGTGTTAGTAATTTATCCTTACTGCAGTCGCTACCCACAGAAAGAATCTTTATCACAGTCGAGACCCGCGATAAAGTGTTTTGAGTTAGTAATTTATTCCTATTGCAGTCGATACCCACAATAAGAATCTTTATTACAGTCGAGACCCGCAATAAAGAGTTTGGTGTTAGTAATTTATTCTTACTGCAGTCGCTACCCACAGAAAGAATCTTTATCACAGTCGAGACCCGCGATAAAGTGTTTGGTGTTAGTAATTTATTCTTATTGCAGTCGATACCCACAATAAGAATCTTTATTACAGTCGAGACCCGCAATAAAGAGTTTGGTGTTAGTAATTTATTCTTACTGCAGTCGATACCCACAGTAAGAATCTTTATTTTAGTCGCTGTCAAAAATAAGAATTTTAATCCAGTCGGTACCCAGAATAAAAATCTCGATTTTCAACCGTCTAACCAAAATAAAGCACTTGTTTGATTAGTATTAAATTCTTATAGCAGTCGCTACCCACACCTGTTATCACACCTGTTTGAAAAGCTGTTAAGCTGTTATCAGAGCTCGTCGAATAGCTATTATCAGAGTTGTTCGAAAAGCTGTTAAGCTGTTATCAGAGCTATTTGAAAAGCTCTTCACCTGTTATTATACCTGTTTGAAAAACTGTTCACCTGTTATCACAGCTGTTTGAAAAGCTGTTAACCTGTTATCCGACCTGTTTGAAAAGCTGTTAAGCTGTTACCAGAGCTGTTCGAAAAGTTATTATTAGGGCTGCTCGAAAAGCTATTAAGCTGTAATCAGAGATGTTTGAAAAGCTGTTTACCTGTTATCAGACATGTTTGAAGAGCTGTTGAGCGGTTATCCGAGCTTTTCGAATAGCTATTATCAGAGCTGTTCGAAAAGCTGTTAAGCTGTTATCAGACCTGTTTGGAAAGCTGTTTACCTGTTGTCAGTCCTGCTTGAAAAGCTGTTTACCTGTTATCAGACCTGTTTGAAGAGCTGTTAAACTGTTAGCAGAGCTGTTTAGCTGTTATTTGACCTCACGTCCGGTTGGTCTCACAGGTCAAAGTGACGTCAGAGCCCAGTGTAAAATTGACACCTCCAAGGCCACGCGCTAAATATCCGTTTCAAAGCGCCGTCCAAGACCAGGCACCCACCGCCACCGCCACCACCATCCCCTCCACCAGCACCGCCACCCGTTGTAATGGTCAAATATTATTCGGGAGTTCCGGACTTAGTATGCGAAATTGAATAAAAGAAGGCCATATATAAAAATAAAATAAATAAAAATAAATAAAAATTAAAAAGTATTGATTCTTATAATCTTATAGCACAGAGCTGTAATATTTATAATAGACGTAATCAAAATTTCCTCTGTTTGATGAATCTGTGCTTGAAATCAACATCTGCCTACAGTGTAATTTTCCATGATCCTTTATGAGCTCTCCAAATATACAAAATGAGAATTTCTAGTGCTAAGTTACATCGCACTTCTTAAGGCACGTATCAATAGTTTGTAGAATTTAAATTGTTCAAACTTGAAAATAAAATAATAAAAATAACTGTAGATCTACATAATTGCAAAATTGTTCAGATTTGTATGTAAGACAATAAATCTGACTGTAGGTATACGAAATTTCAAAAGGTCAAAAACCGCATAGCATAAAACAAATAAGCAATAATTGCTCGAAATAATTATTGAACTCTTGCTTACTAGGCAAATTGTGCAAAGTAAGCAATTGCCCCCAATAATTATTGAATTCGAGACAAATATTGCTTACTACATAGCACCTTAAGTTCATTACACTAAATTGCTTAGTTAGTAATTTTGGAGTATTATAAAAGCAGTAGTAATGTAAGAAGTTTTTAAGTTTTAGTAAAGAACTTCCCAAGTAAAGAAGCCTGCCTTTTGCTTTACTACATTAGTATCCAGCACTTAAGCCCCCACCAGTGGTAAGCTTGAGTCAATATTAACGTTTATTTACAGCTCTTGAGCCTAACCAGAGGTCCACTTCACTACGCCGAATTTCAAGCACACGAGCTAAAGAAAGATTGGTCCTTCGAGAAGAACAACCAGAACCAGCCGACTTCAAAAATACAGCAGCTTTTGAAAGATCAAAAGCAAATTGCTGGGATTATCGAGAATACGCTGATCAACATGAAGAAAGATGGCCTTAGTCGAAAAACACCAACGTACATTGCAGAGAAAGAGAAGCTTTTTCTACAGTACTGGACGGAATTTGAATCTCGGCACGAGATTTTGGCAGAGAATATTTCAACCGATCACAGCTACATAAAAAACGACTTTTACGGTCAAGTAAAGTGTTATTATGAGGAATCTATGAAGCGTATCAGAACATATAAACAGTATGCAAACGAAGAAGGGGAAAAAGACAATGATCAAAGTAAGAAAGATCAAGACGAAGAACCTGCAGTTGGAGCTTCGCCAATAGATGGTAATATAAACCGTGACACGACCGAAGAAGAAGACGACTTTAAATTAGTAACCCCGAAAAACAATATTGAGCAGATAGGCAGACTCAAAAGACAAAAGTTAAAAATAAATTCCATTAGGTGAATAATAGGAGACATACATCGAAACAAAACCAGCCCTCACACAAAAATGTACTATGAATACAAAATATGGAATCTACATGAGCAGTTCAACAATATAACAGAACTGCACGAAGAAATTAACGAATTCGAGAATGAATTCAATGACCCGTACTTCCAGTCAGGCGATTACGAGAACTTGGAAACAGCAGTACAAGAAGTAATGATATTACTATATGAACGACAAAAAACAGATGAACCCAGTCAAACGCACACAATTGAAGATGCGGGGTTACGGCTACCACGGCAAACAATACCTTCATTCGAAGGTAATTATAACAACTGGCCAGCTTTTAGAGATATCTTCTCAAAAACAATTCATTGCAACAAACGGCTGTGCAATGCAGAAAAGCTCCAATACCTTAAAACGAATATAAGGGGCGAAGCGGCAAAAATTATAAAGCACTTGGAAATTTCCGACTCAAATTATCAAGCTGCATGGGAGCTAATGAATGAAAGGTACAACAACAAAAGAGCTTTACTGTTCAGTCAACTTGAAGTACTTTTCAATCAACAGCACCAGAACATAGAAACTCCAGGCGGACTTAAGCATATTCACGACACTACACGTGAATGCATGTATGCTATACACAATTTAGGAACTAGCACTGATACCTGGGGACCGATTATCGTTTTCTATCTTTTAAAAAAGTTAGATAGAGAAACACGACGCTGGTACGAGCAGTCCGTTAAAGAGCCACGAGAAATCCCAGATCTGAATGAATTTTTAAAATTCATCGAGACCCGCTTTCAGTCTTTACAGAATTTTAAAGACCAAAAGAAAGCTTATGACTCTTGCAAGCTAAGCGTGACGTCGAGATCAATGACCAAGACATTTCATGCAATCGAAGTCAGATGTAAATACTGCAATGAAGCTCACTCAATCTACAAATGCAAGAAATTTGTAGCAATAGACGTGAACGAGAGATGCACATTTATAAAGTACAATAAGTTATGTCCAAATTGCTTAAATCACAAAGAAGACATCAAGTGCTTAAGCAAACAACGATGCAATAAATGTAAAAAGTATCATCATACTTTACTACATATGCACCAAGCAACGTCAGGACAAAGCGATGAGTTAAGACAACCAGTATCCTCACATGCGGCATCAACCAAAAGCACACAAGAAAGCATAGAAGAAACCAAGAAGGCAAGCTACAATATCAAACTACAGAAACAAGTGATGTTAGCTACTGCATTGGTAAAAGCACATACAGCCATGGGTACTTATGAGCTACTTCGAGTACTAATAGACCCAGGATCACAAGCTTCATTTGTGATAGAAAAAGCAGTTCAAACACTTGGGCTACCAAGAAATAAAGTTTAAATCGAAATCTCAGGTGT
This sequence comes from Dioctria rufipes, assembly GCA_963924295.1. Classification (NCBI taxonomy): domain Eukaryota; kingdom Metazoa; phylum Arthropoda; class Insecta; order Diptera; family Asilidae; genus Dioctria; species Dioctria rufipes. The sequence continues at coordinate 97,804,017 of OZ002740.1, read as the reverse complement.
AGGAAACACAACGGCAAGCACATCAAGAAGCCAAGTCTTGCTAAATCTTTCACCTAGATTTCCCTCTAGCTACAAGTTGGCAGTAGAAACATTAGTACTACCCAACTTAACACAAATGTTACCCTGCACACCAATATCGCCTGGCGAATTATGGGAGAACCACAATTTTATATTGGCCGACCCAACCCTAAACACACCTGGGCCGATTGATGTGCTACTGGGTGCAGACGTATACGGATCTATCCTACTGGAGGGTATACGGAAACCAAGAGATGAGTTGCTAATTCAAAATACAACGTTTGGTTGGATTGTGACTGGGAAAATCGAAACTCAAAAGACGACAATGCAGAAAAATGTAATTAGCATGGTATCGATGGTCAAGCTGAACGAACAACTGACAAAATTCTGGGAGATAGAGGAATTACCAACAAATTCCAGCCTGTCGGAAGAGGATAAAGTTGTCCAAAACCATTTCAAAGAATCACACGTTCGAAATCTCAATGGGACCTTTACAGTGTCAATGCCACTAAAAGAAAACGCACACAATCTTGGCGACTCCCGTAAGATAGCTATGGCCAGATTACTTCAACTTGAAAAGAGATTTCGGAAGAGTGTGACTTTAAAAAAGGAGTACAGCAAATTTATGTTGGAATACCTCAATCTAGGACACATGAAGCAAGTTTCACCAAAGGCGGATGGTATCACCTATTATCTACCTCATCAACCAGTAATGAAAGAAGAAAGCATCACGACAAAATTACGAGTCGTGTTTGATGCATCAGCTAAAACCAATAACGGACTGAATCTAAATGATGTAATGTACATCGGACCACGCTTGCAAGAAAACCTATTCGACATCCTACTACGTTGGCGGACACACAAATATGTGTTCAAAGCCGACATCGAGAAGATGTATCGGATGATACAAATCGATGATGAACAACAAAACCTGCAAAGAATACTGTGGAGGTTTTCAGAAGACGAACTTATTAAGGAATATGCTCTAACGACGGTTACATATGGCACAGCCTCAGCACCGTACTTGGCAGTTAGGACATTACAACAATTAGCAGTCGATGAGCATAACAGATTCCCACAAGCTGTAAACGCCACTCTAAAAGACTTTTACGTTGACGATTTAATGTCTGGAGGAGATTCAATACAAGAAAGTATGACCACTATGCTCGAATTAATTGGGTTGCTAAAAGCAGGGGGATTCAAACTAAGAAAATAGTCAAGTAATGATATAAACCTCCTCAAAACAATTCCAGAAGAATTACGGGAGAAAGACCCAATTGAGATCAGCAACGGAGAAACAATTAAAACCTTGGGAGTATATTGGACGCCTGCAACAGACACGTTCCATTTTAAAGTCAATCTTTGTTATCGAAAACAACAAACAAAACGAACCATGTTGTCAGATATCGCCAAACTATTCGATCCCCTTGGATGGCTTGCACCGATAATGATAACAGCTAAAATAATGATGCAGGAACTCTGGATGGAAGGAAACTCATGGGATGAGAAAATACAAACAGATGTATCTCAAAAATGGGAAAAATTCATGAAGGAGCTCCCACAAATTGAGTCAATCTCCACTCCAGGATGGATGCAGCATACCCTTTTAAATCAAGAAATAGAATTACACGGGTTTTGTGATGCATCCGAAAAAGCGTATGCTGCGGCAATCTACAGCAGAGTTATTAAGCAAGATGGAACAATTCAAACAACACTACTAACGGCTAAAACCAAAGTAGCACCCATAAAACTTAAGAAAACACTTACAAGGCTGGAATTATGCGGTGCAGCACTCTTGGAGAAATTGCTACACCAAGTAAAAGTCATCATGCATTTTCAACACGTTACCACATACGCATGGACAGACTCAACAATCACATTAGCTTGGATCAAAGGAGGTCCAGAAAAATGGAAAACCTTTGTCGCAAATAAGGTAGCTGAAATCGTAGAATTAACAACACCTACCATCTGGTATCACGTTCGATCAGAGCATAACCCTGCAGATGTGGCATTTAGAGGAATCAACCCATCAAGACTTCTTGGCTTAAATTTATGGTGGCATGGGCCTACATGGCTGATGGAACAAAAGAGCAAATTTCCATCCCTTGCTTCACCTGAACTGTCGACAAGAGAAGAAATGAAACGCCAAGTCACACGCGGAAACATATCGGAGTGTGGGCTTATTGTCAAAGATTTATCAACGCCTGCAGAAGGAAACCAATAAGCAAAATGCACATTACAGTAGCAGAGATATTGAATGCTCTCACCAGCATAGTCCGTATCATTCAGCAAAATGAATTCACCTTTGACATCCACAAATTACGCAAAAAAGAAAATCTAGAAAGAAAAAGTCCACTCTTATCACTCAACCCGTTTTTAGACACAGAGGGACTCATCAGATTAGGAGGGCGCATCGGTAACTCCAACGTACCTTACAACGAAAAGTACCCAATAATCCTACCCTCGAGTCATCACATAACCAAATTAATTGTTCAAGAATCCCACGAACGGACACTCCATGGATCAAACCAGACAACCTTAGCATTCATTCGCAGAAAATTTTGGATTATCAGAGGCAAGAATACTGTTAAGAACGTATTAAAAAACTGTATTCGCTGTGCCCGTTTTAAAGCGCAAAACCCATCTCAGCAAATGGGCGCACTACCAACACCAAGGGTCACACCATCAAAGCCATTCAGCCACACAGGAATAGACTACGCTGGGCCAATAAAAATCAGGGCATCTAAAGGCAGAGGAGTCACAAGTTATAAAGGTTACATTGCAGTATTTGTATGTCTTGCCACTAAAGCCATACACTTAGAGATTGTAAGCGGCTTGACAACAGAGGACTTCCTCGCAGCCTACAAGCGATTCAGTGCAAGAAGGGGCACGTGCACTGACATCTACAGTGATAATGCCACAACATTCGTTAGTGCTAATAAAGTACTTAATAAAGAAAACGTGAGAAGCGCGGCTTCATATCTCGCAAATAAAGGAACGACATGGCACTTTATTCCCCCCGCAGCTCCTCACTTCGGAGGAATTTGGGAAGCCGGTGTTAAAGCAGTTAAGTATCATCTGAAGAGAGTCATAGGGGAAACCACACTTACATATGAAGAAATGTCAACTTTACTCTGTCAAATTGAGGCTTGTCTCAATTCCAGACCCCTGTGCCCAATGACGGACGATCCAACAGACATAAACACACTCACTCCAGGGCATTTCCTTGTGGGAGAAGCACTAATTGTGCCTCCAGTTTTAACAGGATGGGAGAAGGAACAGCACAGTCTCTCTCGATGGCAACATATCCCAAAGATGAGTAAAGATTTCCGGCAAGCGTGGACGAAAGACTACCTTAAGCAATTACAGCAACGGTCAAAATGGAAAAGCAAAACTAGCAACGTTAAAATAGGACAAGTTGTACTTATAAAAGACGAGGGTACACCTCCCACAAATTGGCCACTTGCAAGAATCACAGAAGTACACCCAGGATCGGACAACTTAGTGAGAGTAGTAACACTAAAGTACAAAGGTGATCATACAATAAAACGTCCAATAGCAAAAATTTGTCCATTGCCTGTGGTAGAACACGACGACAATGATCTAACCCAGAGCTGCGTAAAGAGAAAAATAGCTGCTCATTCAATGAGCACGCTAATAAGGAGACAGCCAGCTCCAGATGTGCACACAGACCAGAGGTCAATTAAGAGAATGAAAGTGAGCAAAGTGAGCATTTCCTTCACAGATCAGTCAGCCGGTGGACACGAGACACTAGGAAACACAGTTTCATCAAAACCAACTCAAAAGTTCAACGCAGTAAACAGCGCATGCGTCAATGTCCCCGCACTACCCTCACATCGGGATCTAGCAGCAAATGGAAATGAAACCAAAGGCCGTTCAGCATCAGACAAGCAGGACAAAAGAGACACCTGCACGGACACGGCATCAAATTATAAGGCACAAGTACATAAATTTCGACGAGATCATATGCAACGTAAGCGTAATGGTGTTCGCATTTACCCTATAACAACTGGGTACAAAAATTTAGTACCTATAGAAAAACAATTACAGGCAGTCAAGGCTTACGAAATGCGCTATAAAACACAGTTACCTAACTTCGCCAAAAGATACTATTCTGAAGAGTATAGAAGGTCGACTTATCGTGGAGGATGGTGGACGACAATACATCCAACCATAATCTGTCTCCTGCTACTCCTATTTGTGAAAGTAGGGCACTGTTCCTACACCCTAACGCAACCGAAAGCAGGCTTGTACGTTGAGCAAATGGGCGATGTTCAAGTGAAGCAAGGCACCTTCAGAATTGAATTGAGCTTGTCCTCAGCAGAGACTGAAGCAAGAACAGTGAAAAAATTAAACACTTTCACCGATAGGTTGAACCAGGGATTGACAGCAATTAAAAAGATGCAAGCACAATGGTTCGCAGGGCCCGATACAAACAAAATAAACATACACTTCCTCGCAGCATACCATGCTGCAGCTAATTACCTGGAGGAATTATTAGAAAAATATCACAAGATCACAAGGGTGTACTTCCATTATGGAAGCCTAATAGACTTCCTAAAACCTGCCCAAATATCAGAAATACGAACCAAGGCTAAAGGAAATCTACCATCGAGTTTAGACATTCTGCCATTCCACAACGCCAAAATTGAGCTAGAATTCTCAGCAGAAGAGATTATGGTATTAGCATACCTCAACATAGCCGAACTATCCCAGTACAATCTGATAAAATGTACAGCGATACCTCAAAGAAAATCAGACAACCAATACCTGGTGCTAGATCTTGCAACTCCTATTCTAGCCATAAACTACAACACACAGTCTTACTTTAGTTTAACTGAGATGGAATTGGATAGTTGTATAAATATCAAAAAGAATATGTTACTATGCACGCCAACAGTCATACGAAGCATCGAGAATCACCCGAGTTGCATCATAGATGAACTATATCACCGACACGAAGGCAGTGAATGTCCAATCCGACAATTCAAACTAACAAACGTTCTATGGAAGCACCTTCACATGATCAACACCTGGTTACTTGTTGCCAACAAACCCACCACAGCAGCAATACAGTGTAATGGAAATCATGAGGACGTCCTTTTAAATGGCACTGGAATCATCAGAATTTCGCAAGAATGTACAATAAAAACGAAGCGAAATACACTCAAATCCGAATACTCACTGAAAACACCAGTCATCGCGTCCTTTATAAAACCTGTGCCAATCAATGTCTCCCTACCAACAATTAGCAGCTTTACAATATCAACAGACATTGAACCAGTTATAAAGACGTCCGACCAAATCTACGAGGCATTGGAAGTTGAAGGCGACAATCTTCATGTTGAGGGAAGCTGGAAGATCATTCATCACCACATCACCGGTGCAAGCATCTCCACCATCACAATATTTATCATAGCAGGGATTATCGCGATCATAAGATGCAAGTGGAAGCGAAAACTCACATTAGCAGGTCCTGAGGCAACACCCATAGAGGACGTGGAGAGCATGTCAGAGTTCAATCTTCCTCCAATCGCGTCCCCCCGGCAGAATGTTCAAACTTGAACATAAAATAATAGAAATAACTGTAGATCTACATAATTGCAAAATTGTTCAGATTTGTATGTAAGACTATAAATCTGACTGTAGGTATACGAAATTTCAAAAGGTCAAAAACCGCATAGCATAAAGCAAATAAGCAATAATTGCTCGAAATAATTATTGAACTCTTGCCTACTAGGCAAATTGCGCAAAGTAAGCAATTGCCCCCAATAATTATTGAATTCGAGACAAATATTGCTTACTACATAGCACCTTAAGTTCATTACACTAAATTGCTTAGTTAGTAATTTTGGAGTATTATAAAAGCAGTAGTAATGTAAGAAGTTTTTAAGTTTTAGTAAAGAACTTCCCAAGTAAAGAAGCCTGCCTTTTGCTTTACTACATTAGTATCCAGCACTTAAGCCCCCACCAGTGGTAAGCTTGAGTCAATATTAACGTTTATTTACAGCTCTTGAGCCTAACCAGAGGTCCAATTCACTACGCCGAATTCCAAGCACACGAGCTAAAGAAAGATAAATAGTTCGCAACTTGCTTTAGGTATCTAGCAACACCACAACATTCGCATGTATCTGGTCCATCCGTTGAATCATCCCTTGGCCAAGGGCACCTTACTATATATGTAGTGTCCGCGGCTAATGAATAAAACACGCGATGAGAAATTCAATAATTTAATCTATAATTCAATATATGTTTAAGGTTAAATTTAATTTAATTTAATTTAGTTAATAAATACTCGATTTATTGGATAATTAGCGATTTTTAATGAAACTTATGCTAGGATGATGGCGTCCGATCTTTCTCGTGATTCCAGTTCAACAACCAAAAAAAATTCGAAGTGTTTCATCTGTCAGGTCATGGCTGCCAACTTTATTTGTGTTTGCTGCGTTCGTTTCGTGTAGAGTTTGCGTTTAATTCAAACCCTACAACTCGGCCGTCCTGACGAATATTCGCCCCGAATATTCAATATGTTTCTTGTCATCTTCTAACTCATTATAAAATACGCGACGTAGTACTGTAACTTTAACTCGTCATCATACGTTGTCTTCAGTAGAGTGGTCATCAATAAATTACGTGAGACTGTTCGTCATTTGGAGTTGGGCTTCATTAACGTTGGTGTTTGATGTCTTCTTCTATGCGTCGTTGATGGTTTCGCGTCGTCTTATCACCATCGTTGCATAAATTCATCGTCATTAGTATGTACTTTCTCGTCTTTGAGCATATTTCGCGTCGTCATTTGCACGTCGTTGATGGTTACGCCTCGTCTCATCTCTATCGTCACATGAATTCACCGTCATTTGCATTTACCGTCATTCGTTCTTGAAGCTTGTGTCTTTATCTGTGGTCTCTACTGGGTACTCTTTATATCTTTATTTAGGGTTTGTGCTTGTCATGTCCGGGATAGAAGTCTGTTGTGCAGGTCTTGGGTAATTACAAGTGGCTTAGTTTAGTTTCTGAAATTTCGTCGCCCTCGTTTTCTTCGTCTTCTTCGTATTCACTATCAAATGTAACAAACCGCTTCATTTGGTCAGCACTTGTATTTGTTGTAAAAGGTCCTTCATGATTTCCGACCTTCTCAACGTCATACCTGTCGTGTGGCTTCACATTCGTAACTTTATATGGCCCCAAATATTTAGGGCTAATTTTGAGTCCCGCGCCAAACTGGGTCCTCTTGATAGCAACAATGTCATTTTTCTGGTATACTGTGGCTGGTTTTCTTTTGTTATTGTAGGTCTTTTTATTCTCTTCTTGAATTTTCAATATTTGCTTAGCTGCTGTTTCTCTGGCCTTATCTCTTTCTTCGTTGAAAGTTCCGACAATTTCTCCTCGTACTATCTCTGCTAATTTAGCATCTTCCTTATTTCGCATATCTGTCCCAAATAGTAATCTAAATGGTGTAGTGTTTGTGCTCCTTACAAGACTATTATTTAAGAATCGTTGCAGTCTGTCGGTGTACTTGTACCACTCATTTGCTTTTTCCATGGATAACTTAGTTAGTGCTGAGATTACTGTCCTATGTACCCGTTCTACTTGGCCGTTTCCTCGAGGAACACCCGTGGTAATGTGGACTAAATCAATATCTTCTGCTGCGCAATACTCTTTGAATGCTGTAGAGGTGAACGCTGCGCCACGGTCTGTAATAAAACGAACTGGGTTTCCAAATACTGCCTGTTGTATCTGAAGCTTTTTTATAACTTCGGTTGCTGTGGTGTCCTTAGTTGGATACAACCAAACGAACTTTGTGAAAGCATCTACAATTGTAAAAATGTACTTATAACGTTTATTCGTAATTGTCATGGGTCCTAAATGGTCCAAGTGATATGTGTGTAGTGGTAGTGATTCTTTTGGGATTGGCTACAAAAATCCTTCTTTTTTCTCTTTTCTAGATGCTAATATGCATTGAACACAATTTTCTACATGGGAAATCAATTTATCTTTCAGCTTTGGGATATAATAGTCACGTTCGATTATCTCCATCATCTTTCTGGATCCAAAGTGACCTTGCTCATGGACCTTTCTAATTATTTCCATTTGCATACCTTTCGGTATATACAACAACTTTTTATCATCTTTCATTTTGAATAAAATATTATTGTCAAGCACGAAATCGTAAAATTCACTAGTTTTTAACACCTCCATTATCGCCTGGGCTGCTAACTCCTTCTTCTGGGAAGCCTCAACTTGTGCTAATATAGGAGTTCCGATAATCAGTGTATATGGGTTGCGGCTAAGGGCGTCTACATGTTTCATTGACGTTCCCCTCCGATGTTCGATTTGGTAGTTATAATCCTCAAGCGCTAAAGCCCATCTTGCTATTCGTGGTTCTATATCCTTTTTATTCATTGTGTTTTTAAATGCACTGCAATCGGTCACTATCTTAAATTCAATACCTATTAAGTACACCCTGAACTTCTTTAATGCCTTTACAATAGCTAATGCCTCCAGCTCATAGCTAGAATAATTTTGTTCAGCTGCACTCGTCTTTCGGCTATAGAAGTGGATTGGATGTAGATTATTATCGTTCTTGCAACGTTGTAAGAGGCATGCACCGTAGCCATACTTGCTTGCATCCGTGTGCAACTCAGTGTATGCATCAGGATCAAATATTGTTAATACTGGTTTCTGGCAAAGCAACACTTTGAGAGTGTCGAAAGAATGTCTCTGTGTATTCTCAAATTGAAATCTTCGGTCTTTTTTAAGCAGGTCACTAAGTGGCTTTGCTATTTTCGAGTAATCCGGTATAAAGCGTCTAAAAAATCCTGTAAGGCCTAAAAATGCTTGCAACTGCTTGATATTTTTGGGTTCTGGAAACTTTTGCACGGCTATCGTTTTCTCCTTCGATGGTCTTAGAAATCCTCCGCCTATTTCGTATCCTAGATAAGTTATTTCCCTTTTAAGAAATTGACATTTCGACCATTTTATTTCTAAACCGTGCTCTTTCGAAACTTTTAGTACTTCCTTTAATCTCTCCAAATTCTCTTCCTCTGACTCCGCAGGGATAACTAAATCGTCAATATAGATCAATACTTTTTTTTGTTTTATTAACGGCTCAAACACTTTATTCACGAACCTTTGAAATACCGCTGGTGATGTACACAGCCCAAAGGGTACTTTGAGGAATTCGTAATGGCCCGATGGTGTCACAAAGCCAGTATATTTACGACATTCTTCAGAAACTGGTACATGGAAGAAGCCATTTTTCAAATCCAATGTTGTGAATATTTTCGCTTTATATAGCTTGTCTATGTGGCTGTCGATAGATGGAATGGGATACCGATCCTGTATTATAACTTTATTCAAAGCTCTAAAATCAACACAGATTCGTCTTGATCCGTCCTTTTTATTTACCACAACGATTGGGCTGGCAAAGTCAGACGAACTTTCTTGGATTATGCCATTTTCTAACCATTCATGAATTTGAGCATCAACAATCTTGCTCTCTGCAAGCGGTAGCCTCCTTGGACTTTGCCATATCGGGGATTCATTGCGTAATATAATTTTCATCTCAACCGGTGTAGTCTTTATTTTCTTAGGTATGTAACTCTTCACTATAGTCTTTAGCTCGTCTTTGATAGCTGGGTTTTTAATATGGGATAATTCGTCTTCATCAGCGAAAATTTGTAAGCAACTTCCCACTATTCCGGGATTTGCTGGCTGGATTTCAATACCTGATGGCTGTATTGTAACAATGGCTTTCGAAAGCAAAGTTTTTCCGATGATACAATTTTTGGGGAGAACGTGTTTCGGGGAAATGTGGAATCTTTCATGAAAAATGTTACCATCAATTTCGACCTTCACCTCAAATGATCCTAGTGTTTGTATTTCGGTTGACCCTACTCCTTGGAAAACAATACTATTGGATGATTTTTTTATATTCAGCGTATTATATGTTTCTTCGGATACTAAACTAATATCGCTGCCTGTATCAATGCAAGCTAAGACGGGTACTCCGTTGATTCGAATATGTTTATTAGTGTTTAGCTTCGAATTTATCACTTCACGTGTAAGGCCAAGAGATGCTGTTGCTTGGTCTTCAGTCCTCTTTGTCTTATTTGGACAGTCCACACTTTTGTGTCCGAATTTGTTGCATCCAAAACACTTAACTCCGATTGCTTTCTTTCTACAGTCCTTCGCTAGGTGTCCCCTCAAACCACAATTATAGCATCGTTGCGACTTGCTAATATGAATGGGCTGATTATCTAATCCTCTTGGTCTAGTACGGGTAGAAACACTAGCCGCATATTGCTTTTCACGCATGTCTTCATAACTCATTAATCTTTGTTTAAACTCGTTCAAATCTCTTGCTCCGTATAGTATGGCTTTGTTGAATTCGGAATCTTTAATACCCCTAATAACATATTTTATTATTGCATCATCTTCTAAGTTTATAACGTGACCTAGCTGTCGGATCGCGAAAAGATATTCCGAAAATGTTTCGTCAGATTTCTTTTTCCTTTCAGCTAGTTTAAAATGAACGTCCGCCACATTTTCGCTCTTCTTAAATTCGTTCAATAGAAATTGTTTGAATTCATTCCACGTTTTAGGGGATGATATACTAGCCACCGCTATTTGCGCTGTACCCTCCAACATCCTTCTACCATACGCGAGTTTTTGTAAATCAGACAATAGATAAATTTCCGACAAATTTTCAAACTCTGATATCCACCTAGAGACTGGATAACTATCTTGACCAGAAAAGCGCGGAAGAGCACTTTCAATATCCTTAAAACCAAGGCTTTGCACGACCGGGCTAATTTGACTTCGCTGGTTCATAGATTCTTTTCTTAAAATTTCTAATTCTTTCTCTTCCAATTTCTTTTCGTACCTTGAAATTGTAGCTTCTCTATCTTCGATAGTTTGCCTAAGCTCAGCTACCATATCTTCGTAGGTTGCGTCTACTTCGAACGTACTCTGCCTATTTCTACTCTTTCTCTTGCCCATTATAAATTTCTAAATGCACAGTAGTGCACACAGGAGAGAAGTATGATTTGTCTTAAAACAGCCAATGATATTGCTTCCTTGAGTACCTCTGGTTGTAGTAGGCCAACCTTTGTGGCTCAAATTAATTCGAATTTTATTTTCGCAGTTCGTCGTTAAAGATTAAATCGATGGCACAGAGAAACGTGTAGCAAATATTGTAAAACGTATAGCAAATATTGTAAAAATAAATCAATGAATATTGTCGTACGACCTCTACTTATATTTAATGACACATCTCTAATGATGTGTACTTATGCTGGTTTATTTATTTCAAACAGCACCTACTTGCACAACATGTTCGCGCAGTATTGTATTGCGATTTGATTGACAACTATATTTTAGTCTCTCAATATATTTTCAAATTGACCTTTTTCCAGGTTGCTATAAAATTACTTTAATATAAAGCAAGCAGTGGAATGATGGTTTCTTGCATTACTTATATTGTTGCCAAACTAGATTATTTTATTGAAATTATTAATGAATTCAAAATTTTGTCAAATGAAATTTTCTTTCAGTGCAACTTATAACTCGGTACTCAACCCTGCACTTCAAAGTATTGCATATCTTTAGGCGCTATTACTAGGCGCTAATTGCTGTCTCATAAAATGACAATATGTACTTCTTATAACCAAGTACACTGTCACTATCAAATTTAATCTTATATTATGAAATATTTTATGACACTTTAATTGCAGTTCAATTTTATTGTTTTTAAGCACAATAACTTCATGCACTTTACCTTGCACAACCTCTTGTACAGACTCCCAGATGACCTCAATTTTTTTTATAATTCTTCGTTGGTCTTCTTGTGAATTATAATTTTCTTCTTTTATATTTTCCTCGTCGTTTTACTTCTTTCGTCGTATTTGTTTAATTTATTTTATTTTTTCAGCAGCTTATGTTTTGTTGCAAGTTCCCTCGTTGGAACGCCATCATCCCGGTTGAGCCCCCAATTTGTAGTGTCCGCGGCTAATGAATAAAACACGCGATGAGAAATTCAATAATTTAATCTATAATTCAATATATGTTTAAGGTTAAATTTACTTTAATTTAAGATAGTTAATAAATACTCGATTTATTGGATAATTAGCGATTTTTAATGAAACTTATGCTAGGATGATGGCGTCCGATCTTTCTCGTGATTCCAGTTCAACAACCAAAAAAAATTCGAAGTGTTTCATCTGTCAGGTCATGGCTGCCAACTTTATTTGTGTTTGCTGCGTTCGTTTCGTGTAGAGTTTGCGTTTAATTCAAACCCTACATATATAGTGCTCACCAAATTTTGACTCGATTTTTTCATTGTTTTCATATATAATTTTAAAAAGTTATAGCATTCTTGAATTTGTTTCTTATGCTCATCGAGTAAGATGCTATTGTTATATCCTCACACAATTTTATAAGGAAAAAGAACTTCTATTTGGGTTTATTTATTTATTTATTTATAATTGTAGACTCTTATTATTTGGTTTTCTTTTTATTTATATTTAATACTACACATAGACTTCTCCTATTTTTATTTATTATTTTGTTTCAATACACAAACTTTTCCGCAGTGATCGAATAATTTTTCTAGGTACAGAATCTTTTATTTTTATTATAATTTTGTTTCAATACACAAATTTTTCCGCAATGATCGAATAATTTTTTAAGTATACAGAATCTTTTATTTTTATTATAATTTTGTTTCAATACACAAACTTTTCCGCAGTGATCGAATAATTTTTTAAGTATAGAATCTTTTATTTTTATTCTAATTTTGTTTCAATACACAAACTTTTCCGCAGTGATCGAATAATTTTTTAGGCACAGAATCTTTTATTTTTATTATAATTTTGTTTCAATACACAAACTTTTCCGCAGTGATCGAATAATTTTTTAAGTACAGAATCTTTTATTTTTATTCTAATTTTGTTTCAATACACAAACTTTTCCGCAGTGATCGAATAATTTTTTAAGTACAGAATCTTTTATTTTTATTCTAATTTTGTTTCAATACACAAACTTTTCCGCAGTCATCGAATAATTTTTAAGTTTCTAAACCGGACTTCTACTATTTTAATTATATTTTCAATGCCGAACTTTTCCAGGCGGATTCAAAAAAAACAACTCCCCGAGTTTTGGGCAAATTGCACCCAGGTACCCATGATATCTTCAAAAAGCTTTTTTTTGTCTTTTTATCACCTTCTCACGACGATAAAAATCGTACGTGAGAAAATGTACAAAAGCTTTGATGCAAGCTATATGCATCTATGCAAAGATGTAATCCGATATGCACTTGTGCGCCCGTCTTGAAATAATAATCGCCCGTCTTGAAATAATAATTTTAAGAGGGCGCGAATAATTCTGATAATTGTATGTATGTATGTACATACAATTAGATTGGACTAAGTAGGTAATATACGAATGTACATAGTACATACGGAAAAAAGGTAAGAAGACACTGTATGTAGGTAAGTGTGCATACCGCGTGAGTGGAATGTGTGTCTGATAACAAAATGCAATTTATGCTAAATTGCATTTTGTTATAACATGGGAATACATTGCTAAATGCATTTTAAATTTTGAATGAGTTTTTAATGAAATTTAAATTTAAATTAATTTTCAGGGTCAACTTTGTAATGCATCGGTATATTGCATAGGGCAATATATTGGTGCATGGAACTTATGGTTGTGATTTAGGCACCTGAGTCACAACATCCCTCCCCCCTGGGGAAAAGAAAGTTTTATTCCCTTTGAGAAAAGAAACTTTCTTTCTAATAAAATGGTAAAAACTTTAATATATATATAAAAAAATGTAGTAATCATTTGTATAGATAACACCTATCCAAATATAAATTTTTTTTCTCTATATAAGTTATCTTAATATTTGAAATCTTTTTCTTATGCAAAATTTTGATTACCATATATCTTTTTTATAGTATATTATTTATAATAGGGTTAACTATTCTAGGAAGTTAAAAAAAAAGGTTGTGGTTAGTTTACATGGATATTTGTAATGGCTAGGTATAAATTATAGCTAACGATGTATTTTTTTCCTTTTTTTTTTACATAAATTTGAGATGTACAGTAGGTATTAAAAATAATGATATAGGTATATTCATTCCTATAATATTACCATCACTACATTTATCTATTTTCGCTATTTTTCTTCTTATAAATTTTTTTTTCATAAATACCGCATATACCTATACATGTTTTATGTACTACAGATATATATATTTTTTTTTCTTGTCTTTTTTTTCTGTATAACCTTTAAAGGGAGTATGTTCGGGGAATGGATATATGAGGAAGTTTTTGGGAGGAGTGCGTAGGAAAAAAAAAGGAATTTGTAAAAATCTTTAAACTGTGATTAAATTCGTTGTAACAATGTTTCAGCGCACAGAATAATACAAAAAAAAAATTTGTTATTGTCAAAAAGATACCAAATGAGTACGATTGTGATCGTTGGTTTTTTTTGTGTTCTTATCTTATGTTTGGTTTTCTCGGAGTGCTGTATCTCGAGATGAAAGAAAAAAGGTATTCGTATTGGAGTGTATTCGTATGTATGGATGACTTAGAGATTGCGAGGGCTTTTTGTGCTGAGTTTGCTCCTTTTGTTTCGCGAATTTCTTACCTAGAGGAACGGAGATTCATTCTGCGAAATGATTTTCATAAAGCAACTTCGGTCAACTAAATATCAAGTACCGGCTCCGTATGCCGTGCGTATTACCGGGGTGTACGTGGAGTCCGTCCTACCTGGCTGGCATGGACCTGTGAGGCTTGTCTGCTCTTGCGACGGGTTTGGGTCCCATTACTGTGTGGGGCGCACCCGCCCAGCCTCAGCGGTACCATACTTTCAGCTTGACGTTGTTTCCGGATTGTGGGATAGGAATTCGTGCCTATGGTAGGTTAATTTCCCTTATTTTCGATTCTGATTTTGATTTGTTTGTTTTGGAGATTTAAATGAGGTCCTTTTTTCATTTTTTTCTTTTTTTTCGCAGGCGGTACTCTGGTTTTAATTGGCGAGAGCACCATATGTCTTCCTCATCTTGAAGAACCGTACCTGCACGAGCCGTTAGAATCGGAAGGCCAGTCTGGCGGAGCGCCTCCTCACACTGATGAATAAATGCGAGCCTATATTTGCTGCTTTTCTCAAATTTTTTTTATACATTCATTTTGTGTATGAAATTTTTCATTTATACCTAATCATTAAATTGTAATTTGCTATCAATAAAAAGAAATATTTGGCTATAGTTTGATGGCTCGGTTTTCTTTTTTTTTTCTTTTTTAACACTTATAGGCCTCTAACCATTGTCAACTTGATTTGCGCAGATTAGTTAGCTTTGTGCTATTGTTGTTAGTGTCATTGCAGATTTTTGCGCATTTTTTTCTGTTTGAGTTGAGTTCCTTAAATTGCTTAGTAGCATTTTTGTTTGGATGGAGATGGATACAGAGCGACAAAAATTTGGAAAGGAGTGGTTACTGTGTCAGTTTGTCATTGTTTGTAAGTTAAACGTTTTCTGTGGTTTTTCTTTGTAGTGCAGGAGTTAATTTGAATTTTGAATTTCTATGTATGGGTTTAGGCACATCTTCTAATTTAGGTTCCGGCGGAATATTTTTAGCTTTGCGGGCCCTTGATTTATAACTCATGTATAGATATATGCAGAGAATAGATACGATCAAAGACACTGTTAAATATGACAGTGCGTAATGATGAATATGATGACTATTTATGGGATTGAAAGGAATTAATTCTTGATGTTTTTGGAAACGAATGGATTCTAGAAGTTCATCTAGATCCATATTGTTCGTAAAATTTAAAGTATGTATTTCTATATGCGATCCTATTGGGGAGGACGTCATATTCGATATTATATTGGAGATGTTTATCGTTGGGATAAAATGGGAATTGAATTTGGACATTTTTACGTTATGTCCGTGCAGGATGAATTCCTTGCTGCGAACATAACAACCGGGATTGATGTGCATTGTTCCTATTCCATGCAGGGTTTGTGAATTAATGTAATCTTCACAGGGGATCCTTTCAGGGAGAAAAGCCAAGCGCTCTGTTGTGATAATTGTGTCCAATAGAAATCCTGTCTCAAGATCAGAATTTTACATTCTTGTGTAATAGGTTCCTTCTTTAGTAGATTCACTTCACATTGGTTTGTTCTTGTACTAGTGTTTAGGATAGGGGATGAAATTTTGCAGTAGAAATGCATATGGTCCAACGTTGTGCAATTATGAATATCCTGAAGCGTTAATTCAACAAAATGCTCGCGATTGTAGTCTATTAATATGTATTCCTTCGATGGTTCGATATATACGAACGATTCGTTAAGGAGTGTCGGTAACGGAATTGCTTTGAATATTTGGTATGGTTCCTCGAATGGAAGTGGAATTCGGAGCTCAATAATTATTTTATTATTAAAAATATTTGCCGAAATTGTACTTAATTTGTAAATTTGTGATAAAATATTGTCTCTGAAATTTATAGGAAGCATCATTGAATTTGGTAATTCTTGCCTGATCTTTGATAAAAGATCTTCAATATTTTTCGGTGATACTAGTGTGGGATGGAATTTTCCATGCTTGGAATCTGTTAAAAGATCTATTAATTCCGACTGGGTATTTTGGTACCTGAATACCATTAACGAGACTAGCGAGATTAAAGATTCAAGTTCAATTGATATTTTGTTATCCAACGTTCTGTTTTCCATTGATGATATAGTTATCTGAATTGATATTAACTTTTTATGCATAACCAGAAATTCCTTCTCAATTGCGGTTTTAGTTTTGTTGAAAATATTTGTGGTTGCTTCGATTATCGCAGCTTGGCTTTTCATAAGTGATAGGAGGGAGTTTTGGTTTAAGGTGAGATTACGGATTTGCTCATCATAAATCTTGGCATCATCTTCGTTCAATGTGCCGAAAAGAGCTTTAGAGATTGAGCCTATAGCATTGAAAAGTGCTCTGTTTTTTCTATTTTGGGTCACAAGTAACATATTCTTATATTCTATGTTTGCTAATATAAGATTAATTTGTAACAACGTGCCGTTACAAGTGTGGCTCAAGGCTGCGTATTTGTCCAGTTTCAGGCAGGTCGCTGTAATTTGTTGGGCTATGAACTGAATGTTGTTGAATTCCGATTTAAAATTCGCCAGGTCGTAGAATGTCACTATCTTCCACTCGTTTGTGTAGAGATTGGCTCTGCCAATGCCTGCGGTAGCATTTAGCTGATTGACTTCTATCCCTGAGCCGTAGACGAAAGGGATGCAAATTAGAAAGAATGCTGTATGCATCATTTTGGAAACCTGAAGATGACACTGTGTTAATATCTCTGAATGATATTTGAAGACTATGAAGTTTTTACTCTGAGAAAAGTTTTAGGTCATTGTTATGGACTTTTTTGTTTTTATTATTGATATTAATAGTGGAATTTTCGGGGGAATTAATCTCCATTATCTCATACGGACCTGACCATAGTGGTGAGAATTTGTTCTGTCGAACTCTGCTCTTAAGTAGGACTTTATCGCCTACCATAAAAGATTTTTGGAAGAATTTCTTATCGTATTGCAATTTCGACTTTTCTTTGTTTGCCATGGCTATGTCCTTAGCTATTTTGAAGCTATGTTGTAGACGCGCTTTTAACTCGTTTGCATAATTGTCATAATTATAGCAAACGGCTGGAGATGATTTCAGATTGTTTGGAATTTCGGCTGGGAATCCATAAAGGAGTTCGCGTGGAGTATAATTAGTACTCGAATGAGGGGTTGTATTGTATACAAACATGGCATAAGGAATCCATGTATCCCAGTCTTGTGGATCTTTTGCTACATAAGATCGGAGATATTCTGCTAAGGTTCTGTGGCTTCTCTCCAATGCACCATTCGTTCGATGGTGGTATGGAGTAGTTTTGAGCCTTTTAATTCTCAGCAATTTAGATACCTCGGCGAACATGCCACTTATGAGGTTAGAACCTTGATCTGTAAGGATACTTTCTGGAATACCATGTCGACAAACTATTGTTGTCGTGAAGGCTTCCGCTAATGTCTTAGACTCGGTGTCATTTATGGGAATAGCCTCAGAAAATTTTGAAAGGTCATCTTGAAATGTACGGAGATATTTTTTTCCAGAATGAGAAATTGGGAGAGGTCCTACAACATCTAGGTACACTCTTTCGAAAGGTTTGGAGCTAATGCTCGAGATTTTCATTGGAATTTTAGGGTTTCTGGATACTTTGTTCACCTGACAAAGTTTACATTTCCTTACATATTTGACCACGTCGTCTGACATGCTAGGCCAGTAGAATTGCTTTTTGATTCTTTTAATAGTACGGGAAATACCTTGATGGGCTCCCATTGGTAATGAGTGAAAATCTTTTAAGACTTGTTCGATGTCATTAATGTCTGATAAATATTTAATTGAATCCTGATGCAGTTTTATGCTTATTTGCTTATTAGCGAAGATTTTGGTAAAAATGGTTATAATAATTATTAGATTCTGTGGATCTAATATAGGGAAGGAGATATTAATTTGTTTTAACTGATTTGCTTCTGTGTATGAGCAGATCTCAGTTAAAATCTTTTCGAGGTCTGATCTATCTCTTTGCGATCGACAAGGTAAATTAGTTTTTGATATAATTATTGATGAGTCTTTTTTCTTGACGAAGTTCAGTTCAGTTTATGAGAGTGGGGATTTATCTGAAAATTTTAGTTTCGAATCCAACACTATTTCAAGTTCTGTATCTTGCATTGGCAAGATGAAAAATTTAGGATTCGCATTTTTAGTTAGTAAAAGAGGAAAATTAGTCTCAGTTATTATGACTGAGGAATTGTTTACAGGTGATGGAGTTGGGTTTGGAGTAGTTACACTTGCGTTGGGTGTATTTATATTCGCCTGAGCTCTGGCTTGATTTCTAGTTACGACATTTATGCAGGTGGTAGGTTTTGCGAAATTTTCGCTATTATCTGGAATAGCTCTACTGAGAGCGTCTGCATTTGTGTTGAGCTTACCTGATTTGTGGACTATCTTGTAGTCATATTTCTCAAGACGTATTCTCCATCTCATCAGTCTTGAGGAGTGATCTTTCAGATTCATGAGCCATACTAATGGTTTATGGTCAGTTATAATTGTTAACTGTCTGCCATAAACGTATGGTCTGAATTGCTCAACTGCGAAAACGATAGCTAAGAGCTCCTTTTCTATTGTTGAGTAACGAGTCTCTGCACCATTGGGAACTCGACTCACATATGCGATTGGATGATCTCCTTGATCATCAACTTGTGAAAGAACAGCTCCGATGGCGTAATCACTGGCATCGGAGGTGACGAAAAATTCTTTGCCGAAATCAGGATAAGATAGAATTGGTGCTGAAATTAATTTATTTCTCAATTCGCAAAACGCTTCATCGCAAATTGCGTCGAAATTGAAGGGCGTATCTTTTTTTAAAAGATTTGTAAGTGGTTTAGCTATTTTTGAAAAATTTGGAATGAAGCGGCGATAATAGCTGACGAAACCAAGGAAGGCTTTAATATCTTTCTCCTTCTTGGGTCTGGGATAGGACTGAACTGACTTGATTTTTGCTGGGTCTGGTTTGACTCCATTTTGTGTAATTATGTGCCCTAGATACATAATTTCCTTTCTTAGGAAATGGCACTTTACGGGTTGAAGTTTGAGGTTGAAATTGCGAAGACGGCTAAATACTGCTGTGAGTCTTGTATTATGGTCTTTGAGATTGTATCCATGGACTACAATATCGTCCATGTATACGAAGCAATAGTTGCCTTGAAGGCCAGGTAAGACATTATTCATGGCTCGTTGAAAAGTAGCAGGGGCTCCTTTTAAACCAAATGGCATACGATTGTATTCGTAGTGGCCATAGGGTGTGCTAAAGGCAGTTTTCTCCCTGTCCTTCGATTCCATTTTTATCTGGTGAAATCCACTGGCTAAGTCGTGTGTGGTAAAATATTTCGACTTCCCCAACTGGTCTAATATATCAGTGATATTAGGCATTGGGTACGCATGGCCAATAGTAATGTCGTTAATACGACGAAAGTCTACCACTACTCGCCACTTTTTGTTTCCATTCTCATCTGGTTTTTTAGGAACCAGGAGAAGTGGAGAGTTCCAGGGACTATGCGAAGGTCTGATGATGTCTGACTCAAGCATTTCTTGTATTTGCCTATTTATCTCAGCTCGGCTTCAGGAAGTCTATAAGGCTTTGTATAAATGGGCGGTTTGCCTTGGAGTGTCTCGATTTTGTGGGTAATCGCATCTGTATATGAAAGGAAATCCCCTTCTATGAAGAAGAGATCGTTGAATTCCCTACAGATATTACGAACACTCTCTGATTCCTCTGAATTACAGTGATCCAATTTTATAAGGTTTTGCAGCTTAATTATCCTGCCTTTAATTGGATCTCTTTCAGAGTCTGTGGAGATGACCACAAAGTCGTTCAAGTCTTGGTAAACTGGGTTCACCTCGTAAGGTGCCAGATCGGCGTCCTCCTCATTCGTGTTGAGGATTAGGATGGCAAAAGTCCGTTGACTGGTTCGACTATCGAATTTCCAAGAAACAGACCTGGTCTTATTTCCTTCTTGAAACAGACTGATTGATTTTGAATAGAAGGAGTTGGAATTTCAATGATGAATTCTGATCGAGCCGGAATTTTAATTTTATTTAATTTATCCGATTCTTTCGGATGATTAGTAGGAAGGAGATATGATTCCAACTTTTGTGGAATTTGGAAGGAGTTATACGACGATTCCGACTTGATCGAACTTGAAGGAGATAAAACTTTATTGAAATTCTTTGACTTCTTTGATTTTATCTTGGAATTCACTTTTTGTGAATCTATTGATGAAGGAGATAAAATTTTACTAGATGTAGCTTTTTGTGCGGCTGTAGATGGAGATATACTTTTACGCTCTTGTTTCATATCTTGTGAAGCTTTGGATGGAGATTGATTGTTATTTAATTCAGCCTTTTTTTCTGGCTATAGATGAAGATAGGTTTTTACCTTTATGCTTCATTTCTTGTGAAGCATTAGCTGGCGATCGATTTGCATTGCTTTTCGAAGCAATTGATGGAGATAGATTTTTATTAGTATTTATATCGGAGAATGTTATCTCCGTATATAAAAGACTTTTTGTTTGAGACCTCTTTTCTGGGTCTTCGCTTTTCAAATAAACGTATGGATAGTTATTGTAATATTCTTCATAAGGATAACATTCATTTGAATCATTTATTTCTAAAGAAATATATTTATTTTTATAATTGATACTAGCATTGTATCGAGTTAAAAATTCATGACCAAGTAGGCCATCGTATGAGAGGATGGAGTTATTTCCCACTATTTGAAATGGGTGCTCTAGGATGGAGTTATTTTGCGCAGATTCCAGAGTTAATTTCGCGAAGATGAGTCCTTCTGTAGAAGTTGACTCTGTAAACAAAGTATTTATATTGCAGACAGCATCTCTGTAGCAGATACTGTCTGGTTTCAGTGGATGGAGTTTTATTAAGATGATCTCTGCTCCTGTATCAATCAAAGAGGTAAGCTTCGGAGCAGAACAGATGTCGACAAGCAAGGAAAGCGTTAGTGAATTTTTATTTATTTGAACGGGGATTTGAATTAATTTCTTGCTGCCTACTTTTCCGTCGATATTGTCTCGGGGTTCCTGTGGACTTGTGATGTAGTTTGCATGTGCGAGGGGTTGCCAAATGAAACCCCCCGCTGCATCCAGTTTCCCTGCCTGGATGCCGATGGAGTTTTGTTATTCTTCCTGTTCGGAGATGGTGATCTAGCCGAGATATTCGCATTGTTATACTTCGGCGGTGGAGTTTGACTCTCTCGGAATACTGGTTGCTGCCTGTCCCTATTTTGAGGCTGTCTGTCAGCCGTGTTTGTTGGTGGAGTATTTTTCAGCTTTTGGAAATCATTTTGATTTCCTGGGCTGTCGTTAAAGCGATTATTATTCGCAGTTCTTGTCCTGCATTCCTCGATTGTACGTCCCATCCGATGACAGTATCGACATGAGGGCGATTGTGATGGATATTTAATTTTATTAAAATCTGGAGAGCATTGTATTTGGGGGTTTAGCTTTGGAACTGCCTTGAAATTTTGCGTGGTGCGTTGTATGACTGGGCAACTTGATGCAGCATGCCCCAGTCTATTGCATTTGAAGCAGCGAAGACTTGAATTTATTGTTTGCGCAAATGGAGTTTGATGTATCTTGTTTTGTGCTTGAGAAACAAGTTGTTTCTGCTCTAAGCGTGATGCATGCTCCAAGATGTGTGATTTTAATACAGAAAAGGATTTTTCGGAATGCACTTTGGCTAAAGTTTGGAGTTTTTGATTGGATAATCCGTCCTCTATTGCTCTTACGGCCTGGCTCTCATTATCTTTTAATAAAGATTTTAGGAGTACTTTATCTGTTGTGTAAGAGTGGGTTGCCTCATTTAATCTTGATAGGCTTGTGTTAAGTCTTTGGAGAAAATCCATTACTCTTTGCACTATTTTCTGCTAGCAATTATTTAATTGCGATTGTAGGGCGGATCTGGAAATTTTTTCTTCGAATGTCTGTTTTAAAATTGATTTTGGAGTAGGCCAATCTTCGACTTGATTGTACCTGTAGATATCGTATGCCTCTGCAGATAATTTACTCCTTATTAAGCTAAGGAGGGAGTGTTTTTCGTTCGCCGTCGATGCCGTCGCGTATATATCATCACAACTTGAAATGAATTTGTGAAGATCTTTGGGATTTCCATTAAAGTTGGGAATTAACGATCTAGCTTCTGATAGAAAGATGGTAGATTGGTCTCTAAAGGAGACATTATGATTCTACCTCGGCGTAAACATCATTTTTGAAATAGTCATGCTCCAAATCATTAGGGCCGGTATATGAAATTATTTCACTATGCGTTGCCTCAAAATCATCCCAGTATTTGTGTAATGAATTGATCTTTTGTGTTAGATATGTCTGGGTCGCAGTTGATAATAAATTAAAATTGATCGATTGTATAATTCGTGATATAGACTTTTGCCTATGATCCTGCAGTCTGAACCGTACTGTATTTGACTGATCTTTGTCTGTATTGTCTTGGGTGTCAGCTGCAGGTGTTTTTTTGCGAAGTCTTGGGGGGTGGAATATAAAATGGGTTATTTGTGCGTTCTGTGTGGATTTATATGGACTTCAGCCTATCAGATAGGGTTACCTTGGTAAGATTATACCAGTCCTCAGTCTTGTCGTAGCATGACTGTTTGAAATAGTCATGAGAATCATCAAAATCTTTATGGTCTTGAATCAGGGTTTCAATTTTTTCAAATGAAGCCCACAATTCTTCCAAGTTTTGGAGTTTTTCAGAAGTAAAATCTGCAGTCCTTTTGCCTTTATTGGCTCTATGATAATCGGACAGAATTTGTCTAATTTCTGCCGTTTTTGGGACTTGTGACAAGCAAAGCGCATCGAAAGATTTGTTTTCATCTGTCATGATTGATTGTATTGCACTGTTGTTTTATAGGGCGTAAAAATTGGGAAGAATCAGAAGAGGTAAAAGGTAATGTTTTGGCACAAAATAACTGTACAAATGTACAAAAAATATGTGGAATGTAAAGATAAAAATGCTCGATTGCAGTTATAACGAAAATTATTAAAATAAAACGAAATTGTATATACTTATATGTAAGTATGTAGGTTTTTTTTTCTTTTCAAATGTGGGATAAACACAGTAATATGAAGGTGGATAATTTGTTGAATTTGTCAATAGAGAGGACAAAAAACGATTTTAACCAAATTTTTTTTTTGCAAATTACAGCGAGAGAAGTCATAAAATCTCAATAAAGCGAAAACGTATGCTTATTCATCTCTGTTCTTTTTTTTATTATTTTTTTTAAAATTTTTTTATTTATTATTTAGCTAATAAAAAACAAAAATCGCTCTTTCCAACCAAAATCTTTCTCCTGATCGATAGGTATATGAAAATCTATCGCAGGGGATCGATATTTGATTTTATTTGAAGTCCTCTGACCGGCAAGCTCACTAAGTCTTACCGCAGAGGTCGCTTCTAGGAATAGCGTATATTTAAATTTGATAATTTGATAAAATCCTGTATTTTTACGGAGTAATTTTAGACAACAACAATTATAACAAATTAATTGGGGAGATAAAAGTTAATTTTAAGGAATATGATAAAATTTTTTTTTTATATATCCGTCGAGTGGTGGATTTTGTATTACGTTCTTTTTTAATTAGTTAAAACTAAAATGCTAATTTTAGAGCACAATTTTAAATAAAAATAGGAAAAATTTTGAATCTACCTTAGCTTTTATCCTAATAATTATTTGCTCGGTCGAATGTTGTTGTAGAATGATAAATATGATACGTCGCGCGTCTTGGGCGACGATTTCTTGGAGATTTAGAGTTGGATGCTTTTATTGCTGCAGATGAACGATGAAATTTATACGTCAGATATCTAAGTCAATGATCCGAAGTCTTCCTTCTAGGAATCGTCTAGTTGAGACAGGGATGAAGCCTCGCAAGGGTCCCCCGTTGAGTGCTATGGCGCTTACACTGTTTGTTACCTCTAAGTACCTTACACTGGGTACCCGGGCTTACTATTTTTTATTATTTTATTATAGATTTTTATTTTACTAACTTTTTTCCTATTTTTTTTTTTATTTATTTTGTTAAGATGTTAGATCACTTCTCTATTGTGTTTCATGTGAGAATTTTTTCCAAT
The DNA here is from genome assembly GCA_963924295.1 of Dioctria rufipes. Classification (NCBI taxonomy): domain Eukaryota; kingdom Metazoa; phylum Arthropoda; class Insecta; order Diptera; family Asilidae; genus Dioctria; species Dioctria rufipes. The sequence goes on along the minus strand of OZ002740.1, from coordinate 97,779,219 downwards.
TCTGAATTAATTAAATGTGGTTTTAAAATTATTTTAAGTCGCAGTTCTATTATTATTATATTTTTTCTTGAATCTATTAAATTATATTTTATAGATGCCTGGTTTTGTTTTTTAAATTTTGCTGCTACTAGAATGTTGTTTCGTTTTTTTTTTTTTTTATATATATATATTATTTTTCAATTTTAATTTAATTAGAGTTATTTATTGGCACTGGCTTTTTATTTGTAGACCGCTGCCACCAGTTGTTATAACTGTGGCCGGATTTTATTTAATATTTTTATTTTTTTTATTAATTGGCACTGATTCGATATGGGGTAGGAACACCGCTGCCACCAGTTGTTATATGCGTGTGTGTGCCGTGCTCCGGGTGGAGAGCTCACACAATTTTATAAGGAAAAGGAACTTCTATTTGGGTTTATTTATTTATTTATTTATAATTGTAGACTCTTATTATTTGGTTTTCTTTTATTTATATTTAATACTACACATAAACTTCTCCTATTTTTATTTATTATTTTGTTTCAATACACAAACTTTTCCGCAGTGATCGAATAATTTTTCTAGGTACAGAATCTTTAATTTTTATTATAATTTTGTTTCAATACACAAACTTTTCCGCAGTGATCGAATAATTTTTTAAGTACAGAATCTTTTATTTTTATTCTAATTTTGTTTCAATACACAAACTTTTCCGCAGTCATCGAATAATTTTTAAGTTTCTAAACCGGACTTCTACTACTTTAATTATATTTTCAATGCCGAACTTTTCCAGGCGGATTCAAAAAAACAACTCCCCGAGGTTTGGGCAAATTGCACCCAGGTACCCATGATATCTTCAAAAAGCTTTTTTTTGTCTTTTTATCACCTTCTCACGACGTTAAAAATCGTACGTGAGAAAATGTACAAAAGCTTTGATGCAAGCTATATCCATCTATGCAAAGATGTAATCCGATATGCACTTGTGCGCCCGTCTTGAAATAATAATTTTAAGAGGGTGTGAATAATTCTGATAATTGTATGTATGTATGTACATACAATTAGATTGGACTAAGTAGGTAATGTACGTATGTACATAGTACATACGGAAAAAAGGTAAGAAGACACTGTATGTAGGTAAGTGTGCATACCGTGTGAGTGGAATGTGTGTCTGATAACAAAATGCAATTTATGCTAAATTGCATTTTGTTATAACATGGGAATGCATTTCTAAATGCATTTTAAATTTTGAATGAGTTTTTAATGAAATTTAAATTTAAATTAATTTTCAGGGTCAACTTTGTAATGCATCGGTATATTGCATAGGGCAATATATTGGTGCATGGACCTTATGGTTTTGATTTAGGCATCTGAGTCACAACACTATTATATTCTTTTAAAAACTTCTCAATATCCATCTTAACAGTCCAACATTCGGGAAAACACTAACTAACTAATTGATCATGCAATTTTCTTTCCCCTTTTTAGATATTGTACAAAACATACCAGATTCGTATAAAATTGCCCCCTACCTGGATAGAATATACGGTTACCAAATTCTTATAAAATTTTGTTTGCCACCATCTATTTTTAGATATTATAGGATATGTTTTTATCTAGAACAAATTTGAGAAAATGGTTTTGGCGATATGAATTTTTAAAATAACGTTATACTCTAATTAATTTTTTTAACAGAAATTTATATCCCGATTTTTTTTTATAGAACATGTGGATTTATGTAAGGCTACAGTGTTACCAGATTCTAATACAATTTTCTTCTGTCTGTTATATTTTGTATGGGATGTACTGCCACCAAATTTCATTTTGCTGCTCCCTATTTTCAGATATTATAGAATATGCCTTCCTCTAGAACGAAAATCTACAGCTCGGTTTGGACACATATGAATTAATATAAGGTTTATAAGGAAATGCAGATGCAAGATTCTTGGAAAACATTGCAACTTAGACTATCAACTCTTCCTATACAATCTTCATTAAATTTATTGACAAGACTTGTTTATACACTGTATATCAATAAAAATTTCACGAAAAGTCTATTACTGTACCCGTACAACTTTCACTACCCATCTAAGTCAACATATTGTTACGAAGTTGCTAAAAGATAAATAAAAAATATTGTTTAGTACCATCATCACTATTGGTTAATGCATCATACTAGAATTATTGGCGACTTACTTTAGAGAGGCTCCAATTCCACGCATGCATCTTTAGTTCTGGGCAGAAAGCTGGCCAGCCATCATCCATGAAAATAGTAAAACCAAAGAAAAAAAGAACCTAAAACGAAAAGTAATTTAAAATTATAAGATTGTAATAACAAAACCTTTAAAGAACAAATTGTTAAATTAAAATTAGTATTTATATTGAATTTCCTAAAATTATTGTACAAAAATTTGTTTAGTGAAAGGAATCGAAATTAGAAAGAAAATGTAACTAGTTTAACGATCCTGGGAAAGTAACGATCGGGCCCACTGGAAAATAGTCTTTTCCGGGCATAGTTAGATTTTTCCCCACCTCACGGGGATATAAAAGAAAGGTCAAGACAGATCTTTGCTCTCTGTTCGGAAAGTCAAAGTTGAGCGATTAGATATTTGTCAGAAAAAATAGTGCGAGTTATTGAATAAATTCCAAATTAACAATTAAAATTTATTTTTGTTTTTTATTGTTTTCCTTTCTCTGTGCGAGGTAACCAAAACATTAGTTCCGGTGAGTGTTTTTTATTTTTATTTCTTATTAAAAAACTAGCAAACACCGCGATTAGGACGTTGCGGGCACAGAAGTTCAAGGTCAAGAGGAAGCGATCGAGCCTTTGTTCTTTTCGATCAACTTCAATAACCAAGAACCAGGAAAATGCGTAACATAAATTATAATTTCAAGTAAAAACGGGCCATTGCCTTCAAGCCTTAATTTAGCTTGAACTGAAAATATGCCATAAAAAATTCAACTTAATAATTTTTCAAAGCAGAAGATTGCGGAAAATTGAATTCAATTGATTCTGAATTGAATCAATCGCATTGACAGAGGAATTGAATTTGCACAACAAAAGCTTTAATTTCCTCTTTGCAGCACGAAATTGGAAATTCGCACACCAGTCCACCGATATTTATATAAGAGTGAATACATACCTGGCGCCATTTGTAAAAAATCCTCTAAGATCGTCGACGAAGCAATGTGTTGAGGAAATTCCATAATCCCGCGTTGACTTCAGCCGCTTGACCACAAAGCACCAAGCGGGAAGTTCATAAAAACAAAAAACAAAGCATTCCCAACCTGGTGCCCCAAAGCTTCACGGCATCTACGGTGCAATCCTGCAAATCCTCAGATAGGAACATTACACAGCATAAGAGTACACTACTTGCTGCCACTTTGGTTAATTAGCTTGCCAAATTCTTGCAAGTCTTTGACACTAAACACCTCACCAACACTCAACACTTCGCGTGAAATACGATCGCGACTTTAATAAATAAGCGCGGAAATTTTGCCACAGTAGCCAGCGGTGCACTAGAAGCGAAATCTAAAACAAGTTCACCTTATCTTTATCGGCTGACGCACGTTTACAAACTGCACAGTAAGCACTCAATAAGTAGAACGCGATAGTAGTACGTATCTCGTTCCACTTGAACTGCAAGCATAGTCGCTGTACTCTCTATTCAGAATTCCCCCTTATACGACTGCAGAGCAGAATCTTACGCTCACCGACTATTAACAAAAGTTGCAGTTTCCACCGAGAATAGTATCCAAGTGGAAGCTCTCTGAGCCATCATCAGCCCAGCTGATCTCCTCGAACGTGATACAGTTCCACATTTTGTTGCTGACCTATATTCGAAAGTTGGTTGCTATCTTGTCACAACATTTTCCTAAGCGAAGCTTCGCAACATTTTTTGTTAATGAAATCTCCCTCTCGGTATAAGCAAATAAGGAAAACTTGTAACAATATCATACTATATTAGTATCATCCCACTTCGATATCATAGCTCATCAAAGCTGTACATTTAACCCACCAAAAAAAAACTCTTTTTAATGAAAATAAAAACCATTTTTTCATGAAAGCTAAGACTTTTCAATACACACACTCACCTGCATCGAAAAATTTCTGATAAGGCTGTAATTTCCATTAGATCGTATTTCTTAACATCCCAAGCAGCCGTGATCTATTTTTAGAAATCGAATATCATAGCATGATCACTCTTGTTTATAGATGCTATTGTTGTTTTTGTTTCTCTCAGCAAAAGGAATTTTCAGTTATACCTTCCACTACTCATCTAAGACATCATATCCTACATATTAATATCAGTTGTTGTTGTGAAATTTGGAATCTTACATTGAACAAAATAAGTCGCGCAATTTGTTTACTGTACTCGGCTGCTGTGGGAATTTGTTTGCATTATTCGACTACCAATTTGTTTACTTTACTGGACTGTGCGAATTTGTTTATGCAAGGAATCAAATTAGAAGCATTCACCTGAAGGGCAAAATTAGGTGTTTGCTAATTTCCATTACTTATCTAAAGCCCCCTTTCACTTACAGATTATCTATAGATGCGAACTGTAGATATATTTGAATTCCGCTACCCATTAACAGTACAGATCATACGATTTGATCTACAGTCTAAGTAATCTTCGTTTTTATGTTGAAAATGTGTACTATTGTCAACCAGATCGGCAGTTCATGGACTTCAGACTGTAGATCTATAGATAAATAGACCACACACATGCAGTTCATCGTCAGTTAACAGGACTGCAAATTATTAAACTGCATAAAAGGTGTACAATTTCATTGTCAATCATTATTTTCAGATCAGTTTGATATTTTCGTCAGATAATTGTAGTTTCTAATCATACCCAACATGGATAGAACTACAACATTCAATGAATTCTGAAGTATACAGGAAACATGGATAGTAAAATATGACAGAAAAAAACCAAAAGAAAAACTTTATCCGGAATAAATAGAACGTTATAAAACTACTACTAATTCTGATAGAAAAAAAAATTAATAACCTCATATGTGAGATGCTTTGTGAAGCAACCAATCTTTCACCCAGAAACTTTTTTACTCTTCCGTGAGACTACTGATAAAAGAATTATTAATATCAGAGCTGCAATTTTTTTCTTTGATAAAATCATTTTAAAAATTCAACCAAATTGCATGAGAATTGTGAACAGACTAATTACGATATGGACTGTAGACCGAACTGAAGGTGTGTGCTTAATCGTCAGTTTATCTTAAGTTTTCTATCCGTTAAATTTCAAACTTACGATCTGATCTGATACTAGTGGGTGGACGAAGACTGATTTGGACTGACAGATGCCATCTACAGTCTGAATCTGCAGATAATCTGTAAGTGAATGGGTACCTTAAGTTAACATATCTACCTACATTCACCCCAACCAGCTTCGCCTGATCTATTCTTAGATATATGATCACATGGTGCAATCTTGTTTATAAAAGACATCTACAGAAAATCTTTAACCAACAACGTAGTTTATAGTTGTCGTTTTTTTTTGAGCTACCAATGTTAATTAAACCTGCGAAGTTAAGATCGCTAATATCTCGAACCAGAGGATTTCTGATGAAAATTTTACCCCCCTGTTAGTTAAGATAGCAATATCTCGAAACCCATACCCCGTGGACGATTTCTGATGAAAATGATGTCCACTCCTAGAACTCAGACCCCCACTGACACAACTGAACACACTGAACAACAATATTCTAGGCGTAACTAATACTAATTACACTAATTCCCTTAGGAAATTTCACAACATTGCGTATCCATATACATAAATACACAGCTGCACATCCACTCAGGCCTTAGGTAACGTTTCCTCAGCCACCGAGTAGCTCAACCCAACATACCACAGGCAATCATATTAAAGAAACAACTATCACCAAACTCAAGCTGACAAACTCATAGCTCCCAACCAACTTCCGTTACTCATATAAGGCACCATATCATACTACATTAATATCATAACACCACCTTCTCTCATCAAAACATTTAATTAAGCCCACTCTTAACATAATGGAAATAAATTAATGTGCTCTCCCCAATAGTATGAAGATAAAATTATCATATTCTTACCAGCTTCATGTGAACTATGATATCATGGTTAATCATATCTCATAACGCAGTGACGCTGTTGAGAAATATTATTGAAAATAAAAAACAATTTTTCATAAAATGGAAAACTTTTCAATACAAACTACTAGATACAAAGACCATTAATCGACCACGTTTTCTGCTTTACTCGACTGTATTTGCTTACGCAATATATCAAATTACCAGCCGCCTGGCCATCTAAAATTTTCTAAGGCTATAATTTCCATTACTTTTAATGATTTCATATGTCTTACCATCCCATACGTCATATCCTACAGATTAATATCAGTTGTTGTTGTTTTTTCTTCCAGCAAAAGAAATTGGGAATCTTTCCTTTACACAAAAACATAATTTGCTCAATTTGTTTACATTACTAGGCTCTGTGCGAATATTGTTTACATTATTAGAATTTGTTTACATTATTCCGCTGTGCGAATTTGTTTACATTATTGGACAGCACGAATTTGTTTATGTAGTGAATCAAATTAGAAGCATTACACCTGAGGACCTAGAATTAGGTTTAGACTAATTGCCAATACTTACCTAAGGTAACATACATACCTACATTAGTTGTTGTTGTTAATTTCATAACAGGGTGCAATACTGAATATATTCTGATATAAAATCTTTTAGTATGACGCAGTATAGTAAACAACCTAGGTTCAAATTCTAGCCTCCAACACCAGACCAAACTTAATCCATTGGCAAACGCCACAACTAAAGCTTCTCCTTCCAACCGCCAGCCTTCCTTAGATATGGTACAAATGTCATGTCAACTTACAGCTACGAGGGCGAGATGAAAAATGAGCGAATTCCAGAAACAAAATTGAAATTCTATGCTCTTTCTCTCTGCTGAAAAGTGCTCAAATTGGTCTCGTATCCCCAAAGCTCGAGATGAAAAATATTAGTGCCAATTTACAGGCTATGAGTCCGAGATGAAAAATAAGCGAACTCCAGAAACCAAATCGAAATTATCTGCTATTTCATTATGCTGGAGAGTGCGGAAATTGATCTCGTATTCCCAAAACTCGAGATGAAATATTTATGCCAACTTAGAGGCTATGAGTCCGAGATGAAAAATTTCGAAGTCTGGAGAAGGCTGAAAGTGATCTCGTATCCACAAGGTGATCTCGTGTCCCCAAAACTCGAGATCAAAAATAAGCGAGCTCCACAAACAAAATTAAAATCTCATGTTATTTTCCTATGCTGGAGAGTGCTGAACGTGATCTCGTATCCCCAAAACTCAACCTGAAAAATAAGCGATCTCCAGAAACAAAATGAAATCGTATGCTATTATTCTATGCTGGAGAGTGCTGAATGTGATCTCGTATCCCCAAAACACGAGGTGAAAAATGTTAATATCAACTTAGGGGCAATGAGTCAGAAATGAAAAATAAGCAAACTCCAAAAGCAAAATCGAAATCCTATGCTATTTCCCTATGCTGGATAGTGCTGAAAGTGATTTCGTGTCCCTAAACTCGAGTTTAAAATTAATCGAGCTCCACAAACAAAATCTAAGTCCTATGCTATTTTCCTATGCTGGAACCAAGATCACGTCATGCTAATATCTACAACTTCCCGCTAATAAAAGAAAACAGCAATACCAAGGAATTCTGGTAGTTCCGGCTAATACCGCTAGAAAATCTCGCAATGGTGCATCCCAACATATAAACCGATACATTCAAAGCCAAACGACACACCAAAGACATAAGCCAGTCAAGACTTAAGAGTGTATCCACGATATAAACCAGTACAATCAAGAGCTAATGGTGCATCCATGCAAAGCCCTCGAGAATACTACTTCCCAAGCCATGAAACAGAAATCTATATGTGTGCGTGCTTAGTCCGTTTTCTAAAATGTTCTATATTGCTACTTATGGAAAAGTGCCAAACATTGACTTTATGTATGCTATAGAGCCTAAACTACTATCCATACAGGAAAATAGTCTTCTAGTAATTTAAAGCTTGGTTTCTTACCTTCTCAAAGGTTACACTTCCTATATACCTTACTTAACAAAATAATAAAATAGTAGTCCGAATCTGTAGGCAGCTACATTTGATATCATCAGCCCACGGCATCGCATGACGGCACAGCGACAGTACAAAGATTACTCAGCTGAGAGTTTTTGTTTGAGAAATCGTAGTCATTTGGCTAAGATAAACTTTTTTAAATAATTTTGTTAGGAAAGGTATGAAAATTTTATTATGGTTCGGAAGATAAGAAAGCAAGCTTAAGATTATCAGAACACCATTTTTCGGTGTGAATAGTAGCTTAGGGCGGAGGAGCTATTCAAATCAAACTTTTGTCAGTTTTACATAAGAACACTGCAAATATTTTAGAATGTAAGGACTCCGTTGGGCCTCGCATGTGGTAGGGAGGCAGTCTCTTTCATGGCTTGTGAGGTATTCTCGAGGGTTTTGATCCATGTCATAAACGAGTACTTTTAAGGCACACATCCATATTTAGTATAGACTCAAACCACCTAGCGCCGGTGGCACCATCTGTGGCAAAATCGTGGAAGCAAAAACTATGAGCCAGAATAAACCCAGCGTAAATACTGATGTGAAAGGATTTCAGTTTTAATGGAACTTATCAGTGGAGTGGTATGGTATAGAAACTGCTCACTGAATACAACTCAAGAATACAACAAACAACAAAAATGAGGCCTCGTGATATCAACGCCTCCAATGACTTAGTGCTTCTTGTAAACTTTGAAATGCAATAGCGTTCACAAATGCCTCTGTTGCCACTTCATTTAGGAAATCCACATTAACCGTGGAATATTAAAGCTGCGCTAATCTTCCTATATCAGACTGCACATGTTGTAATGGTTTGCTATGCTGTTGAAACATGTTGCGTAACTGCAGGCGATAGATTTACTGCATGTGTTTTTTTTTAAGTTACTTTAATTTTTCTTACTTCTTCAAGGAAATATACATATAAATCAATCAACTTGTGCGTAGACATAGAATCGCCAAAAGTCGCAAGAAATAATATTAATATTCCTCACCCAAAAATGTTAATAACCTTGCAATAAACCTTTCGACCTTTCTATAAATGAAATTAGATGAAAATTTTCGGAACTTAGTAGAAAATTAAAAGCAAAAGAAATTTGACATTTAACAAAAACTGAAATTGGATAAGAACTTCGACACGTGGTAGAAAGCTAAATGTAAAAGACATTTGACGTGAATTAAAAACTGAAGTTATAGGCAAGAACTTTGAAATGTAGTAAGAGTTTAAATGTAAGAGGAATTTGACTTGTTTAAAAATTGGAAGTCGATGAAAAGGTAAACGTGAAATAAATTAGACATTGAACAAATAGTTAAGCAAATAAAATCAAAGCTGGAGATGTATTAGAATTGAAAAAAGAAATAGCTGAAAAAAACTTAAATGTGAAAAATAGAGGGCAGGGCAAGCCAATTTTGTAAAAGATTATAAGAGATTTGAGGAATAGAGTAGGTCAAGTACACAAAGTTTTTGTAAGTAAGTAGGAGACGCTCGTGCTAAAAAGACGCAAAAACAAAAATTTTTAAAAAAAAACAAAGAAATAAAATTAAAGCATACAAGAGCAAGTTGGATTCTTTTATTTTGATTGTTTTTTGTGTCAGTGCCAAGTTACACTTAAACTTAGTAAAGTGAAGTGCGGAAACTCGAAAAAGGGTTTTTATTGATGGTGCAAGTACCAAAAAGAAAGAACGAAGAGAAAGAAAGCGCCGACGACGAATAACAGGGGGAAGAAGGGAGACTGTAAGAGGGAGCTCATGCTACCTAAAAATCGGATTGCTGCAGAACCAAAAGAAGCCCCAGCGCCTGAGTAAGCCTGAGTTTTTCTTCCGCCAAGCAACAAGGTAAAATTCTTCTATTTAATCCGTTTAGCGCCTGCTGGCCGGTTAATTGCCGACGCCCACACCTAATCTGACTAAATTGGAGACCGTTCGGCTAGGTGGTCAGGTACGATGGTAGAAGAAGGTTTTGATAGCGTGGGGTGCTACTTCAGTCCCGCAAGGGGGCCCCCACGAATTCTCAGCCCGTCCACCTCATATCAAGATTGGGGAGTCGAAGTTATACGAGGTTGCGGTACCTTCACAACGTTACAACGGAGGTCCTAACAACCACTGGAATTCATCGACAATATCACATCGAAAACGTATCGGCCGTAATTAAGTTGTATTAGTTCGAGGCTAACTATTATTCATTTTTTCCCTCTTAAATATGTTTTTATTATTTATTAAATATATTGTTATTAAATGTATTTCTATCCTAATTCAAATAATAATTATTAATTAATACAGTAGTTCTCATGCCTAGATCAATTACGGAATTTCCTCTTACAGGCCATCTAGTCTAAATTAATTGCAATTATCACTAAGTACAGTATTCTAAGCACCTATTACGGTTACAAAATTTTCTACTTGGTGCTATCCGATTTAAAGTGATTAAAATTATTACTAAATACAATGTTCTAAGCATTTATAACGCTTGAAAGTTTTCTACTAGGTGCTACCGCAATTAAATTGATTAAAAGCATTACTAAATGCAATATTCTACACATCTATAACAATTGAATATTGTCTGCTAGGTGCTATCGAAGTCTAATTGGTAACAAGTTAATGTAATATTATTTTACCGTCATAGCACCTTTTCACTCATCGTGATCATTCCACACGACAAACAAAAACCTTGCAATGCAAAAATATTTTCCCACATAGCCATTCCTCACAAAAATTTCGGCGTCAGATGACACTGCAAATTATGTGAATTATGAATTGTAAAATGTTGTATGTAGGTATGCACCGTGGGAATTGTTCAATGAGTGAAAAGGTGCAATCACAAAAATTGTACTTTATATAAATAAGATGCGGAAAATTAAATATTTTATTGTGTTTTTAAAGTCGAAAGAGCTAGGTGGTTTTATTTAACCAATTCTTTTTCAGTAGTCATCTAGTCTCATGCTCAGTGTACAGGTACAAACGCCTGATACACTACCATCAACGGCCAAGGTACAAGATCCTTGAATGCCCTACCACGACAATAGGCAAAGGAGCCCAACATTTTGGTGACCCCGACGCGACGTGATCTTGTGAAGTACATACTTGATAAAGATCATCGTACCACAAGGAGCCGTACAATGGATGAATTAGCTCAGGCGCAAAACACGATCGGAAATGCCATCGAACAGGTCATTTCAAACTATAAAAAGGATTCATCATCCAAAAAATCTCTGCCTTACCTATAAGAGAGGCTAAGACCTTTAACCAATCTCCGGGACGAATATGAATATAGGGGCAATAGCATACGAATCAATCATCCTGAAGAGCTAAGCCATTTATACTACGCTAAGGGCTACTGCAATGGCATTAGAGTAGTCTATGAAAAGAATCGAGACCAAATCTCAACAAAGATTCAATCTTATTCACAAATCGACTTAGTGAGCAGCCATATGTCAGCATCGATAACACCGTTCTATCAGCTCCAAGGAAAAATAGTGTGCAAGAAGAATTTCTATGCCAACCAATTCAATTCATAACCAGAAAGGAGCGTCATCCAACCCAGCCCTTGTTAACTTCCACTAGTACAGGTGCACGCCGCAAGGAGCATGATAGATACGCCAACGTATAGGTGCCCCTCCTGCTAACCCAATGAAGAGCTAATTGCACTAGCTATCGACTACAATTTTTAAAAATCCACTAATGCACACAGCGGTCTAAACAAGATCACCATAAGACAAGGCGTGAGGTTTGAATCCTTGCGCCGCCTGCTGCAAGGACTTAAACCAATGAAAATCAATCACATCCTAGACAGTACTACGAATATAATATAAATACTATTGAGAGATATTGCTCGCAAATTGAAGCAAGAAATAACGAAATTTTGGAGCTATCTGAAGAACCGGCATTAGTAAGTTACAATATAGATAAATATTACAACTTTGAAGAGATGGTGCAATCTATAATCTTCAAGCTTTCCTATAAATTAGCCCAATGTTCCATGGCCAACGTAAACGATATTCCAAACAATAACGTATCGATGAAATTGCTAAGGATTGTAATTCCAATATTCGATGACCAGCCAGTGAGCGAATGCCAGACACTGTGGTACCTGAAAGCCAACCTGAGAGGAGAAGCCGAAAAACGAATTCGACATCTTAGCCTAAACAAAGGAAATTATACGACTGCATGGGAGATGTTGAAAGCCAGATATGACAATACAAGGTTGTTAGTGACAGCATTGTCACAACCAAAACTGCTTTCAGAGAACGCATCAACGCTTAAGTCACATGACACAACGGAAGAAGCTATTCTAGGACTTGAGAACCTCAAGGTCAAGACAAATAACTGGAACCTGTTGCTGCTCCACATATTAATAGCCAAATTAGACACAGTGTCCCAAAGTTTATACGAAAAATTTCTTGACCAACCTAGAGCTCTGCAGTTAGTGCATCATTCTCTGAACTTCTTGAAGAGTTTCCAGTCATTGGAAGCCCTTGGAAGCAAAGGCAAAGTGCAAACTGAGACTCATCGGAAGCCCAACAAGTATTCTAGAAGGGCTAAGGCATTGGTATCAACGAATGCTGTAGGAAACAAATGCGTATTAGGTAATGAGAACCATCAGTTTTTTGCATGTCCGAAATTTCTACAGCTAACACACACAAATCGCTTGAAGGTATTGAGGTACAACAAGTTGTGTGTCAATTGCCTAAGAACAGGCAACTGCACACTTAAAGGACGTACGAATTGCTCAAAGAAACATAACACCTTAGTGCATATACAAGACAGTTCTGATGGAAAGCCTCACACATCTCACTCAGTACAAGTGCAGTCCAGTAACAAAGTACATCAAAGTCCAAACAGAATGGGGCCTCTGTGCTTCTAAGCACAGTAACAGTGCAACTGACAACATATAAGGGTGAAAATGTTGATTGCAGGGCAACTCTTGACTCCGGATCCATAACAGGAAGAATTGTCAAAAAATTGGGTCTTAGCGGAGTTCCAGATATCATGAAGGTGCAAGGCATTGGTCAAGTGAAGCAAAAAGCCAACCATCGTGTCAACGTGTTGATGCGATCACGAGTGAATGGATTCTCAACAAGATTGGAAGCATTCAACCAGAAAGAAATATTGGCACCACAGCCAAGTCGGTGTATTGATACATCAACACGGCTAATCCCACAAAACATTAAGTTGGCGGATCCAGTTTTTGACAAACCTGGCCGGTGGGACCGGCTAAACTCGGCAATGGGTTACCAACCCTCAAGAATACCGAGCTATAATGGGTTCTAGCAAGAAAAATAGACCAGATGTAATTAGAAAATATGTGGCATATTGAGCAAGGACCAAGACATTGACCAACAATTAGAAAAATTCTGGCACTTGGAAGAAGCCACAGAAGAGGAAAAATCCCTTACACTCGCAGAGAAATGATGTGAGGATCATTTTAATCAAACGATGAGTAGAGACCAATCGGGACGTTTTATAGTTAGACTGCTTTTTCGACGACACACATAAGTTGGGGGAGTCGAAGCAAATTGCATCGCGCAGATTTCTAGCAATAGAACAAAAGCTCGCAAAAAATATTGAGTTTCGATCTCAATATGTTGATTTTATGGAGTAATATAGACGCCTTCGTCATATGCAAAAGATAAATTTTAAGGAAATTGGAGCTCCGCATTACTTCATACCACATCATAGTGTCAGCAAACCAGAGAGTACAACAAACAAGCTTAGAGTTGTCTTTGATGCTTCCTGCAAAGCATCATCAAATCTTTCGCTAAATTATAGAATGGCTGCCGGCCTTTGTTTTCGACAGCCCAGATTTGTGCTCACCGCTGATATTGAAAAAAATGTATCGGAAAATACTAATTGACGAAAAGGAAAGACAATTCCAACTAATATATTGGAGGCGCGACCTAAGCTACTCACGGAAGTGCTATCAGTTAAATACGGTGACATACGGAACAACGTCAGCGCCCTATTTAGGAACGAAGTTTTGCAGAGACTAGTCTAGGAAGAAGCAGCCACTTATCCCTTAAGGGCACAAGTGCTTACCAAAGACTTCAACGAGGATGACGTAATGTCAGGATAAAAAAGCCTGTCCACAGCACTGAAAATGCAAACACAACTAAAAGAACTACTCTCAAAATGTGGATTTAAGCATAGGAAGTGGTGCGCAAATCATCCACGTCTATTAACGGATATCCATTCAGAAGGTAGAGAGCCACAGCTCACATTTAACGATGGAAATGAGGAACAAATAAAAATCCTAGGCCTAACCTTGATACCAACACCCGGATTCATTCGGCATCAAGACGGCATGGATCGAAAGGTATAAGATAACCAAACGAACGGTTTGTTCAGATGTTGCACGGATTTTTGACCCACTTGGAATCATGTCTCCAGTGGTGGTCACAGCCAAAATATTCCTGCAAGAACTATGGGCATTAATGATGGATTGGGATTAATCCCTACCGACGGAGTTGCACACAAAATGGACTCATTATCGATAAGGGCTCCAATCTCTGAACGGCATACGATTTCCAAGACAAGTACTCTCTGAACAATCATCAAAAAATGCACAAATTCACACATTCGTAGAAGCTTCTCAAAGAGCATATGGAGCCGCAGTCTACACCCGATCAACAAGCAAGAATAACCAGATCGTAGTAAAATTACTTTGTGCAAAGTCAAAGGTAGCACCCTTGAAGCAAATTACCCTGCCACGGCTCGAGCTGTGCCGGAAGTGTTGCCGCTTGACTCAATAACCGTGTTAAGAGGAATATGAACTTCAAAAACGAGCATACGTACTATTGGACAGATTCGGAGATTGTGCCTGGGTGGATAACCTCACCATCCTCTTCATACCAAACATTTGTTGCGAATCGAGTATCAAGTATTCAGAGCATATCTATTCCTGATGGCATCATGTTAGTTCAGAGGAAAATCTTGATGATTGTTTAACACGCGGTTTAACTCCAGAGAAGTTAAAATCATATAATATGTGGCTCTATGGGCCACTGTTTTTATACAGCACAGAAAGTTGTTGGCCACAACCATATGTCAATAAGGTAGAATATAACATAGAGAAAAAGCGACTTGCGCTTCCTCTAATAATAGATGAAACTTTAACACATTTTGTCCAGAACATTGACTATAAAAATTCATTCAGCAAGCTGAAACGGATCACAGGATACATCATTCGCTTCGTAAACAAACAAAAATAAAACTAAGGATACCGTATTCACTGCACAAGAGCTCCATGAAGCACTTACGATAATTATAAAGGTGATACAGGAAGATCGGTTTAACGAAGAAATCAAGCAACCAAACCAGCATAAAGAAGTAGCCAGAAATAGTCAACTAAGTACTTTAACATCATTCTCAGACGAAAAAGGCATTATGCGAGTTGGAGGATGACTACAGGCAGCAAACGTATCGTATGATACTAAGCATCCCATCTTCCTACCATACTCGCATCAGTTGACCAAATTATTAATGACAAATATCCACAATGAAACCTCCACGTTGGCCCGCAAACCTTGCTCTCTATTACATGGCAACAATTTTGGCAGATAAAGGGAAGGACCACTGCTAGGTCAATAGTCCAACATTGCCTACAGTGTGCTAGAGCAAAACCAAACATGTTGTCATAAATGATGAGCAACTTACCACCACATAAATTTCAACCTGCGCGACCATTCATAAATGCAGGTGTGGACTACTGCCAAACATCTAGAAGTTGTCAGGGATTTATCAACGCAAGCATTTCAGGGAGCAATAAAGCTCATTATGGTAAGGCGAGGTCATTGTAGGAATATCTACTGCGATAATGCGACTAATATTGTTGGCGCTAGAAATGAGCTGCAAGAATTGAAGCAGTCTATTTTTTCGCACAAAACCACACTAGAAATAGCTACCGCATGCGAATCCAATGGAATTGACTGCCACTTAATTCCTCCACGTGCTCCACATTTCGGCGGGCTGTGGGAAGCTGCCGTGAAGTCAGCAAAGATGCTACTAAATACAATATTCTACACGTCTAGACCGGTTGCAAAACTTTTATTGGGTACATCTAGACCGATTGAAAAACTTTTTATGGGGTGTTATTGAATTTAAATCGATTACAATTGCTACATAATACAATATTCTACGCATCTAGACCGGTTGCAAAACTTTTTACTGCATGGTATTGAATTTATCTCCACATTTAGACCGGTTGCAAAACTTTTACTGGGTGCATGTAGAACGATTGCAAAACTTTTTATGGGGTGTTATTAAATTTAATTGCTACTAAATACAACATTCTACGCATCTAGGTAGATTGCAACATTTTCCTAGGTGCTATCGAATTTAAGTTCACTAAAATCACTACTTAATACAATATTCTACGAATCTAGACCGTTTGCGAAACTTGTTACTGGGTGCTATTGAATTTGCAGGGGCCCTGTGCATTAATACCACAGAGCCGATTTATTTTAAACTACTAATTTATTCATAAAACTCCAGTTCACACACCACACTACAAATATTACAAAAATTAGTTCCGATTACTTCGGAATGCCTAGAACTGATATGATTAATCTAATTTACTTATGCGTTCTCAAAAACTACTTGGACGAACCAGAGCGAATGAACAGTGAGTGGACACTTCTTGAATTAGATATGTCAAAAGGAATCATTTTGGTGGATCGTGCGTAGTGTCAATGTGGATAGTGACTTCCTTTGATATTAACCACTCGTCCACAGTAAAAAAACGAATTTTAGACCTTTTGTAAATGATTTGGTTTTTTAATTGTGTGATCACTATACCCTCCCCCTTCAGCGAAGCGTATATTCGGAAACTCTAGCTCTTGAATTTAACGGCCCTCGCTGGGTTTGCAGAAGCGCAAGCCATGTCTGAGAGAACATAAGCTGGTTTCAATCTGTCTATTTAAATGGTCATGTTATTTCCATTTACATCAATCACGAATTGTTTGCGCAATCGTCTTATTACTTTATATGGGCCGTCGTAAGGAGGTTAAAGTCCGATTCTAACCTTGTCGACGTGTATAAAAACGAAGTTCAACTTTGAAGTCTGTTTGGCATGTTTACTTTTTGGTTACTCTCTTTACGATTATTGACTGGTCTAAGGTTTCTCATACTATTTTTAAGATGATCGGCAAAGTTTAGGGGATCTGTGAGTTTTGCTTCAGGTGACTCGACAAAGTACTCACCAGGAACTTTTAAACCTTGTCCATGCACAAGTTAAGCTGAGGAGCATTGAAGATCTTCGCGAATTGCTGTACGAATGCCTACTAATCCAAGCGGTAAATCTTCGCTCCAATTTGTAGTGTTATTACGAGCCATGAGTGAGGATTGTAGTTGGCTGTGTAGACGCTCAACCATGCCATTGGTTTGAGGATGATACGAAGTTGTTCGTATGCGGTGAGAACCTATTAAGCTCGTGACTTCTTTGAACAATTTTGACTCAAACTGAGTTCCTTGATCCGTTGTGATTTGTACTCCAAAGCGGCAAATGTGGTTGTAAACGAATATTTTAGCGACTGTTGATGCCGAAATATCTTTCATTGGGATTGGTTCAGGCCAACGACTAAATCTATCCACTATTGTGATGAGATATGAATACCCGTTTGAAGGTGGTAATGGGCCCACGATATCTATGCGAACATGTTCAAATCGTTTGGAAGGTGAACTGAAGTTTTCAAATTTGGATTTCGTGTGCTGAGATATTTTTGATTTTTGTCACGCTAAGCATGACTTGGTCCATTCATTCACATCAATGTTCATTAACGGCCAAAAATATTTCGCAGTGATTTTCTTTCGCGTTGAACGGATTCCCGGATGAGAAAGATTATGTGAAGCGCTAAGAATTGATCTTCGCAATGATCTTGTTATAAATGGACGATTGTTTCCTGTGCTTGTCTCACACCATATTTTTTCACTTGTTACAGGTATTTGAATTAAAGAAAATTTTGCTTTGGATTTGTTGCAGCTGTTTGACAAAAGATTTTGTAGTTGTTCATAGTTTTGTTGAGAGTCTGAGATGCCTTTAAGATCGAACGAAATTGTGCTAATCTAATCGTTGGAAGGACGAGACAATAGATCTACTACTTTATTGTCCTTGCATGAAATGTGCCTTATATTTGTGGTGAATTGCGATATAAAATCAAGGTGGCGGCTTTGTCGTGGACTGTGTTCTGTTTTTGAATGCATTGCGTGTATCAACGGCTTGTGGTCGGTATATATTACAAAGTTATGACCTTCTATAAAGTGGCGAAAATGTTTAATTGATAGGTATATCGCGAGTAACTCGCGATCGAACGCTGAATATTTGCGTTGAGTGGGGGTTAGCTTTTTTGAGAAACATGCAAATGGCTGCCATGTACTTTTATTATATTGTTGAATAACAGCTCCAATGGCTGTATCGGACGCATCTATGGCTATACTGGATATGTTAAGATTGTAGCTTCAGCAAGAAGCGATTTTATTTGTTTGAACGCTTCATTGATTGGCTCTGGCCAAGTAAAGTGGTTCTTATGTTTTGTTTTTTTTTTTTGAACTGGTGAGGTGAGCATATATTGGTGACAACAATTCGGTTAATTTCGGTATAAAGCGGTGATAAAAGTTTACCATGCCGACAAATTGTTGTATCTTCCTAATTGAAGTTGGATCGGAAAGTTGTAGAATTGCTTCTACTCGAGATTTGGATGGTAATATTCCATGCTCGCTGATGATATGTCCCAGAAAGTCTAGAGAAGCTGCACCAAAGATGCATTTTGATAATTTGATGGATAGGCCATACTCAACAAGTCGTTGAAGAAGTTTTATAATGTGCCGGTTGTTTTAATCCCCACTTTTGCTAGCTAGATGAGCTCAAGGTCCCTAGTCACTTCATTCATAAACCTTTGAAATGTTTGACTAGCATTTCTTAGGCCGAATGGCATTCTAACTAATTCAAACAGACCAAAAGGCGTGATAATGGCTG
Source organism: Dioctria rufipes (assembly GCA_963924295.1). Taxonomy (NCBI): domain Eukaryota; kingdom Metazoa; phylum Arthropoda; class Insecta; order Diptera; family Asilidae; genus Dioctria; species Dioctria rufipes. Next base: position 97,760,143 of record OZ002740.1, on the reverse strand, counting down.
TTTTGTGGATGTCCTCAGGAGCAACCGGTATTTGATATTATGCTCTTATCAAGTCGATTCGCGAAAAAAATTTACATCTTTCGAGTTGCATGGAAAAGTTTTGTATGTGGGGTATAGTGTATCTGTCAGGTACTGGTGATCGGATTCAAGCACCTATAGTCGCCGCATGGTTTCCAGTCATCGTTATCTCTTTTACTCACCATATGTAGAGGTGATGCCGCAGGTGAAGATGATGGCGGACAGATTCCAAAGTCGACCATGTGCTGAAACTCAAATTTTGCTGCTTTGTGTTTCACTGGATCTAGTCTGCGAGGCTTGGAGTAAGGTAAAGGATCATTGGTTACAATATGATGTATTTTATGTTTAACAGGTTTATTGAAACCCGCAGTTTGAGTTAGAGATAGAAAATCGCGTAGAATTAGTGTATATTCTTTGATTAAGGAATAGTGACAAGGAGTGGGTGTTGTGCTCTTTAAGCAATACCCGGAGCTTGTGAGACTTGTTCCTGCGTCGACTTAGCACTTACTTTTGATATCTGCTCCTAGGATGGGTCTGTTGACATCCGCAATTACAAATTCGTGAATAAATTCGAGTCCAAGACCGAAATTAACTTTGAGAAGTTTGCTACCAAATGTGCTAATGGGGGTGCCATTTGCTGCTGACAGTACGAAATCTTGACTTGTTTGTGATTTTTTTGGATAATTATTACGCGGTATGACCGACCGATCAGCACCAGTATCTATTAGAAATGTTAGATTGTTTTCTTTGTCGTATATTAATAGACGGCGTAATTTGGGAACAATTCGACTGTCCACCGCTACTACTGTCGGACTGACTCGGTTTTTGGTACGTGATCTGATTTCTGGTTGGCTTTAAAATTACAAGGCGTTGTACATTTCTGTGCTCTCTCACCATGTTAGATGATACCAACATACGTTTCTATCCTGGTAACGACGGACTCTACTGTTCGATCTAGACCTCGAGCACAACTTCAAATCCGAATGGCGAAACCCAGTGCGATTGGTAGACAAGCGTTGTACTATTGCTTTCAGAACTTGAATTTCCCTCTCTAAATTTGATATCTTTTCATAGTTTGTGTTACTAGGGCTTGGTTCATTTTTCGTAATGAGAAATGAGACATTTCTGTGAATTGAAGAAACCTCACAGATTTTCTCGGCTAAAGAAGCGAGTTCTGTTTCATCTTTTTCTGACTGGGAAATTAAAGCTACTTTTACAACTTCAGGGAGCCTTCGCATCCACAACTTGTTTACCAATGTTATGCTGAAAGCGTCGGAGGATCCTGCTAATTTTTTCAGAGATGTCAAAATTTCAGATGGCTTTCTCTCACCGATTTGTTCATTTGATAACAATCTTCCTAGCCTTCGCTCTTCACTTAATAAATGTCTACTAATCAGCGTAGATTTAAGATTGCGATATTTGTCGGTTACATCTGGGCTTTGAATAATGTCCAGAACGAACTCTAGAACTTCCTGAGTAAGGGACGCAATGACGTAACTATAACGAGACCAATCTGATGTAATTTTTGCTACAGAAAATTGTGCTTCCGCTAGTACAAACTAAGTTGCCGGCGAATTTGTCCAGAAAGGTGGCAATTTTACTACCGAAGTCGCTATTTCACTCGCAGGGGTATCATTGTTTTGGCCGTTATTGTCTTGATTTACTTGACTTGAATCTTCAGTTTTGTCCTCTTCAGACATTATGATTTATGTTTATTTGTTTAGATATATATAGTAATATTTAAGTTTAATAAAATTTCATAATTATAAATAAAAAAAAATGTTTGGAAGCGCACGTACCACCAAAACGATTTTGAAATTTTTTTGTGTTTTCAAGAAAGCTTGATATTTTGAATTTGAATTATATCAGTGGACTCACTGTTTGTCGACTGCTGAATGTTGAATATATTAACAATAGGAGCATAGATAAGCATTTAATTTAAAAGAAAAAGAAATATTACAAAAGAAAAAAACAAAATCGCTATCCATATGCGCTGCATTTATTTTATCTATAGAAATTCCATTCTTGTTGCCTCCATGTACTTTAGTGCTGCTAATTTGAGTGTCGTTGATGATGATTTTATGACATCTATTGGCTTTTCTGCGCTATTGCAGCTGACATGAGATCACTGATGATGTTGATAAGTGCTTGCAGACGTTTTGTCGATAAAAAAATGTTTATTTCTCGCCCAACAGATTAACGATGGCTGTGATAATTATTGATGGATTCGGAAAATGATGAATGGTGATATATACTGTGTGCCGCTGGTATGGTAGCTGATGCACGTGATGAATATATCCGCATTTATTTATTTCATCGATTGTAGCATTTTCTTTGCTTGCTTTTGTTTTTTCTTTTTAAATTTTACGCACTGAGTATTCTGGTTCTTGTGATTGTAAGACTTAATTTTAATTTGTAGCGTTTGAAAGCGTGAAAGATAATGGAGCCGTCGGGGTCACCACTGTAGGAGCCCTGTACATTAATACCACAGAACCGATTTATTTTAAACTACTAATTTATTCATAAAACTCCGATTACTTCGGAATGCCTAGAACTGATATGATTAATCTAATTTACTTATGCGTTCTCAAAAACTACTTGAACGAACCAGAGCGGATGATGAACAGTGAGTGGACACTTCTCGAGTTAGATATGTATGGTGGATCGTGTGTAGTGTCAATGTGGATAGCGACTTCCTTTGATATTAACCTCTCTAGACCGATTGCAAAACTTTCTACCGGGGCTTATTGAATTTAAGTTCATTTAAATTATTATTAAATACAGTATTCTACTGTTCTATACTAATTACAGCATTTTCTATGACGTGCTACCCAACATAAATGAATTAAAAGTAGTGCTTCCGATATTTGGTGTAGACCGCGTATATTCCTCGAGATATTTTCGAATGTTTCACGCTCGATTATCGATGGTTTGAATTTCTAACGGGGAAGGGAATAGCGACAGCGCAGGATGGCAGAAGAGCAGCTCGAAAAGATTCTGCGAAACCTCACAGAGTTGGACGACAAAGTTAGCGCATAGTCAATTGCAATGGCGGAATTCGGCAATGAAATGAGAACCCTAAAGTGGGAGAATACGACCTTCAAAAGAGCTGGGCAGGTTACGAAGGCAGGTGTCCACCACAGAGTGGCCATGCCACACCGTCTCCAATGTGAATTCCCAAGGAAAATCCATATTGTTGCGAGGACCAATCGGCTGAGGTAAATGCGCTCGTGACAGACACATACGGAAGCCAACGCTCTCGCCAACGGAGTACGACGGCAAAGCCCTTGGAACCAATATGAGATACATTTCGAGGCAATCGCAGAAACTAACGGCTGGGACGATGGAACAAAAGCCCTATATTTAGCTGCATCTTTTCACGGCCGGGCTGTTTTTATGAGACATTAAGTCAGGAGGATAGGAGATAATATACGAAATCAAGGAATGCGCTTTCCATACAGTTTGGTGCGGAGTATAATCAATCACTTGGTCACGTACAACTAAAAACAAGAGTTCAGAAGTATGGGGAGAGCTTTTCTGAATATGCAACTGACCTCTTACGGCTAACTCGACTCAAGTTCCCATATTGTCCAGAGGATGCAAGGGATCAGATCGCTTTGGAACATTCCCTAGACGGAATTTTTAACTTATATGTTCAAGAAAAATTGCGATACTTCAATCCGTCTACTTTACAAAATGCTACCTAAACAGCTTTCCGAATTGAAGCTAATCATCGAGCAACCCGAGCTGCGAGGCGAAATATACGAGTCGCTGTGGCAACAAGCAATAATACACTGCTTCCAAGAGGACCGGCGGATTTTAGAAATGACCAAGGGAGAAGGCATTCAGCACGAGTGCCGTCGGGAAACGCGAGCAAGCTAGCGTAGGGAGCCGCAGCTAACTCAGCCAGATACTACAGCTCCTATATTTGTTAACGCCTCGTCTAAACCCGATCTGATAGGATGAAATGTCACAGGAACTACCCGGCGATGCGACTTTCGACGAAGGTTCGCTTTTGTCGGGCGTGATGAGAATAAAATCGATGTCTTCTTTCACTTCGCCAACTTTAAAAGGCCTACTGCAAGACCATAGCTTACCCTATACCAGTCCCAAAACTTTTCACCAGGAATCAACCTTACACAAATCGCTAGCACACCAAACAATAAAACACTAATTAATAGTACAGCGAACATCATACGAAACACTTTTTCCTCATACACCAATGACCCCCACCTCAAACACACACACACATTAATATTCTCCACCCCCAACGACATAGAAATGCTGAACATCACCAGTAGCGGAAGCTACAAAATAATTTTTATTTTTGTTCGTTATTTGAAAATAGAATAAAATATAAATTTTGTTTGTCAGATTAATATTTCCTCTGACCGTTTACAAAAAAAAAAAATTAGTAAAATATTCAATTTGACGTTTAAAGGAATAACACTTTGAAGAAAAACTTTGAACACTACTGTATACATTTTTAGAAAATACACATCAAGACTTCTTGGAACGTATTGTTTTTAAAAATATAGAATTTGTGTCAACGGTATTTGAGTATTAATCGAATCGCCAGAGGGCAAACTTAAAAATAATAATATAAAACAGATCGCCAGAGGGCAAATTTATTAAATGTATTAATTATAAACGCCAGAGGGCAAATATAGTAAATTTATTAAAGGAAAACCTTTTCTATTATACTATTTAAGAAAATAAAAATAAAAAAATTAAGAATATATTTTAATATTAAAAAAAACTATTATCATTAAAATAAATAAAAATAACAAAAATTTCAACTTTTTATCATACAAGAAATTTAGGATATACATATACATATACAGATATATGTATGTAAAGTGACTGGTTCCAGGACATTTTTAGCACTCTATTGTAAAGTTCCGGAATATTTTGTGCTTTCCGGGACAGATCCGGAGCTTTTCTTATATCTATTGATCGGTTCCGGGACAGTCCTGGAAGTTACTAATATGTGAATTGTCGGATTCCAGGACAGTTCACTTTTCATTCTGGAATGTTTAAAAGTAGTGACCAATTAAAGCCATATTGACAAAAATAAAGTTTCTTTTGTTGTATAGGACGGGGAGAGGTTAGATGAAGATGAGTGAAAAAAACCTTGGATACCAGAATTATCAATAAGTTTGCATTACAGTTCTTACATATATGTTATTTATTGCTACGTCCAAACAAGAGTTTTTTATACCATTTAATTTAATTTAATTTTATATAATGAAAACGACAGCGTGAATATTTGTTAAACTTGGTTTTATAACTGTCTCTGAAGAAAAAAGTTTTGCATTGATTTCCATATTCATTGCGAAAATAACGAAAATATGACATGTACAACGAAACTTCTCAATAATATAAGCTGCTTGTGTCTCCTAAGACTAAATTGAAACATCTCCAATGGACAGAGTGAGTGCCTGCAAATTCATATTGTCATCAGTAAGACCCATTTCTCTCAAAATTTGAAGTAGAGGTTGGAGTAATCTCAGCAAACGAATTCCAATTCTTTGAAATCTTTGTAAAGGGTTTTCCAATAAGAGGTGTTATTTTGATATTCAAAGAAAAATGCCAGTTTTTGATATCAATGATCGGATCTTTATTTTATTATAAAGAGGAAGGTATGCCGTTAATAATGGAAAATAATATCAGCCGAATGACCACCACGACCACGCCTACAGGACCATATCCTTTTCATGAAATTTTCCATAACCAAATCGCAAAGTGGCTGCCCTATGTCCTCGATAACCTCACGAATTCCATCTTTGAGGTCTTGCATCGACGCTGGGCTGTTGGCGTAGACCTTCTCCTTAACGTGGCCCTAAAGGAAGAAGTGGCAAGGTGTTAAGTCACAAGATCTCGATGGCCAATTGTGATCACCTCTTCGAGAGATATCACGGTCCGGAAACTTTTCCCGTAAAAGATCAATGGTTTCGTTGCTTGTATGGCACGTAGCGCCGTCTTGTTGAAAGTCATTAATCATCTGTCGATAGCGCAATCCATTCATCGTAACTGTTGCTCCAGCCTCATTTTCGAAAAAGTAATGTCCAATGACCCCGCGGGACCATAAACCGCACCAAACAGTCACACGTTGAGGATAGAGAGGCTTTTCAGCAATAACTCTTGGGTTTTCCGAGCCCCAGATGCGACAATTTTGCTTGTTGACGAAGCCATCGAGGTGGAAATGGGCCTCATCACTCAGGATGAGGTTTCGATGGAATTCCGGATCATTTTCATGCATTTCAAGGACCCAATCAGCAAAGACTCGACGTTGTTGATGATCGGCCGGCTTGAGTTCTTATGTTAGCTGAACTTTATAAGCCTTACGACCCAAATCTTTATGCAAAATACGGTGTAATGACGTTTGTGGAATGCCTAATTCCAAAGAACGACGAGGAATGGACAAACCAGGGTTTTCTTCAACACTTTCGGCTACAGCAGCAATATTCTCGGCTGTTCTTGAGCGACGTGCACGGGTTTTATTCTTCACATCACTAACTTGTCCCGACAGCTCGAATTTTTCTACCAATGTCTGTATTGCGGTCCGAGAAGGTGCTTCACGACGACCCAAAAATGTTCGAGTTTTACGAACCGTCTCTCCCACATTTTCACCATTTTTATAGTGAATTTTAATAATTTCAATGCGTTGCTCAATCGTGTATCGTTCCATTTTGATTAATGGCGTAGTTTCTACTTGTCAAATGTCAAAAAATGACAGCTCCAATAGTGACATCTACCGAAATACCGGGCTAATTAAAATAACACCTCTTATTGGAAAACCCTTTAGTTAAAAATATAAAGGTCACAGGGCATACATATTTTTAAATTCAAAATATTAAGGTTCCAGAGGAAGCTTTTAAAAATAAAGATTAACTCTTTGCTGATACCCCTGATACAAACATCATATAGAACATCACAAGCTCTTACTGAAACATCAAATATAGCTTCGTGTTCGTCCACCTTGTTGTGTTACGTCACTAGCTGTAATAACAAGACGAAAACTTGGACTCGGACAGGCCGTTATTCCACGGTGTTATTCTTAAGTACCAAGGCCCAACTAGAACGTATACAGAGGCTGCAAAACAAGGCGATGAGGATTCTTTTTTGTTGTAATAGATACAGCACTATTTTACAAATGATGAATACTCTCAAATGAGTGAGCAAGCATGAAAGAGAAGATTACATTTAATGTGTTACCTTTGGTATTTAAAATCAAGAATGGTATTCTGCCGGAATACCTTAACAAGTATCTGCAGGATGTAGGAAACGTTCAACCAATATCATTAAAAAATGCTGCAGAGTTTAAAAAATTAATAGCAAAAAATCTTTAATTTGTCGTGGACTAAAATTCACAATCATCTTAAATATGATAAAAATTATACACATATTTAGTTTCAAAAAATTTTGTATTAAATGTATTGAAGTGAATATTCACATTCTTTGGTCATTATTTATAAGATTTCACTGAAAATGTTTATACTATATGTTGTTGTTGAAAGCTTTTATACTAGCTAATAAAGAACTACTATTACTACTCAACGTTTTTTTTCGCATGACTTGAATTACCACTAGAATAAGGAATGAAAAAAACCTCTTTAAAGTATTCTATTCTTAAAGTTGGTTGTACACATCTTCATGACTTATATACTACAAACAATTGTAAACAATAAAATGTATTCGAAAATCACAATAGATCAATGACGTTTTCAAAAATAATTTGAGTGCCCTTGAATTCATCTTCTTACAGACTTTGGAGCAAACAGTACCTTAACAGCTTTACATAGCTCGAACTCAGTCTCAGGACACACTGATGGCATGAAGTAATTTCAACTTGTGAAGCTTCAGTCCAGATACCCCAGGTTGCATTTTCTCTCCTTTACTCAAGCTTGCACTCTCATATAAGTTCCTCGCGCTACCCACCAGAGTAGATTTCACAGAGTAGCGTCAGATTGGAGCAATTCCCAATCTCACGTTGATAGTTTCGAAAGCTTTCAATATTTGTTTCGAAATACTAGTCTCTAACAGATGCCGCACTGACAATTACGAGAGTAAAATAGATGTACGAAGACGCCAATTGGTTTCTTAAAAACAAACAAGATTTAATTTTCAATAGACATTTAATAAAAATAAAGTCTCGTATAACTATTTACCAGCCTCATCATCCTCCGTCATTATCCTTCTTAAATTTGCTATTCTAGGCACCACAGTATGGATATTTTATCAGAGTTTTTCATTTTTAGCTGCTTATCTTTTCTCTGTGATTCTTGTAGGTTTTCTAATTCAGCAACAAATGGAAGAGCCGTTATAAGTCCCGCAGTTACTTTAAGAATATTGTCATATATAATTCATGCTCTAGCTTCAGATGTTATTACAGGAAAGCTTTTTCCTGTACTTATAGAAGATTAAATAGTGCGCCTCGTCAGGTACGATACGTTGATTATAATATATGCTAATAAAATGTGTGAAAAATATAAAAGTAAAAGTAAAATATAAAACATTGGACAAACAGATAACTGACCTTACGTCTGTATATGGCCTCACATATTGCAACCACGCCATAAAGGCAATAAATATCGAAGCTGGTCTCAACGTAGGAGGAGGTAGTTACACAGCTCCCATCGTCGCTTCTGCACTTGGTACTCTCTCGAAAAAAATCGGGGAATCACTTACAATCGAGTGCATTAAGACCCATAATACTGAAAAAAAAAAAAACAGTATGTAAAGGATTTCTTAAAAGTCCTGGCACTTGATCTTGCAGTGAGTGTCAATAAGACAGTAACTGAAACTCAGACTCAACAGAAACGGTATAAGAAAACGGCACTCCCTTCTATGGATGATGTGAAAAAACTGCACGGATATATTTTACAAAAGAGAGCAAATGCATTTAAGCAGTTGCAAACGTCCTTTTCGGTGAAAGCATGGACGAATTTAGCAGAGACTACATTAACGTCCCTACAATTATTTAATCGTCGCCGGGCTGGAGAAGTGGAGCGGATTTTGATAGAGGATCATCAAAATTATCAAAGCGTCGATGAAAGTACTGACAAGGACTTATTTAACTCACTGTCGAAAGAGAACCAGGGAGCCGCCAAAAAATATGTAAGATTCACTATACGTGGAAAATTAAACCGAACAGTACCCCTTTTTCAAATGTCAAGACTTCTGGAAAGAGCTCAGGGAACTAATGATCAAGAGAGCAACAGCAGCAGGGATAGTGAGGATGATAACCAACGTTTAGTTGAGTCCAATAATTTTCAAAATGCCAATGAGACGGTAGTCACAGAGAGCTTCAACAATAGTGCACTGCAAATGCATTCCAACTGCTTCATGTGCAAAGATGCCGATAAAGCGCATAAGTAAAAAGAAAAAGAAACGATCCAGTAAATATTCCCTTTAAAATGAATATAGCTATTTTTATATTTATATATCCCTTTGTCAGCATCGCCGTATGGACAAGTCCAGCGCAAGCGTTGGATTGACAGAGAAAAAGAAGTCTACTTAAGCCTTTTTGGCAAAGGATTGCAAAATGCAGTACTGCCTTCGTTAAAGGATATTGACAAAGAAATTCGCAAAAATCCTTGTCTGAAAAATAGAAGAGCACCGCAAATAAAAACGTGGCTACATAACCAGAGTAGAAAGAATACAACACAAACATAATTTTAGAGCGAACTTTTAGTGCTGGCACTGATAATATTCTTAAAGGAACTGCGGGACTTATAACGGCGCTTCCATTTGTTTCTGGTTTAGAAAGCTTACAAATTAACCTGCGTGACAAGAGTATGCAGAGGAGAGCTCTAAGTACAATATTAACGTCTTCTACTGGAGTAGATTCTTTGTCTCTGGTAATCTTGCCTCTGCCAGGTTTTGAGGGTGCTACAACACCTGTCTCTGAACCACTATTTTCATTTGTAGTTGACGACCTCCTTTTTGATGGTCTTCTCTCGTTTATTTGTGGAGCCAGATCTTCACTCTTTTCTATCGAATTCGAATTTTAAAAAAATCAAGTACACCATTATCAAATATGGTTTTTAAACCCATATACGTACCGACAACATTTTCCTGTGTGACTTCAGTTGTTTGTGTTTCAGTACTAGTTTTTGGTGATAATTTCTTAGATCCTCGCTTAGATTTAGTCTCTTTTTCAACAATTGGAACTGCAGGAATGGGCTCCTGTTCTACTGGAGTAGATTCTTTATCTCTGGTGGTCTTGCCTCTGTCACGTTTTGCGAATATTACAACACCTGTCTCTGAAGTACCATTTTCATTTGCAGATGTCGACCCTGTTTTTGATTTGGTTGTTTCTGATATGGTTGTAAAACCCATATACATACCGACAACATTTTCCTGTGTGACTTCAGTTGTTATTGCAGCTGCCTTCCTTCCACGGGCCCTTCCTTTCGAAGACATGTTTTTTTCTACAGAGAGTTCCACGTCTACTTGCAGTTCCTTAAATTTTTCTTTCGAAGCTTATTAATTAAGCAAAAATTACTACATCTGTTAAAAATATAATATTTCTGACCACTTGTAGCTATTACACAAGCCTCATATCTACAACTTCCATGCTTAACGATGCCTTCCTTTCCAGTTAATATTTGAACATTTTTGACAGAATAAATCAGTCTTGAATTGTCAGTGAATTCTACGAGGGAAAACATTTCTAAACGCCTCGTCACGCTCCTGGCACGACAATAATTAACGCTTCCAAAGATTTTTTGCTTTAAGTGAAAATAAATGATGTTTGTTCCACTCTGGTAAACTCTTCATTTAGCTTCAAAATATGGTGTACGGATGAACAATTGAGTTTAAATGAGAATGCTGAATGTTTTCCGTTTCTAGAACCGAGTGAAGTGAATATTTGTGGGAATCATTTTAAAAGATACATTTGACGACAATGAGTTAAAAATTTCTGAATGGTCAGAGAATTTTGTTGGTAGTACAAAAAGTCGTTGCTTAGATTTAAGTGGTCATAGCTACGTATTACACATTATCAAATAGTGATTAGATCAGCACCATAAGAAAGTAAAATATCATACATATCTACATACATGCAAAATATAAATTCATATTCTTATTCTCACATGGGAATAGGAATCTCACGCATATTCTGCTGAGCATGCACAGGTGGCCGTCGCCACCAGATATGCACACTTTTCCACATTAAGAAGGTATACATGGGAATGCGAATTTATGTGAAATTCTTGTTTGCATCATTTGAAAAGCACTCAGTAATTATTGTAACTTTGTTCATTTTAGCTTAGTAAACACTTCATTGTTATAAATTGAATTTTGTGGAAATATATGGATCAGTCTCGTTATTATCATAAACCAGGAAGTTCTTATTTTATCTTCGACTCCACTTCAGTTTACTGTCCTGACTCTAATTTGGCGTTGCGGTACAAGCACTGTTAACGCAGCTTATATAAGAAAATCAAGGTACAAGCACCTTGATCAATCATCGGTGGATTATTGGAGCTTTCTACATAGTTCTTGCGTTCCGGTACAAGCACCTTGACCAAGTTACGTAGAGCAAAAGAAGTCTATACATAACTTTCGGTGACCCCGACGTGATACAGCCGTACGGCTTGTGACACATTTCAGAAGTAGCCATCATGGAGAAGCTCTCAAAACAGCAGAAGGCGACGGGATCAGAAATTGAAAGACCAATAGAAAATTACATTAAGGACGGCCCAAGCAGAAGGCACCTGCAGTACTGCAAAGAGAGAATTCGTCAACTAGATGAATTCTGGAATACAATGAAATCCACACTAATCATAGTACAGATTTAGGCCATCCATATTATGCAAACGGCTATTACGAGGTGATGCAAAACATCTATCAAGCCCGTCGCAAGCCTAACCACCCCAAACCAAGAAGGTGAAAAAACAGATAAGAGACTGCCTGAAGAAAATACAAACGCAGAACAAATCTCCATGGAAACACGTCAGCCTATAACAAAGCAAGCTAATCCATTGAATGACATGGGGGAAGGCGATGTTCAGGTACGAGAAGTACACAAAAATCCGAAGGATGAAATAAGCAAACTGATTAGAATACAGGAATCAGTTATAAAGTCCCTAAGCCGCCTCCTAAATGGAATTGAGAGCGGTTTGCATGACTCGTCTATACATTTTTGGGAAGTAAAGATGAAGACTGTCTGTGAATCATTATTGGCCAAGAATCAAGACACTTCATCATAACATATGGGAGATCACTGGAGAGCCTCTCAAGGCGGGCTACAATATTGAGGAGTATTTCCATTTGGAGGAGAAGGTTCAAGACATGCTAATCACTCTATCTGGATAATTGGATAAATATCATCCTTAAACATCAATGGTTATGTCAAGCATCAGCCCGACAGTAAAATTACCAAAGATTACGCTCCCTAAGTTTGATAGCGATTACCTGAAATATTCTATGATTTATTCTCCCAGCTGGTACACGAACAACATACGGGAGACTGACAAAAGGTCATTTACTACAGCTTCTAAAAAACCAAACGCCTATCATTGATTCGACAGTAAATATCATAAAAAAAAATCAAGAGATAAATGATAAGCACTTTCAAGAGCTAGAAGCCCACGTCTCTCAAACAGCGAATCGAATAAATAACATCACTGAAAAATTATATTAAGAAACTCTTCGCATCATTATCCATACAGCTAATGCTGATCAACACCAATTTTTAAAGAGCTCAATCCTCCATACTAGACGTTATCACCAACACTCATCAGGGAAGGGTAAGCGCAGAACTACTGTCACCACAACAACTAAAGCAGGAGGCAATTACTATCAAGACGCATCTAGCTTCACCGCTAAGACTACCGATTTCACAAGACAACATAGCCAACCTTTATAACCCCTTGACTATAGAAGCTCGTACGGTCGCACATTATGTCATATTTAGGCTGAAGCTACCTTTTTTGGCTGCAGAAGAATTTGAATTATTCAGACTCATTCCAATACCAGTATTAATCAACGAGTCATTTGTGGCAATCACACCATCTTCACATTTCTTGGTCATTAACTTACATCGGGATCAATATTATCCACTGACCGAACAAGGATTATACTCATGTGTTACCACAGAAGAAGCAAACCACATGTGCAGACAGAGGCATCCAATTTATCGAAAGGGAGACAACATTAGTACTTGCAAAATAGAATTTATCAACCATAAGCCTCAGTCACCAAGTTGTTAAATTATGACCATTGAAGGCAAACAACAATGGATACAGTTTTACAATCCCAATCAATGGATATATGCTGTTAAGGAGAAAACAATAATAAACATCGTCTGTGGAACAAATGTCCCGCAAGCGACGCTAGTGGGCTTCGGAATTCTAACACTTCAAGGGCATGGCACAATTAAACTAGAGTTCATAACAATCCAAGGACACAATACATATCCCACAAATTCAAGAACAACCTTTACTCCAAGTGGAAACTTGATAGACTTCATTGATCTTGAAAAGATAACACCTGTATCCCAAAAGACGCACAGCCTTCAATCCAACCTTGAGGAACTTGAAGCATTGCAATAAATAATAAGAATAAAATATGTGAAACTAAATATAAATATGTAAGAATAAATATAGATGATGCAAGCTCACAAAAGGCAAAATGGAAAGTTATCAAACGAACAGTCTTGAAAAAGACAAAGGACAAAATTAGTGAAGTGTACTTTATTGAGAGTTTGAACCAACTGAATCAATCAATCCCAAAAGTAGAGTATGTTAGTAACTTACATCAATGCGCGAGGAGATTTAGATTTAGTACTATAAGCAATGAAAGACTAAAGGAAATTTGCAAATCAATGAACAATAAAAAAGATTTTAATGGCATCAATAATAAAATAATATTAGATAATTGGAATGTGTTAGGGAATATATTAGAGAAAATTATAAATAAAAGCTTAAGTGAAGGAAAGTGCCCTGACACTTGGAATGAATCAATAATAGTATCTGTACCAAAAATAAAAAATACTAGGAAATGTGAAGAACTCAGACCAATCAACACGCTAAATATTGGAGAAATTAGTTCAAATACAACTCGAAAAATATTTGGAAGATAACGAACTAATAATGACACAACAATCGGTTTTCAGAAAACAGCACAGCCGCGAAACGGCATTAAATTTAATAGTGAATGAGTGCAAAGAGACAATAGATGAAAAGAAGTTCATAATAGCAGTATTTTTAGATTTCAAACGAGCTTTTGAAACTATTAACAGGCGCCTCCTCATAAAAAAATTAAGTAAATTCGGAATAGTTGGTAAAGAACTTGACTGGTTTGAAAGCTACTTATCTGGGAGGACACAGAAAACAAGGATACAGTCTGTCAAATTAACAGTTGAGGAAACTACATTAGGTGTACCAAAAGGCTCAGTACTGGGGACACTGTTATTTCTAATTTATATTAATGATATGCGGGAAATCCCGAGATCTTCGAAACCAGTATTATTTGCAGACGACACATTGATTCACTTAACTGGCTGTGATATCCCCCAAGTGAAATTGGAACTTAAAGAAGACCCAGATATGTTATGAGTGGCTAAAAATGAATAAGCTTTTGTCAAATGTGGCAAACACAAAATTAATGGTGATGAACTCGAACTGTGATACCGAAATTGAAATTAAAAACTTAGGTGGGATTTTAGACAAAAAACTGAATTTTAATGCACATGTGGACTATATTTGTAAAAAAATGGAGAAAAAAAATTGGATTCTTTCAGCGAATGCGTAGTAAGTTATCTACAATGACTGCTATTCATATATGTATATAATGTCATAATTAGACCTTGTTTTGAATATTGTTCGACGATTCTATTCTTAACAATAAAAAGGCTTCAAAAATTGCAAAATAAGACCATGCGATGTATACTCAAGTGCAATAGATTTGCTTCGATAAGGTGGATGTTGGAGGTATTGCAATGGATGAGTATCAAAGAAAGGACAGAGTTAAACGTCCTAACTTTTATATTCAACATTGAAACAATTTATGGAATGACGCAAATTTGACATTTATTCACACAAATAAGAGCACTAGCTACAGCCATTCTGGCTATATCCTGGTATAGCCGGCTCTAGCCAAAAGTTGAACACAGCCTTATTACTTTACTGAACAACAGAAATACTGAACATCAACAGAGAGAAATTCAGAGTGACACTCGCAAAGTACGTGAACGGCTTCATGTAAAAACTTGTGTAACGTCAAAAAATTAAAGTGGATGACTTGATTTATTATTTAAATTATTGATTTATTGTGCTCCTATTTGAAATAAATATGAATGCCCATGAAGTCCCATCGAAATCGTCATAAGCTCGTAATCCGGGTACCCTTGGGTTCTTCAAAAAACAATATAGTGTAGCACTAGGATGCCCCAGGTTTACCCGGGATTTTCATCGAACAGACCTAGTGCATTCTGGAGGAAATATGCGAACTTCTTTGCTTAGGCTGCATCCGGATCCACATATCTCAATAAACGTACACGTGCCTCTATTAGGTGGTCATTGATTTGTTTGTAAACATTTTCAAACCATCAAAATATTTCGTGCTATACAAGGTTAGCTATTTCAGTGTTAATAGGACTTACCCATCTTGAAATGTAGCATATAAAACGCAAACTGGATAATGGTGAAGAGCTAGTGGAATTGGATCTGTTTCTGCGGCAGTATGAACCTTTATCTCCTCTCCACATACTGTAACATCGGGGCATTTAAAATGTGCTAGAGAGCACAGCGCTGCCACCGAAGCACATTCTAAAATAATCAACCAACACTAGATTAATTAAATTAAAAAATTAAAAATTCAAGTTGCAGTGTATATACCAATAAGATTTCCGTCCTGGTTTAGTATTACTAAATCGCATCTTAGGATCCAGACTTTGTCTTCAGCAGTTATACACAATGATTCTAAAACTACGCACTTAGAATCTTTTAAAGTTCTTTCTAAAGTTCTGTTAATTTGAACTGTTAAATCAGATCTTCGCCCAACTTCGAAATGTCCCGCTGCCATAGGGATTAGTTCGACATTGATATAAAGCATCCCCTCATTAGGACGAGTCGATTTTGGTTGCCCTTGCTCTCATGAAACTTGAACCAAGACTCTTGTTTCACCTAAGGAAATATGAACAATACTCCAAATATCACTAAAATTTATTCTCAGAGGTCGAAATTCAAACTCTGGCCATCAAGACGCTACAAATATGCATTATAACAAAAATCAACGATATGATTAATTTCACCTGGTCCTCCTTAATACATTGTACAACGAAGCCTTTTTCACATGCAGAAAGAATAGTCTCCTTCATTTTTATAACTTCCAATTAATCTTAATTTCAATAGAAAATAATTGAAAATGAAAACTGAACGGGAACACTAGTTACTCAAAAGTAACGAGAATGCACATCCCTAATGAACAGCTACCTTACAGCATTCTTATAATAAAGAAGCTTTCTTTTTGGTTTGAATCAATAAAAGGTATTTTATAACCATTCTTATAAGAAAGAGAAGTTTTGTTATTGGTTGAACTATAAGCCGTGGTGGACGAAACCAAGTGAAGTTTGCGTCAATCCCAAAAAACGGCTGAAAAAATTCAAAATCAATACCTATGGGCGGCCAACCCAGACGAGTAATTTTTAGGGAAGTAAGGAATTTGGCTTAGACCTGCCACAGCAACAATGTTCCCTCGCGTAGTTCCTTATATGATTACCAAGGAATGGTTGAATTGTGTATAATTCGTGTACATGCGCGTAATTTGTCAAGAGCAGGAGACGATACATAGGAGTAAGTAAGATGCTGGAATGAGAATTTGCCAAAGCCGCGCGCATGATTGTCAAATGTGATTTTGTTTTGTGAACAGGTTTATGCAATCTAAAATTCTTTTGCGAAATTCAACAAAAGCACGGAATCAGTTTTTTTCAAAACTATTTAATTTGGAAGATTATTTTGTGTAAAGTTTTATAGTGACACTAGTGCCTGTTAAAACCTTCATAACAATTAAAAAACAGAAATGAAGTGTTCGGTCAGTGTTTGCAAATATAAATTGGATTATAAACTAGGGAATCCTCTTTGAGGCAACTGCCCTACCTAAATTATCCTTTTTGTTAATAGAAGCAAAGATTTATATAAATTAATTATGTGAATTGTCTCAAAATAAAGTGGCAAAAGAAAGCTTTTTACCACAGATGCTCCGCTCAAAACCTTTGTTTAGCTTTTGCAAATTGACAAGTTCCTTAGAATAGGGATGGCATGTAAATACATGTAAAAATGGACTACCAACACAACCAGAAATTCATTACGAAAACTTTGGCTTATCACAATTGCTGTTTGCTATATGTTCTAAGGTTCAATTAAGTCACAGTTTTTGATATAAACAATAACTGTATCACAAATTCATTACACGTAATGATTATTAAATTTTAATATTATAACCTCAAATCGCAAATAAACATCTGTACTGCGGTCCGATGAGAAATTTCGCAATTTGAAAATGGCCGGCTTGCTGTAGTATTGGTGTGCTGCCCGTACTCCCGATCGAAACTTGGCATTTCGGCATTTTTCCACCCCCGAATACTTCTCATCCGTAAAAAGTGCCAATATCCACCCCTGTATGGGCTATGGCTATATTTCTGCGCGACACCTAGTTCGTCCCAAACAAACCACACCAGCCGATTTTACAAGGGTCCGCCACACACGTAGTAGTGCGAAGTATGAGCACTTTGCTAGACCTAAGCTCAGACATATAATTACAAGGAACTCGACATTGAACCATAGTGACCTTTATTAAATTGTAAAAATACTCCAATTTGACAAATACACAGCACCAATTTGACAAGTATAGCAAAGTCAAAACTAGTAAATCAATGTGACCTTTATTAAACTGTAAAAATACACCGTAACCCCCGGAATATACAAGCCATGAACAAAGTCGAAAAAAGAGAGCAGCGGGCCGGTCAGCAGGCGGCATCCACAGTCTTCTTGCCTTGTCTTACTGCAGGAGTTTTTCATATAAAAGTTTCTTGTATGTTGTTTAAACGCTATAATTTCCATAAATTTGTTCTACATACTATTTTTTTTTAACTATTAGAAGGAAAACATATTTGGCTGCAATTTGTTTTAACTTCATTTTGCTGTGGGAGCGACAGTTTTGGGCTTTAGGACCTGTTTAAGATGAAATTTAGTTTTTTCTTCTATGACGAGTATACAAAAAGCAGTGAGAGTGAGCTCTTACTGCATGCTGTACCCGACCCGGCACGTTAAGGCCTTTTAATGTGTCCGTGCCTTCGGAGTCTTCATGGCTTGTATTATATTGCGGAGGCTACGAATACACCAATTTGACAAATACACAGCACCAATTTGACAAATATAGCAGGGTCATTTCTATTGAAAAGACAGAGAGAGGAGAGAGAATATCGTGCTCTCTGTACCGTACTTTCCTATACATTCGGACACAAATGGGGGAACGTGGTTGAATAACAGACAAGAACACAGCTTGCCGTCGCGCAACAGGCTGTAATAATTTTGACATCGTGTAACCTTAAGTTAATAATTTTTCGAACAGTTAAAGTATAAAGTGAACCAAAGACATAAGTGAAATCTAGGCCAAAATTAAAGCCTGTACGTAAACATTTTCAAATATCCCGGGATATCGGTTCGGTTATAATATCGCCATAATTCGTTTTATTTCGCTAATCGCGTGTGAAGAACACTTGACTTGACTTGGCGGAACGTGGTTCGTAATGTACCTGCGCCTCCTTTAGTTCCCACCTCGAAGAGTGAGACTAGAAAAATTTTTGATGAGAATACTTGGGTATTCTATATACCTTGGTAGCAACATTGATACAAAGATAAGAAGTACGGCCGACTCGAGATGAATTTTTTGTATTGTTACGTCATGAGGTGACTAAAGTCATTTCCAACTAATTTGTTCTGAGTTTTTCGTATTTTATTGACCGAAATAAGTTTTGAATATATTAATATGTTTAACAAAACATTAGTTTCTTCGTTTAAATCATTTAGGAAAAAGTAATTATGTACTAGGGGGAAAACAAAGAAATTTCCAAGTAGAAATTTTTTTCTTTTTGATAAGGACGATTGAAATTGAGACGAACAAATTTCTGTCAATTGTCGCCAAAGCAGGCAAGCAACCAATTGGCAGAGTTTTCGGCCATACTTGTTAATCTTTGTATCATGGGTAGCAACTATCGTTCTTCTTCTTGTGTTGTCTAGGTGCCAGAGGCGGCGTTAAATATTGTTGATGCCTTAAATATCACAACAAATTAATGGCATTTGAATCGCTTCGTGAAATGCTGAATGCATCAAGCAACGTTTCAAAAGATATATCGCTGTTAGTAACGACAGCGTCGCCTTGTTTTCGATCTCGAAGCTGGTTGGTATGTGATCGAATTAGTCTAAATTTGTCCTCATCTGATTGGACTAGGACGTTGTAGTTAACATTTCCAACTATTTCGATGATTTCGCCACGTTTCCAGTGATGTTTGTTTTTTTTAAAACTTTTAGCATAAACCAAGTCTCCAGGTTTATACTCATGGTATTTAGCTCCATGACGGCGAGTGAACTGATTATTCTGCTTTACATTTGTTTTAGACGAAATTGTTTGTCGAGGCTTAAGCAGGTCTAAGGTTGTTGCAATTTTCTGCCAATAAACATTTCTGCAGGTGTTACAGAATTTGGTAAGTTCCTAGTAGGCGTCGATCGATATGTTTGAAGAAAAGTCTCCAAGTTATCTATGCTCGTACCTTCCTGCTGAAGTTTCCTCAGAGCACGTTTGAGTGTATCCACAAATCGTTCAGCTTGGTGGTTCGACTGTGGGTGATACGGCCCTGTTTTAAGATGTTCTATCCCTCGAGATTCCATGAATTTACAGAATTGTGCACTAACAAATTGTGTGCCATTATCCATTACAAGTTGTTGACAATTCCCATATCGAGAGAAAACAGTTTGAAGTTTTTCAATGACATCAGTCGATGTAATTCTGTCCATTTGGAAAATTTCGGGCCACTTTGAGTAGGCGTCAATTATTACCAAATAAAATTTCCCACCACAAGGTCCGGCAATGTCCATGTGTAATCTTTCCATTGGTGAATTTGCTATAGGCCATGAATGAAGTGTTGTTTTTACAGGTGACTTTGCTACACTAGCACAGCTTTGACATTCTTTGACATATTTATAGATGTCATCGTCAATATTTTCCCAATAAGCATGACTCCTTGCCACAGCTTTCATGCGCTCTATACCCGGATGTCCCCGATGCAGTTGTCGAAGAACCCTTTTTCTGAAGATTTCAGGTACAACGATGCGATTGCTGAACATGACACATCCTTGAACCGCCGATAAAGATTCCCTTCGATTGAAATATGAAATCAATTGTGAATGTAATGGATGTTCCTTTGATATTGATGCAGGCCAGCCATGTACAATGAAATTTAAGACAGTGCGAAGAACTCTATTTCGTTGAGTTTCTCGTTGAATCATGCGAAATGTGACTGGCAATGCTCTGATTGCTGAATAGAGATCTTCTTCAATAGTTTCTTCCAGGCGAGTGCAGGCTATCGCATATTCTTCTTCTGGTTTTGTATGTGATTCGATAAGTCGTGACGGCATATCAACACATCCAAAATCTTTTGTGTTGACATACTCGATGTTGAAATCGTAAAGCATCAAGGTTAATACCCAAGGCTGTAATCTATTCGCAGTATATATTGGTATACCCTTTTTAGAACCAAACACAGCCACAAGGGGTTTGTGATCGGTCAAGAGTTTGAACTTTCTACCATATACGAAACGATGAAACTTAGTTACGGCAAATATTAGGCCAAGGGCCTCTTTTTCAATCTGGCTGCACTTTTTCTCTGCATCCGTGAGTGATCTGGACGCATGAACGATGACCTTTTCTGCACCATTCGGTAATGTATGAGCAATGTATGCTCCAATACCATCGTTGGACGCATCTGCTGCTACTTTGATTGGTAACGCTAGATCGAAATGAGTCAAAAGTAAGTTTGATGAAAGAATCTCCTTAAATTTGTCAAATGCGTGTTGACACTGAGATGCCCATTTGAATTTTACATTTTTCCTTAGAAGTTCATCTAATGGTGCTCTAAGTTTTCGCATTTGTGATATGAATTTACCATAATGGTTTACTGCGCCAAGAAATGATCTCAGCTGTGTGATATTTTCTGGTTCAGGAAGTTTCCTGATTTTATTGATGTTATCCGGATCCGGGCGTAGCCCCTCTACGTCGATAATATGACCAAGATACTTTATTTGCTGTGATAGAAATTTACATTTTGATAATTTTACATGGAAACCGTGGTCAAGTAGCCGTTGTAGAACTTTTTCCAGATTTCGCATGTGAGATTCCATGTCAATCCCTGTTATCAAAATATCATCAAGGTAAGCTGCAACACCATCCAATCCAGCTAGCATTGTATCCATAATCTGTTGAAATGCCCCTGGTGTAGCTTTAACTCCTGGTGCTAGTCGATTGAATGAAAATAATCCCTTATGGGTGCTGATAGTTAGTAGCTTTCTAGTTTGTTCATCGACCGGTATCTGAAGATAAGCGTCGGATAAGTCGATGTGAGAGAAAAATTTGCTGTTTGACAATGTAGCAAATATGTCTGCTGGAACAGGCAATGGATACTGATGTGGTTGTAATGCGTCATTTAACCCTGTAGAGTAATCCCCACAAATCCTAATATCCCCGTTTAATTTTTTTGCAGCAACAATAGGTGCTGCCCAGTCTGAATATTCAACTGGTGATATTATATCCATCTCTTGCAGTCGCTGAAGCTCGTTTTCAATTAAAATTTGCGCTGAATATGCTACAGGTCGTTTTCGTCGAAACACTGGCTTTGCGTTGTCTTTGAGGTGTAGATGTACAATGACGTTTGTACAAGTTCCTGGTACCTCTAGGAAAAGCTCAGAAAATTGACGCTTGATGGTTGCAATTTCTGTCTCTGTCCATTGATTTGATTTGGTAACAGTTTGAGCTCAGAGGTTTTTCCCACAGATTGAAAGCATCACACAAGTCAATACCTAGAACATTAAAGTTACTAACATTAGTTACAAAAATTTGACCTGAATGAACTTTCCCATTTAATTGAATATCGCATTGAAACTGTGCGATTATGTTGATTCCATGGTGAGATGCACTTTTTGCTTGCAATTTGGTATCCATTGTAGTGACAGGACACCCTAACTCCTCCCGCACGGGTTGACTGATAAGAGTTATATCTGATGCTGTGTCAATTTGCAATCGAAGCGAAGCATGAACAATGTCATTTCTACCAGGAATATTGTTGACTTGAATTACTGTATACTGCCGCCTATTTTGATATTCAACTTTGTTGACATTGGCAAATTCAGCTAAATTGTTGGCTATAGACTTCTCGTTATGATTAGAAGAGTGTTGTTTTCTAGATCTGGCAAACTTCTGTGATTGATCTGAAGTAGTTGCAGTTTTCCGTAAAAAACAAGCACAATGTCCGTCCTTATGACCAACTTGACTGCATTGATTACATTTATGATTTGAGTATGGGCAATAACGTTTGAAATGAATGCCTCCGCATGCCCAACATGGTGTTCGTGGAGTGTCAGCAGTGCTTGATGAAGCTGACCGCGCTAATTGAGTAATTGATTGACGCTTTTTATTATTGGAGAACCGCTTGTTTTGTTTTTGATAAATAGCGTGAATATTTGGCTTGTTTGGAGTTTGACCAATCAAAGCTGTGTCTCGCTTTAGATTGATGATCCGTTGCGCTTCTGATACCAATTTATCAAGTGTCAGTGGCCCATCAGTTTCAGTTTCAAGCTTTGCTAAAAGTCTAGCTCTAACATCCGCATCTGTTGAAGATTGCAGTCCAATAACAAAAACTAAACACTTGAACTGATCTGAACTTAGTTTTGCCAAATTAAAGTCTTCACAATTTTTGTTGACTTGAGCCGCAAATGAAATATAATCATCCGAACCTGCTTTTGACGTTTGTAAGCATCGATATCGCATGTTGAACTGCGATTCCTGAATTCCAAATATTTTTGTTAGCGTTGCAATTGTCACGTCGAACTGAAGGTCTCTACTGTGATTTGGAAGTATATAATTTACATATTTCTCGTGCGCCAGTGGATTTAACTTTCGCATGAGAAGTCTAACTTTAGCCTTATCGTCTAGTTTAGCACCATCATCCTTGAATAAATCTTCAAAGCGGGAAAACCATGCGTGAAACGTTACTCCATTATCTGGGTTGTAGATAAATTCGGTAATATTATTTGCTAAGGAATCCATTGTAAATTCGGTTCCTTTTTCCGAAGTCGCAGTATCAGAATTACTAGTTTGAAGTGTTTGGAACATTTGTTGTTGAATCTCCAACAATTTCTGTTGTTGTTCGATCAAGTGAAGCAATTTTTCCATCTCCGCCATTTTGTAGTGAGAATGAAAATTCTCGAACTTGTTCCAATTAAATATTTATTATTTTATTATATTTCTTTCCAAATCCTCGTCGCCACTTTTGTTACCCACTTCATAATTAAAGACCGACTACTGATTTAATGTTTTAATTAATAAGTTTACATGAATTACTAAAATTAATATGCTTCTGTGAAGCCGACAAGACGCGCGTACAATATGTGAAGTTGGACTACAATCCGTCAGTATGCACATCATGAATCGGGTGCGTTCAGTCTGAAGATGCCAAAGTAATATACAAAGGATTTATATATGCTCGAAAATTTATATACAACAAGTCGTCTTGATACTTTTAAAATACTTTTGTGGTAAATTCGGTAAATCCCACTGACATGCATATATAAGTAAATTCGCAAATAATTTAAATATATCGTCAGTGAGAGCATACTTGCTGAAATCAAAACTGGTGACACATGAAACAGGAGATCAGTCGGTCCATTTATATAAATGTCAGTGGGTGGAGCGAAAGATTGTGCGGAGTTTCTAAGAAATGTGTTTGAATTTTCGCGTCATTAATTTGTTGTAATATTTAAGGCATCAGCAATTTTTAACGCCGCCTCTGGCACCTAGACAAAACAAGAAGAAGAACGATAGTTGCTACCCATGATACAAAGATTAACAAGTATGGCCGAAATATCTACCAATTGGTTGCTTGCCTGCTTTGGCGACAATTGTCAAAAATTTGTTCGTCTCAATTTCAATCGTCCTTATCAAAAAGAAAAAAATTTCTACTTGGAAATTTCTTTGTTTTCCCCCTAGTACATAATTACTTTTTCCTAAATGATTTAAACGAAGAAACTAATGTTTTGTTAAACATATTAATATATTCAAAACTTATTTCGGTCAATAAAATACGAAAAACTCAGAACAAATTAGTTGGAAATGACTTTAGTCACCTAATGACGTAACAATACAAAAAATTCATCTCGAGTCGGCCGTACTTGTTATCTTTGTATCAATGTTGCTACCAAGGTATATAGAATACCCAGTATTCTCATTAAAAATTTGTCAAGTCTCACTCTTCGAGGTGGGAACTAAAGGAGGCGCAGTTACATTACGAACCACGTTCCGCCATTTGTGTCCGAATGTATAGGAAAGTACGGTACAGAGAACACGTTATTCTCTCTCCTCTCTCTGTCTTTTCAATAGAAATGACCCTGCTATATTTGTCAAATTTGTGCTGTGTATTTGTCAAATTGGTGTATTCGTAGCCTCCGCAATATAATGCAAGCCATGAAGACTCCGAAGGCACGGACACATTAAAAGGCCTTAACGTGCCGGGTACAGCATGCAGTAAGAGCTCACTCTCACTGCTTTTTGTATACTCGTCATAGAAGAAAAAACTAAAATTTCATCTTAAACAGGTCCTAAAGCCCAAAACTGTCGCTCCCACAGCAAAATGAAGTTAAAACAAATTGCAGCCAAATATGTTTTCCTTCTAATAGCTAAAAAAAAATAGTATGTAGAACAAATTTATGGAAATTATAGCGTTTAAACAAAATACAAGCAACTTTTATATGAAAAACTCCTGCAGTAAGACAAGGCAAGAAGACTGTGGATGCCGCCTGCTGACCGGCCCGCTGCTCTCTTTTTTCCGACTTTGTTCATGGCTTGTATATTCCGGGGGTTACGGTGTATTTTTACAGTTTAATAAAGGTTACATTGATTTACTAGTTTTGACTTTGCTATACTTGTCAAATTGGTGCTGTGTATTTGTCAAATTGGAGTATTTTTACAATTTAATAAAGGTCACTATGGTTCAATGTCGAGTTCCTTGTAATTATATGTCTGAGCTCAGTTCTAGCAAAGTGCTCATACTTCGCGCTGCTACGTGTGTGGTTGCCCCTTGTAAAATCGGCTGGTGTGGTTTGTTTGGGACGAACTAGGTGTCGCGCAGAAATATAGCCATAGCCCATACAGGGGTGGATATTGGCACTTTTTAAGGATGAGAAGTATTCGGGGGTGGAAAAATGCCGAAATGCCAAGTTTCGATCGGGAGTACGGGCAGCACACCAATACTACAGCAAGCCGGCCATTTTCAAATTGCGAAATTTCTCATCGGACCGCAGTACAGATGTTTATTTGCGATTTGAGGTTATAATATTAAAATTTAATAATCATTACGTGTAATGAATTTGTGATACAGTTATTGTTTATATCAAAAACTGTGACTTAATTGAACCTTAGAACATATAGCAAACAGCAATTGTGATAAGCCAAAGTTTTCGTAATGAATTTCTGGTTGTGTTGGTAGTCCATTTTTACATGTATTTACATGCCATCCCTATTCTAAGGAACTTGTCAATTTGCAAAAGCTAAACAAAGGTTTTGAGCGGAGCATCTGTGGTAAAAAGCTTTCTTTTGCTACTTTATTTTGAGACAATTCACATAACTAATTTATATAAATCTTTGCTTCTATTAACAAAAAAGATAATTTAGGTATGGCAGTTGCTTCAAAGAGGATTCCCTAGTTTATAATCCAATTTATATTTGCAAACACTGACCGAACACTTCATTTCTGTTTTTTAATTGTTATGAAGGTTTTAACAGGCACTAGTGTCACTATAAAACTTTACACAAAATAATCTTCCAAATTAAATAGTTTTGAAAAAAACTGATTCCGTGCTTTTGTTGAATTTCGCAAAAGAATTTTAGATTGCATAAACCTGTTCACAAAACAAAATCACATTTGACAATCATGCGCGCGGCTTTGGCAAATTCTCATTCCAGCATCTTACTTACTCCTATGTATCGTCTCCTGCTCTTGACAAATTACGCGCATGTACACGAATTATACACAATTCAACCATTCCTTGGTAATCATATAAGGAACTACGCGAGGGAACATTGTTGCTGTGGCAGGTCTAAGCCAAATTCCTTACTTCCCTAAAAATTACTCGTCTGGGTTGGCCGCCCATAGGTATTGATTTTGAATTTTTTCAGCCGTTTTTTGGGATTGACGCAAACTTCACTTGGTTTCGTCCACCACGGCTTATAGTTCAACCAATAACAAAACTTCTCTTTCTTATAAGAATGGTTATAAAATACCTTTTATTGGTTCAAACCAATAAAAAAGCGTCTTTATTATAAGAATGCTGTAAGGTAGCTGTTCATTAGGGATGTGCATTCTCGTTACTTTTGAGTAACTAGTGTTCCCGTTCAGTTTTCATTTTCAATTATTTTCTATTGAAATTAAGATTAATTGGAAGTTATAAAAATGAAGGAGACTATTCTTTCTGCATGTGAAAAAGGCTTCGTTGTACAATGTATTAAGGAGGACCAGGTGAAATTAATCATAACGTTGATTTTTGTTGTAATGCATATTTGTAGCGTCTTGATGGCCAGAGTTTGAATTTCGACCTCTGAGAATAAATTTTAGTGATATTTGGAGTATTGTTCATATTTCCTTAGGTGAAACAAGAGTCTTGGTTCAAGTTTCATGAGAGCAAGGGCAACCAAAATCGACTCGTCCTAATGAGGGGATGCTTTATATCAATGTCGAACTAATCCCTATGGCAGCGGGACATTTCGAAGTTGGGCGAAGATCTGATTTAACAGTTCAAATTAACAGAACTTTAGAAAGAACTTTAAAAGATTCTAAGTGCGTAGTTTTAGAATCATTGTGTATAACTGCTGAAGACAAAGTCTGGATCCTAAGATGCGATTTAGTAATACTAAACCAGGACGGAAATCTTATTGGTATATACACTGCAACTTGAATTTTTAATTTTTTAATTTAATTAATCTAGTGTTGGTTGATTATTTTAGAATGTGCTTCGGTGGCAGCGCTGTGCTCTCTAGCACATTTTAAATGCCCCGATGTTACAGTATGTGGAGAGGAGATAAAGGTTCATACTGCCGCAGAAACAGATCCAATTCCACTAGCTCTTCACCATTATCCAGTTTGCGTTTTATATGCTACATTTCAAGATGGGTAAGTCCTATTAACACTGAAATAGCTAACCTTGTATAGCACGAAATATTTTGATGGTTTGAAATTGTTTACAAATAAATCAATGACCACCTAGTAGAGGCACGTGTACGTTTATTGAGATATGTGGATCCGGATGCAGCCTAAGCAAAGAAGTTCGCATATTTCCTCCAGAATGCATTAGGTCTGTTCGATGAAAATACCGGGTAAACCTGGGGCATCCTAGTGCTACACTATATTGTTTTTTGAAGAACCCAAGGGTACCCGGATTACGAGCTTATGACGATTTCGATGGGACTTCATGGGCATTCATATTTATTTCAAATAGGAGCACAATAAATCAATAATTTAAATAATATATCAAGTCATCCACTTTAATTTTTTGACGTTACACAAGTTTTTACATGAAGCCGTTCACGTACTTTGCGAGTGTCACTCTGAATTTCTCTCTGTTGATGTTCAGTATTTCTGTTGTTCAGTAAAGTAATAAGGCTGTGTTCAACTTTTGGCTAGAGCCGGCTATACCAGGATATAGCCAGAATGGCTGTAGCTAGTGCTCTTATTTGTGTGAATAAATGTCAAATTTGCGTCATTCCATAAATTGTTTCAATGTTGAATATAAAAGTTAGGACGTTTAACTCTGTCCTTTCTTTGATACTCGTCCATTGCAATACCTCCAACATCCACCTTATCGAAGCAAATCTATTGCACTTGAGTATACATCGCATGGTCTTATTTTGCAATTTTTGAAGCCTTTTTATTGTTGTTTGGGTACATAAGAATAGAATCGTCGAACAATATTCAAAACGAGGTCTAATTATGACATTATATATATGAATAGCAGTCATTGTAGATAACTTACTACGCATTCGCTTAAAGAATCCATTTTTTTTTCTCCATTGTTTTACAAATATAGTCCACATGTGCATTAAAATTCAGTGTTTTGTCTAAAATCCCACCTAAGTATTTAATTTCAATTTCATTATCACAGTTCGAGTTCATCACCATTAATTTTGTGTTTGCCACATTTGACAAAAGCTTATTCATTTTTAGCCACTCATAACATATCTCGGTCTTCTTTAAGTTCCAATTTCACTTGGGGGATATCACAGCCAGTTAAGTGAATCAATGTGTCGTCTGCAAATAATACTGGTTTCGAAGATCTCGGGATTTCCCGCATATCATTAATATAAATTAGAAATAACAGTGTCCCCAGTACTGAGCCTTTTGGTACACCTAATGTAGTTTCCTCAACTGTTAATTTGACAGACTGTATCCTTGTTTTCTGTGTCCTCCCAGATAAGTAGCTTTCAAACCAGTCAAGTTCTTTACGAACTATTCCGAATTTACTTAATTTTTTTATGAGGAGGCGCCTGTTAATAGTTTCAAAAGCTCGTTTGAAATCTAAAAATACTGCTATTATGAACTTCTTTTCATCTCTTGTCTCTTTGCACTCATTCACTATTAAATTTAATGCCGTTTCGCGGCTGTGCTGTTTTCTGAAAACCGATTGTTGTGTCATTATTAGTTCGTTATCTTCCAAATATTTTTCGAGTTGTATTTGAACTAATTTCTCCAATATTTAGCGTGTTGATTGGTCTGAGTTCTTCACATTTCCTAGTATTTTTTATTTTTGGTACAGATACTATTATTGATTCATTCCAAGTGTCAGGGCACTTTCCTTCACTTAAGCTTTTATTTATAATTTTCTCTAATATATTCCCTAACACATTCCAATTATCTAATATTATTTTATTATTGATGCCATTAAAATCTTTTTTATTGTTCATTGATTTGCAAATTTCCTTTAGTCTTTCATTGCTTATAGTACTAAATCTAAATCTCCTCGCGCATTGATGTAAGTTACTAACATACTCTACTTTTGGGATTGATTGATTCAGTTGGTTCAAACTCTCAATAAAGTACACTTCACTAATTTTGTCCGTTGTCTTTTTCAAGACTGTTCGTTTGATAACTTTCCATTTTGCCTTTTGTGAGCTATATTTATTCTTACCTTTTGTGAGCTATATTTATTCTTACTTAGCTATATTTATTCTTACCTAGTTATCTTTAGTTTCACATATTTTATTCTTATTATTTATTGCAATGCTTCAAGTTCCTCAATGTTGGATTGAAGGCTGTGCGTCTTTTCGGATAGAGGTGTTATCTTTTCAGGATCAATGAAGTCTATCAAGTTTCGACTTGGTGTAAAGGATGTTCTTGAATTGGTTGGATATGTATTGTGTCCTTGGATTGTTATGAACTCTTGTTTAATTGTGCCATGCCCTTGAAGTGTAAGAATTCCGGAGCCCACTAGCGTCGCTTGCGGGACATTTGTTCCACAGACGATGTTTATTATTGCTTTCTCCTTAACAGCATATATCCATTGACTGGGATTGTAAAACTGTATCCATTGTTGTTTGCCTTCAATGGTCATAATTTAACAACTTGGTGACTGAGGCTTATGGTTGATAAATTCTATTTCGCAAGTACTAATGTTGTCTCCCTTTCGATAAATTGGATGCCTCTGTCTGCACATGTGGTTTGCTTCTTCTGTGGTAACACAAGAGTATAATCCTTGTTCGGTCAGTGGATAATATTGATCCCGATGTAAGTTGATGACTAAGAAATGTGAAGATGGTGTGATTGCCACAAATGACTCGTTGATTAATACTGCTATTGGAATGAGTCTGAATAATTCAAATTCTTCTGCAGCCAAAAAAGGTAGCTTCAGCCTAAAGATGACATAATGTGCGACCGTACGAGCTTCTATAGTCAAGGGGTTATAAAGGTTGGCTATGTTGTCTTGTGAAATCGGTAGTCTTAGCGATGAAGCTAGATGTATCTTGATAGTAATTGCCTCCTGCTTTAGTTGTTGTGGCGACAGTAGTTCTGCGCTTACCCTTCCCTGATGAGTGTTGGTGATAACGTCTAGTATTGAGGATTGAGCTCTTTAATAATTGGTGTTGATCAGCATTAGCTGTATGGATAATGATGCGAAGAGTTGCGCTATCGTTTCTTAATATAATTCTTCAGTGATGTTATTTATTCGATTCGCTGTTTGAGAGACGTGGGCTTCTAGCTCTTGAAAGTGCTTATCATTCATATCTTGATTTTTCTTATGATATTTACTGTCGAGTCAATGATAGGCGTTTGGTCTCTTAGAAGCTGTAGTAAATGACCTCTTGTCAGTCTCCCGTAGGTTGTTCGTGTACCAGCTGGGAGAATAAATCATAGAATATTTCAGGTAATCGCTATCAAACTTAGGGAGCGTAATCTTTGGTAATTTTACTGTCGGGCTGATGCTTGACATAACCACTGATGTTTAAGGATGATATTTATCCAATTATCCAGATAGAGTGATTAGCATGTCTTGAACCTTCTCCTCCAAATGGAAATACTCCTCAATATTGTAGCCCGCCTTGAGAGGCTCTCCAGTGATCTCCCATATGTTATGATGAAGTGTCTTGATTCTTGACCAATAATGATTCACAGACAGTCTTCATCTTTACTTCCCAAAAATGTTTAGACGAGTCATGCAAACCGCTCTCAATTCTTTTTAGGAGGCGGCTTAGGGACTCTATAACTGATACCTGTATTCTAATCAGTTCGCTTATTTCATCCTTCGGATTTTTGTGTACTTCTCGTGCCTGAACATCGCCTTCCCCCATGTCATTCACTGGATTAGCTTGCTTTGTTATAGGCTGACGTGTTTCCATGGAGATTTGTTCTACGTTTGTATTTTCTTCAGGCAGTCTCTTATCTGTTTTTTTACCTTCTTGGTTTGAGGTGGTTAGGCTTGCGACGGGCTTGATAGATGTTTTGCATCACCTCGTAATAGCCGTTTGCATAATATGGATGGCCTAAATCTGTACTATGATTAGTGCGGATTTCATTGTATTCCACAATTCATCTAGTTGACGAATTCTCTCTTTGCAGTACTGCAGCTGCCTTCTGCTTGGGCCGTCCTTAATGTATTTTTCTATTGTTCTTTCAATTTCTGATCCCGTCGCCTTCTGCTGTTTTGAGAGCTTCTCCATGATGGCTACTTCTGAAATGTGTCACACGCCGTACGGCTGTATCACGTCGGGGTCACCGAAAGTTATGTATAGACTTCTTTTACTCTACGTAACTTGGTCAAGGTGCTTGTACCGCAACGCAAGAACTATGTAGAAAGCTCCAATAATCCACCGATGATTGATCAAGGTGCTTGTACCTTGATTTTGTTATATAAGCTGCGTTAACAGTGCTTGTACCGCAACGCCAAATTAGAGTCAGGACAGTAAACTGAAGTGGAGTCGAAGATAAAACAAGAACTTCCTGGTTTATGATAATAACCAGACTGATCCACATATTTCCACAAAATTCAATTTATAACAACGAAGTGTTTACTAAGCTAAAATGAACAAAATTCAATAATTACTGAGTGCTTTTCAAATGATGCAAACAAGAATTTCACATAAATTCGCATTCCCATGTATACCTTCTTAATGTGGAAAAGTGTGCATATCTGGTGGCGACGGCCACCTGTGCATGCTCAGCAGAATATGCGTGAGATTCCTATTCCCATGTGAGAATAAAAATATGAATTTATATTTTGCATGTATGTAGATATGTATGATATTTTACTTTCTTATGGTGCTGATCTAATCACTATTTGATAATGTGTAATACGTAGCTATGACCACTTAAATCTAAGCAACGACTTTTTGTACTACCAACCAAATTCTCTGACCATTCAGAAATTTTTAACTCATTATCGTCAAATGTATCTTTTAAAACGATTCGCTCACTTCACTCGTTTCTAGAAACGGAAAACATTCAGCATTCTCATTTAAACTCAATTGTTCATCCGTACACCATATTTTGAAGCTAAATGAAGAGTTTACCAGAGTGGAACTAATATCCTTTATTTTCACTTAAAGCGAAAAAATCTTTGGAAGCGTTAATTATTGTCGTGCCAGGAGCGTGACGAGGCGTTTAGAAATGTTTTCCCTCGTAGAATTCACTGACAATTCAAGACTGATTTATTCTGTCAAAAATGTTCAAATATTAACTGGAAAGGAAGGCATCGTTAAGCATGGAAGTTGTAGATATGAGGCTTGTGTAATAGCTACAAGTGGTAAGAAGTATTATATTTTTAACAGATGTAGTAATTTTTGCTTAATTAATAAGCTTCGAAAGAAAAATTTAAGGAACTGCAAGTAGACGTGGAACTCTCTGTAGAAAAAAACATGTCTTCGAAAGGAAGAGCCCGTGGAAGGAAGGCAGCTGCAGTAACAACTGAAGTCACACAGGAAAATGTTGTCGGTATGTATATGGGTTTTACAACCATATCAGAAACAACCAAATCAAAAACAAGGTCGACAACTGCAAATGAAAATGGTACTTCAGAGACAGGTGTTGTAATATTCGCAAAACGTGATAGAGGCAAGACCACCAGAGATAAAGAATCTACTCCAGTAGAACAGGAGCCCATTCCTGCAGTTCCAATTGTTGAAAAAGAGACTAAATCTAAGCGAGGATCTAAGAAATTATCACCAAAAACTAGTACTGAAACACAAACAACTGAAGTCACACAGGAAAATGTTGTCGGTATGTATATGGGTTTAAAAACCATATTTGATAATGGTGTACTTAATATTTTTTAAACTCGACTTCCATAGAAAAGAGTGAAGATCTGGCTCCACAAATAAACGAGAGAAGACGATCAAAAAGGAGGTCGTCAACTACAAATGAAAATAGTGGTTCAGAGACAGGTGTTGTAGCACCCTCAAAACCTGGCAGAGGGAAGACTACCAGAGATAAAGAATCTACTCCAGTAGAAGACGTTAATATGGTACTTAGAGCTCTCCTTTGCACACTATTGTCACGCAGGTACATTTGTAAGCTTTCTAAACCAGCAACAAATAGAAGCGGCGTTATAAGTCCCCCAGTTCCTTTAAGAATATTATCAGTGCCAGCACTAAAAGTTCGCTCTAAAATTATGTTTGTGTTGTGTTCTTTCTACTCTGGTTATGTAGCTACGTTTTTATTTGCGGTGCTCTTCTATTTTGCAGGCAAGGATTTTTGCAAATTTCTTTGTCAATATCCTTTAACGAAGGCAGTACTGCATTTTGCAATCCTTTGCCTAAAAGGCTTAAGACGACTTCTTTTTCTCTGTCACTCCAACACTTGCGCTGGACTTGTCCATACGGCGATGCTGACAAAGGGATATATAAATATAAAAATAGCTATATTTATTTTAAAGGGAATATTTACTGGATCATTTCTTTTTCGTTTTACTTATGCGCTTTATCGGCATTTTTGCACATGAAGCAGTTGGAATGCATTTGCAGTGCACTATTGTTGAAGATCTCTGTGACTACCGTCTCATTGGCATTTTGAAAATTATTGGACTCAACTAAACGTTGGTTATCATCCTCACTATCCCCGCTGATGTTGCCCTCTTGATCATTAGTTCCCTGAGCTCTTTCCAGAAGTCTTGACATTTGAAAAATATCTCTATTTACTAAAGGTTGCCTGAAAATATTTTTGTGTATATTTTCGGCATGACCCATAAAATTTGCCAGATCATGCACTTGGTTTTCGGATAGGTTAAGTGTAATGCACTGTGTCGCTATATGCTTACGAAGCATGGTGCCACGTAGTCTTTCCAGGTGTTCGAACCACATTCAGCAGAAAATCGTCGCATTAAGTTGCAAGCTCTTAAATACAAGTTTGAGCTTCTGTCTGATCCCTTCATACCAAAAACATATGGATTTTTGTCACTAATTTTCATTTTTTTCCTGTACTTTAATATAAATTCAATGAACTTCACGTGATTTTGATCTAGTAAAACGGGTACTGTTCGGTTTAATTTTCCACGTATAGTGAATCTTACATATTTTTTAGCGGCTCCCTGGTTCTCTTTCGACAGTGAGTTAAATAAGTCCTTGTCAGTACTTTCATCGACACTTTGATAATTTTGATAATCCTCTATCAAAATCCGCTCCATTTCCCCAGCGCGGCGACGATTAAATAATTGTAGGGACGTTAATGTTGTCTCTGCTAAATTCGTCCATGCTTTCACCGAAAAGGACGTTTGCAACTGCTTAAATGTATTTGCTCTCTTTTATAAAATATATCCGTGCAGTTTTTTCACATCATCCATAGAAGGGAGTGCCGTTTTCTTATACCGTTTCTGTTGAGTCTGAGTTTCAGTTACTGTCTTATTGACACTCACTGCAAGATCAAGTGCCAGGACTTTTAAGAAATCCTTTACGTACTGTTTTTTTTCAGGATTATGGCTCTTAATGCACTCGATTGTAAGTGATTCCCCGATTTTTTTCGAGAGAGTACCAGGTGCGGAAGCGACAGTGGGAGCTTTGTAACTACCTCCTCCTATGTTGAGACCAGCTTCGATATTTATTGCTTTTATGGCGTGGTTGCAATATGTGGGGTCATATACAGACGTACGGTCAGTTATCTGTTTGTCCAATGTTTTATATTTTACTTTTACTTTTATATTTTTCACACATTTTATTAGCATATATATTATAATCAACATATCGTACCTGACGAGGCGCACTATTTCATATTCTCTAAGTACAGGAAAAAGTTTTCTTCTAATAACATCTGAAGCTTGAGCATGAATTATATAATATGACAATATTCTTAAAGTAACTTAGGGACTTATAACGGCTCTTCCATTTGTTGCTGAATTAGAAAACATACAAGAATCACAGAGAAAAGATAAGCGGCTAAAAATGAAAAACTCTGATAAAATATCCATACTGTGGTGCCTAGAATAGCAAATTTAAGAAGGATAATGACGGAGGATGATGAGGCAGGTAAATAGTTATGCGAGACGTTATTTTTATTAAATGTCTATTGAAAATTAAATCTTGTTTGTTTTTAAGAAACCAATTGGCGTCTTCGTACATCTATTTTACTCTCGGATGGTATCTGGACTGAAGCTTCACAAGTTGAAATTACTTTATACCATCAGTGTGTCCTGAGACTGAGTTCGAGCTATGTAAAGCTGTTAAGGTACTGTTTGCTCCAAAGTCTGAAAAACGTCATTGATCCATTGTGATTTTCGGATACATTTTATTGTTTGCAATTGTTTGTAGTATATAAGTCATGAAGATGTGTACAACCAACTTTAAGAATAAAATACTTCAAAGAGGTTTTTTTCATTCCTTATTCTAGTGGTAATTCAAGTCATACGAAAAAAAAAACGTTGAGTAGTAATAGTTGTTCTTTATTAGCTAGTATAAAAGCTTTCAACAACAACATATATTATAAACATTTTCAGTGAAATCTTATAAATAATGACCAAAGAATGTGAATATTCACTTTAATACATTTAATACAAAATTTTTATTTTTAACAGCTTCCTCTGGAACCTTAATATTTTTAATTTAAAAATATGTATTCCTCTGGAACCTTTATATTTTTAACTACAAAGATTTCAAAGAATTCGAATTTACTTGCTTAGCTTGATCTCGAATTCTAGTCAATAAAAATAAACTCACAATAAGTTGTCTATTTAAATAAGTCAACTCGACTCTTGACTCGGTGACTTAGAACATACATTTCATTTATTGAGTCTATGCAAAATCCAATGTTCTTAAAATATGAAAAACAACAGTAGGGTTACTTAACTAACTTGGCCGACTGTAAAGTGTGTCTGGCTACTTAGATCTAGGGATGGGATTGATGCTATACAATAATGAAAAGTGGAGTGTTAGGCTCTTTTGCCTGTTGTCCTGGCAGGGCAGTTAAGGTTCTTGTACCTTGGCTGTTGATGGTAGTGTATCAGGTGCTTGTACCTGTACACTAAGCTTAAAAATGTTGACTGCTGAAAAGGAATTGGTTAAATAAAATAAAAACACCTAACTCGTGCGATCTTAAAAACACAATAATATATTTAATTTTTCGTATCTTATTTATATGAGTTACAATTTGTTACGATTGCAGCTTTTCACTCATTGTGCAATTCCCACGGAAATCGTACAGACGTACATACATACATGCATAATTTTAAAATTCATAATTCACATAATTCGCAGTGTCATCTGACGCCGAATTCTACCACGTGACCATGAAATTCTTATGATAAACGGCTATGTGGGAAAATATTTTTGCATTGCAAGCTTTTTGTTTGTCGTGGAGAATGATCGCAATGAGTGAAAAGGTGCTATGACGGCAAAATAATATTAAATTAAATTTGTTCAAATTTTCTAGAAATACATTGGAATTTTTCCTAAATCTAAACATGGAGAATTACTTGGTCTCACAAAAGTTTTACTATTACCCTTGCTCCCAGTGTGTGCTAAACATAGCCCTTACTTAACCTACTGACTTAAGAACTATGTAGATAGCAATTCATTTTAAAACAAGAGCCCAGTTGGGCCAGTACATAGGAATTGTAATTGCAGACAAATAAGAAATAAAAACTAAGATAAAAATATTACATGTTCATTTTATCTTACTTGCTTTGTTACAGAGATTGTTTAGGCTTGGCTCAATTTGTGATTTAGTTTATAAATTTAGGTGTGAGAGATTTGCTCTTGTACGTTAGTAGTCGGACAATCTTGGTGTCTTACTACCAAGTCGGACTGCATGTCGCCGTTGAACTGCACATTCAAGACAGATGCGTCTCATCTTTTGCAGTTGCCTATAGAGGTACCTGTGTAAAAGGGGATTTGAAGGTTGTTAAGGATGTTAATGGAAGTGTTAGCTAGAGTAAACTGGGAGTTAGTGTTAAATATATTCAATGGGGAGAGGTAGTAGTTGTTTTCAATTGTGTCGTTAAGGTTGTCAGTTAAAACCTGTCTAGCAAGTGCATTTTTATGGTGTTCTAATCTTGACAATGATTTGACGGCGATACTACTGAGGTATATCATTAGAGGAGGTATCTTAGCTTTCTCATACAGCAGCATATTGGGGTACCATTTGTGGCTATTAGGCCTTCTGAATTTGTTGATGGAGTGACTGATTATCATTATCTCGAAGACTTCTAGTTGGTTGCTGACTTTGGATAGTAAAACCGTAACATATTATCGGGCGACTCAAGGTTTTGTATATAAGTAATTTTGTGTTTTGGGATAAGAATTGGGAGCTCAGCAAGGGTCTAAGGATCGCTGTGCCTGCTTTCGCCTTGTTAATCGCGTACCTTGCGTTGGGGTTGAATTGAAAGTGGTGATGCAAAAGGATGCCTAGGTATTTGATGTTGTTTTTTCAGGGAATTGCATTATTGTTGATATTTATCAAAAGCATTTTACTTTCGTGTACTGCGAGATAAGGTCCCTTACCACTAGTGTTTCTAAAGAATATTAGACAGCATTTAGCTTCATTGATACTAAGGCCCCATTTATTATAGAAATCTAAAAGATTAGGAATAAATTGCGGAATTCTGCTGAGGGCTACCTGGGATCTTTCACTTTCGGCTAGGATGATTGTATCATCCGCATAAAGCAGCGCTGCCGGTGTGTCAGAACTGAAGTTTTTCAACGGAAAATCGTATAGGAATATGTTGAAAAGCTTCTGACCAAGGATAGAGCCTTGCGGAGCTCCTGCCTTGACTGAAATGGGTTCGGGCAAGTTATCGCCAATTTGGATAGACGTGGACCTGTGATTTAGGAAACCCAATAACATTCTGGGCAGCCAATTTCGAACATACGTCAAACAGGAATGCGGGTATCGTATAAAATTACACACAATACTCATAATACAGAGAACACAATACTTTCTGTCTCCCATCTGTCGTTCCTATAGAAATGTATATACATTGGTATCTTGTATCTTGTATCTCTGTATCTTGCCCCGAACTTACTCTAAAACTTTCTGGGGATAAATGGCCTTTGTCATTTTGTTGTGACTCAGGTACCCAATGCCCCGAATCACAACCATAAGGTCCATGCACCAATATATTGCCCTATGCAATATATCGATGCATTGCAAAGATGACCCTGAAAATTAATTTTAATTTAATTCATTTAAAATTTCATTTAAAAAATTTCAAATGCATTTAAAGTTGCATTTCCATACTGCAACAAAATGCAATTTAGCATAAATTGCATTTCGTTATCAGTAATGCACTCCACTCACACGGTATACCTACATACATGCCGTGTAATCGGATATCATTTTTCGTCGTGCAAATTGAATTGCACATAAAATAATTCACATATTCTCACGTACGATCTTTCATCGTCGTGAGAAAGCAAAAAGAAAAAAGCTTTTTCTAAAAGTTTTCGTGGGTACCTGGGGGCAGCTAGCCCAAACCTCGGGGAGTTCGTTCTAAAAACCCGTCGAAGTAACAAGCAGGAGTCGTTTTTTTAAAATCTACCTAAAAATTGAAAATAAGATTGAATATAGGAAAATTTGTGCGTATACAAAAAATAATAATAAACCAAAGCAAAATCGAATACTAACTGTTTTGTGTTATAGAAAGTTGAAATTAAGATCGAATATAGGAAAATTTGTGCGTATACAAAAAATAATAATAAACCAAAGCAAAATCGAATACTAACTGTTTTGTGTTATAGAAAGTTGAAATTAAGATCGAATATAGGAAAATTTGTGCGTATACAAAAAATAATAATAAACCAAAGCAAAATCGAATACTAACTGTTTTGTGTTATAGAAAGTTGAAATTAAGATCGAATATAGGAAAATTTGTGCGTATACAAAAAATAATAAACCAAAGCAAAATCGAATACTAACTGTTTTGTGTTATAGAAAGTTGAAATTAAGATTGAATATAGGAACATTTGTGCGTATACAAAAAATAATAAATCAAAGCAAAATCGAATACTAACTGTTTTGTGTTATAAGGAATTGAAAATAAGATTGAGTATAAGAAAATTTTGTGTGAAAAAAATAAATAATAAATCAAAATAAAAATCATAGGTGTTTGAGTTGTAAATAAATGAAAAATCGGAAAAAGGCGAGTTCTTCTATTTTTTCTTTTATCATAAAAGCTGTGAGCTCTCCACCCGGAGCACGGCTCACTTCCTCATACAACATTTTGGTGGCAGCGGAACCAGAACCAGTGTCTATACATTTTGTTTTTATGTTTCAAATATAATAAATTCTGCAACACAAAATACAACATTTTGGTGGCAGCGGACTAAAAGTAACACAGTGCCTTTAACAAAAAAAAAACATCAATTAAATTTTAATTAAATACATAAAAAGTAAAAATTTAAAATAATTAAAATCGGGCACATTCACACAAACTTAACTACCTAATTAGTAAAAACTTCTACAAAAAAATTAACTTTGAAAAAATAAATAAAAAGTAACAACATTTTGGACTCTAAATAAAAACTAGTGCCAATAAAATTAAATCAAATTAAAAATAAACGAAAAAATTTAAATAATAATTTAAATCTACCAAACAATTCAGTGAACAAAAAAAAAATTCTGTTGCAATACTTTAAATTAAATTAAATCTCTCATAGTTTTGTAATAACTGATAACACTTGTAATAAATGAAAGTGAATAATAAAAATAAAAAAAAAAAAAATAAAAAAAATAAGCCCGGGTACCCAGGAGGTACTTAGAGGAGATAGTTTAAGCGCCCCAGCGCTCACCGTGGGACCGAAGGAGGCTTCATCCCTGCCTCACTAAGACGATATATAGAAGGAAGGAAGACTTCAGAATCATTGACCTGGACATCTGATGTGCAAATTTCATCAATCATCTGCAACATACAACACCAACACCATCTTACAACATACAACAAATTCTTCAACACCTTCAGAAACAAACAAAAATATCTGACGAAGGAACATGAATCATACACCTCTACACACGTCGTGTACATCTCCTACAATTCTATAGTAATACATTTTGGATAATACATAAGGTAGAAAAACAAATTATTATAATATTACTGGTATACATATTATTACTACTAACGTATATATTATTATCACTAGTACAAAAAAGAGAGGAAAACCAATCTATTTGCATGATTACTATTTTCTGTTTATTTCAAAACTTTCAATTTATTTACGTGTTTTTTAATTGTTTGCGTTTTAACTACATTCTTTCAAACTATTTACACTTTTCCCGATTATTTTCATATTCGCATCTTCCCTATTATACTAATATTTTCATATATATACATATATGTAGAGAGAGTGAATGGAAAAAGGGGAAAGAACAACAGAGAAAGGAAAAAAGAAATACCTTTCCAATTTTCGGTTAATTTAACAGAAATTTTGACTATAAACATTAAAATTGAAATCCGCTCTTCCACGAAGCGACCTCTGCGGTAAGACTTCGTGAGCTTGCTGGCCAGAGGACTTCGGAAAAATCAATAATCGATCCCCTGCGATAGAGCTCCATTAGCCTATCGATCAGGAGAAGATATTGATTGGAAAGAGCGATTTTTATTGTAACTGGATATTAAATATACTTTTTCGTATTACACACGACTACACAAAATCAGAATTCTACTTAACTAATTTTTCCGAAACTTGAAAAAAAGTTTTTGTTTTTTTTTTACTAAAATAGATACATATGTACGTACAGACACTAAAAGTATATACGGACAATTTTTTACTCCACTAGCTTTCCTCTACTCTGTGAGTAGTGCGTTCGTAGCCTTTCGTTAATTATATTTAATCAACTTCTACCCGATTTTAATTCATAAATTTTTAAACATGACAAACGAGGAAAACAAATCTTTCGGCGAGCTTTGCTTGTCACAAGTCCCAAAAATGTCAGATATTAGACAAATTCTGTCCGACTATCATAGAGCCAATAAAAGCAAAAGGACTTCAGACTTTACTTCTGAAAAACTCAAAAATTTGGAAGACGTATGGGCTTCATTTGAAAAAACGGAAACCCTAATTCAAGATCATGAAGATTTTACTGAAACTCATGATTATTTTAAGCAGTCATGCTATGACAAAACGGAGGACTGGTACAATCTTACAAAGGCAACTCTGTCTGATAGGATGAAATCCATATCAGTCCACACAGAGCGCAAAAATAACCCGTTTTACGTCCCACCTCCAAAAACTTCGCAAAAAACGACTGCAGCTGATAACCAAGACAGCACAGACAAAGATCAATCAAATACAGTACGGCTTCGATTGCAAGAAGATAGACGAAAAACGTTATCCCATATTATTCAATCGATAGATAATAACTCACTTGCAACTGCAACCCAGGCATACCTAAACCAAAAATTAAACTCGTTGCACAAATATTGGGACGATTTCGAAGAAACACATAACGAAATAATCTTGAACATTGGCCCAAACGACAAAGATAACGAATACTTCGTGAATGATGTTTACATAAATATGGAAACATCATTCTCAGACACTGTAATTGCGCTACAAGAACAATTGGACTCTCGATTCCAAAATGTAACGAATACTACAAATAATTCCACAGAGCATCACCACAATTTCTCTTTCAGCGACCATTCAAGTTTTTTCCCATCTGAAGCGAGAACATTAATTCCCAATTTCAATGGAAATCCGAAAGACCTCCACAAATTTATTTCAAGTTGTGATGACACATACGCAACAGCAACGACGGCGAACGAAAAACACTCCCTCCTTAGCTTAATAAGGAGTAAATTATCTGCAGATGCATATGATATTTTCAGGTACAATCAAATCGAAGATTGGCCTACCTTAAAATCAATTTTAACTCAAACTTTTGTAATAAAAATTCCCAGGACTACGCTTCAGTCTCAATTAAATAATTCTAAACAGAGAATAGGGGAAAGCGTGAAAGATTTCCTTCAGAGACTTAACACAAATTTATCTAAATTAAACGAGGCGACCCACTCATACACAAGTGACAAAATTCTTTTGAAATCTCTTTTAAAAGATAACGAATATCAAGCAGTAAGAGCTATTGAAGATGGGCTAATTAATCCTCAACTCCAAACTTTAGCCAAAGTGCATCCCGATAAATCCTTCTCTACACTAAAATCACATATTCTAGATCACTCATTACGTATAGAGCAGAAACAACTTGTCTCCCAAGCACAAAACAAGGTACATCAAACTCCATTTGCATAAGCAATAAATTCAAGTTTTCGCTGCTTCAAATGCAATAGACTGGGACATGTTGCTTCAAAATGCCCAATCATACAACACCCTGCACAGAACTTAAACACAATTCCAAGAACAAACACGCAATTACAAAGCCCTGCAGATTTCAATAGGGTTACATTTACATCTCCGACACAAGCGCTTACATGTCGATATTGTCATCGGATGGGACATTCTATCGAAGAATGTCGGACAAGAGCGGCGAACAACAATCGTTCTGGCAACAATCAGGGAAATCAAAACAATTTCCAGAAATTGAACAATACTCCACCAACAAACACGGCTGACAGACAGCCTCAAAATAGGAACTGGCAGCAGCCAGTATTCCGAGAAAATCGAACTTCACCGCCGAGATATAATAATGCCAATATCTCGGCTAGATCACCATCTCCAAAGAAAAGAAATAACAAAAGTCCATCGGCATCCAGGCAGGGAAACTGGATGCAGCGGGGGGTCTCATTCGGCAACCCCTCGCAGATAGAAAC
Organism: Dioctria rufipes; assembly: GCA_963924295.1. Lineage (NCBI taxonomy): Eukaryota > Metazoa > Arthropoda > Insecta > Diptera > Asilidae > Dioctria > Dioctria rufipes. The sequence goes on along the minus strand of OZ002740.1, from coordinate 97,717,124 downwards.
AACGGCGCAAGTCCACAGCAATCCCGAGACAATATCGATGGAAAAGTAGGCAGCAAAAAATTAATTCGTATCCCCGTCCAAATTAATAAAAATTCACTAACGCTTTCTTTGCCTGTAGACATCTGCTCTGCTCCAAAGCTTACATTTTTGATTGATACTGGAGCAGAAATCAGCTTAATTAAACTCCATCCATTAAAGCCAGATAGCATCTGCTACAGAGATGCTGTCTGCAATATAAACACACTATTCACAGAGTCCACTTCTACAGAAGGACTCATATTTGCAAAATTGAATTTGAAATCTACCAAATTTAACTACATCCTAGAGCACCCATTTCAAATTGTGGGAAATAACTCCATCCTCTCATACGATGGCCTGCTTGGTCATGATTTTTTATCTCGATACAATGCGAGTATCGACTATAAAAATAAATTCATTTATCTGGAAGTTAATGAATCTGATTCATCTTATCCATATGAACAATATTATTCCAATTATCCATACGTTTATTTGAAAAGCGAAGACCCAGAAAAGAGGTCTCAAACAAAGAGTCTGTTATATGCAGGAATAACAGTCTCTAATAAAGATATAAATACAAACCTATCTCCATCAGTTGCTTTGAAAAGCAATGAAAATCGATCGCCGGCAAATGGTTCACAAAAGGTGAAGCATAAAGATAAAAATCTATCTGCATCTATAGCCAGAAAAAAGGCTGAATTAAATAAAATTCCATCTCCATCCAAGGCTTCACAAGATATGAGGCAACAACATAAAAGTATATCTCTATTTACAGCCGCACAAAAGGCTCCATCTAGTACAGCTCTATCTCCTTCATCAATAAATTCACAAACAGTAAATTCCAGGAATAAATCAGAAAAGAAGTCAAAGAATTCCAATAAAGTTTTATCTCCTTCAAATTCTATCGAGTCAGAATCATCGTATAACTCCTTCCAAATTCCACAAAAGTTGGAATCATATCTCCTTCCTTTTAGAAATCCGAAAGAATCGGATAAATTAAAATCATTTAAAATTCCGGCTCGATCAGAATCCATTATTGAAATTCCAACTCCTTCTATTCAAAATCAATCGGTCTGTTTCAAGAAGGAAATAATGCCAGGTTTATTTCTTGGAAATTCGATAGTCGAACCAGTCAACGGTATGGCAAAAGTCCTAATCCTCAACACAAATGAGGAGGACGCCGATCTGGCACCTTACGAGGTGAACCCAGTTTACCAAGACTTGGACGACTTTGTGGTCATCTCCACAGACTCTGACAGAGATCCAATTAAGGGCAGAATAATTAAACTGCAAAACCTTATAAAATTGGATCACTGTAATTCAGAAGAATCTGAAAGTATTCGCAATATCTGTAGGGAATTCAACGATCTCTTCTTCATAGAAGGGGATTTCCTATCTTATACAGATGCGATAACCCACAAAATCGAAACACTCCAAGATAAACCGCCCATCTATACCAAGCCATATAGACTTCCTGAAGCAAGCCGAATAGAAATAAACCGGCAAATATACGAAATGCTTGAGTCAGATATCATAAAACCATCCCATAGTCCCTGGAATTCTCCACTTCTCCTGGTTCCTAAAAAACCAGATGAGAATGGAAACAAAAAGTGGCGAGTAGTGGTAGACTTTCGTCGTATTAACGACATTACTATTGGCGATGCGTACCCACTGCCTATTATCACTGATATATTAGACCAGTTGGGGAAGTCGAAGTATTTTACCACACTCGACTTAGCCAGTGGATTTCACCAGATAAAAATGGACTCGAAGGACAGGGAGAAAACTGCCTTTAGCACACCCTATGGCCACTACGAATACAATCGTATGCCATTTGGTTTAAAAGGAGCCCCTGCTACTTTTCAACGAGCCATGAACAATGTTCTATCTGGACTTCAAGGCATCTATTGCTTTGTATACATGGACGATATTGTAGTCCATGGATACAATCTCAAAGATCACAATTCCAGACTCACAGCAGTATTTAGCCGTCTCCGCAACTTCAATTTGAAACTTCAACCCGACAAGTGCCATTTCCTAAGAAAGGAAATTATGTATTTAGGGCACATTATTACAGAAAATGGAGTCAAACCCGACCCAGCGAAGATTAAGTCAGTTCAGTCCTATCCCAGACCCAAGAAGGAGAAAGATATTAAAGCCTTCCTTGGTTTCGTCGGCTACTATCGCCGCTTTATACCAAATTTTTCCAAAATTGCAAAACCACTTACAAATCTTTGAAAAAAGATATCCCTTTCAAGTTCGATGCAATCTGCGACGAGGCATTTTGCGTATTACGCAATAAACTTATTACAGCACCAATTCTATCATATCCCGATTTTGACAAAGAATTTTTTGTCACCTCCGATGCCAGTGACTATGCCATCGGAGCTGTTCTTTCACAAGTTGATGATCAAGGAGATCATCCAATCGCCTATGTCAGCCGAGTTCTCAATGGTGCAGAGACTCGTTACTCAACAATAGAAAAGGAGCTCTTAGCTATCGTCTTCGCAGTTGAGCAATTCAGACCATACGTTTATGGTAGACAATTTACAATTATAACTGACCATAAACCATTAGTATGGCTCATGAATCTGAAAGATCACTCCACAAGACTGATGAGATGGAGAATACGTCTTGAGGAATACGACTACAAGATAGTCCATAAATCAGGTAAGCTCAACACAAATGCAGACGCTCTCAGTAGAGCTATTCCGGATGATAGCGAAAATTTCATAGAACGTACCACCTGCGTAAATGTGGTTACAAGGAATCAAGCTAGAGCTCAGGCGGATTCGAACACTCCCAACACGAGTGTCATTAATCAAAATCCAACTCCATCACAAGTGAACAATTCCTCAGTCATTATAACTGGCACAAATTTCCCATTACTATTGACTAAAAATGCGAATCCTAAATTTTTCATCTTGCCAATGCAAGATACAGAACTTGAAATAGTGTTGGATTCGAAACTAAAATTTTCAGATAAATCCCTACTTTCAGAAACTGAACTGAACTTCTTCAAGAAAAAAGACTCATCAATAATTATATCAAAAACTAATTTACCTTGTCGATCCCAAAGAGATAGATCAGACCTCGAAAAGATTTTAACTGAGATCTGCTCATATACAGAAGCAAATCAGTTAAATCAATTAAATATCTCCTTCCCAATTTTAGATGCACAAAACCTTCTAATAATTAAAAGCATTTTTAACAAGGTCTTCGCTACTAAAAAAATAAACATAAAGCTCCATCAAGATTCGATTAAATATTTATCCGACATTAATGACATCGAACAAGTTTTAAAAGATTTTCACTCATTACCAACGGGAGGCCATCAAGGTATTTCCCGTACTATTAAAAGAATCAAGAAGCAATTCTGCTGGCCTGGCATGTCAGACGACATCGTAAAGCATGTAAGAAAATGTAAACTTTGTCAGGTGAACAAAGTATCCAGAAACCCTAAAATTCCAATGAAAATCTCGAGCATTAGCTCCAAACCTTTCGAAAGAGTGTACCTAGATGTTGTAGGACCTCTCCGCATTTCTCATTCTGGAAACAAATACACCCTTACATTTCAAGACGACCTTTCAAAATTTTCAGAGGCTATTCCCATAGTCGACACCGAGTCTAAGACATTAGCGGAAGCCTTCACGACAACGATAGTTTGTCGACATGGTATTCCAGAAAGTATCCTCACAGATCAAGGTTCTAACCTCATAAGTGGCATGTTCGCCGAGGTATCTAAATTGCTGAGAATTAAAAGGCTCACTACTACTTTATATCACCCTCAAACGAATGGTGCGTTGGAGAGAAGCCACAGAACTTTAGCAGAATATCTCCGATCTTATGTAGCAAAAGATCCACAAGACTGGGATACATGGATTCCTAATGCCATGTTTGTATACAATACTACCCCCCATTCGAGTACTAATTATACTCCCCGCGAACTCCTTTACGGATTCCCAGCCGAAATTCCAAACAATTTGAAATCTTCTCCAACCGTTTGCTATAATTACGACAATTATGCAAACGAGTTAAAAGCGCGTCTACGGCATAGCTTCAAAATAGCTAAAGACATAGCCATGGCCAATAAAGAAAAATCCAAATTGCAAGACGATAAAAGCTCCATCCAAAAATCTTTTATGGTAGGCGATAAAGTCCTACTTAAGAGCAGAGTTCGAGAGAACAAATTCTCACCACTATGGTCAGGTCCGTATGAGGTAATGGAGATTAATTCCCCCGAAAATTCCACCATCAGAATTAATAATAAAAATAAGAGAGTCCATAATAATGACTTAAAACTTTTCAAAGAGTAACATTAATGTCAACAGCTTCATCCTCTTCATTCCAAGTGAATAACGCAATATCATCTTCCAGGTTTTCAAAATGATGCAAATAGCATTCATTTTAATTTTCATCCCTTTCATCTACGGCTCAGGAATAGAGGTAAAGCAGCTAGATGCTACTGCAGGCATTTACTTCGAAGAGATTGGCAGAGCCAATCTCTACACAAACGAGTGGAAGATAGTGACATTCTACGACCTGGCGAATTTTAAATCGGAATTCAACAACATTCAGTTCATAGCCCAACAAATTACAGCGACCTGCCTGAAACTGGACAAATACGCAGCCTTGAGCCACACTTGTAACGGTACGTTGTTACAAATTAATCTTATATTAGCAAACTTAGAATATAAGAATATGTTACTTGTGACCGAAAATAGAAAAAACAGAGCACTTTTCAATGCTATAGGCTCAATCTCTAAAGCTCTTTTCGGCACATTGAACGAAGATGATGCCAAGATTTATGATGAGCAAATCCGTAATCTCACCTTAAACCAAAACTCCCTCCTATCACTTATGAAAAGCCAAACTGCGATAGTCGAAGCAACCGCAAATGTTTTCAACAAAACTAAAGCCGCAATTGAGAAGGATTTCTTGGTTATGCATAAAAAGTTAATTTCAATACAGATAGCTACATCATTAATGGAAAACAGAACATTGGATAACAAAATATCCATAGAGCTTGAGTCACTCATTTCACTGGTTTCGTTAATGGCATTTAGATACCAAAATACCCAGTCGGAATTAATAGATCTCTTAACAGATTCAAGGCATGGAAAATTTCATCCTACACTCATTTCCCCTAGACAAATTGAAGAACTCTTATTGAACATCAGACAGGAATTGCCAAATTCATTGATGCTTCCCATAAATCCTAGAGACAATATTTTATCACAAATTTACAAATTGAGTACAATAGCAGCGAATATTTTCAATAATAAAATAATTATCGAGCTCCGAGTTCCACTTCCATTCAAGGAACCATACCAATTATTCAAATTAATGCCATTACCTACACTCCTTAACGGATCGTTCATATATATTGAACCAGCAAATGAATATATACTTATAGACTACTATCGTGAGCACTATATTGAACTAGCATTACATGATATCCACAATTGCGCAACGTTGGATCATACGCACTTTTACTGCCAGATCACATCCCCAATCCTAAATGCAAACAGTAAGGTAAATCAATGCGAGATAAATTTAATAAAAAAGGAGCCGATTACATCCGATTGTAAAATTTTAACATTAGAACAAGATTGTTTTTGGACGCAATTATCGCAGCAGAACACTTGGCTTTTCTCCCTAAAAGATTCCATCCACATAGATATTATTTGCGAAAATTCCATTAGTTCACAAGCTCTGCAAGGAACAGGAACAATGCACATCAATCCCGGTTGTTATGTTCGCAGCAAGGAATTCATCCTGCACGGACATAACGTAAAAATGTCCAAATTCAATTCCCATTTTATCCCAGCAGTAAACATTTCCAGTATAATATCAAATATGACGTCATCCTCAATAGAATCGCATATAAAAATACATACGTTGAATCTTTCGAATAACACGGATCTAGATAAACTTCTAGAATCCATTCGTTTCCAACAAGACCAAGAATTAGTTCCTTTAAATCCTATAAACAATCACCATATTCACCACTATACAGTGTCGTACCTGACAATTGCCTCAATTATCTTTATTCTATGTGTTTATCTGTATATTAAATGCAACACAAAAACCCGTAACAAAAAAATAATAATACTTCCTGAACATGAACAGGAGAATGTGCCTACTCCGGCACCGAGAGAATCAAAATTCAAATTAACTCCAGCACCTAAAAAGAAAACGCCGGAAAACGTCTAAAAAATCCAACTCTAACAGCAATAAAACCAAAATGAAACAATAAATTCCAACAATCTACATAGATTTCACACCATCTACAATGGTACAAAGACAAATTTTGTTTAAATCAAATCCAAAATAATTATAATCACCTTACTAATATTTCATTTTATTCTACAAAAAAAAAACAAATGAGACAATATGCCATATCTGCCCACGAGTAGAACCACAGGGATCAACTTCCAGGAAACACGGACATTAGCAAACTTTAACAATTACTAACCAGAGAGACATGACAAACAGAAAACTGAACTCCTTCCTACCTTAAAATTCTCCCTATTGCAAAAAAAAAAAAATACTTTTAACTTCTATAATAAATGTATAATTAAATATATTTGGAATAAATAGTAATATGGTATGAGAAAAAAAAGGGAAATAAAAGTTTTCGTAAATAGAAATGAGAATAACAGGAAAAATTCCTGAAATATTTTTTTCTCAGAAAAATATTTTTTTTTATTAATGTTTTTCTTGCTTGATAGAAGTAATAATAAAATATAAATAAGATAGATATATGTGAAATAAAAATAAATAATAGTTTTCTTATATAGTAAAAAAAACAAAAAAAAAAAACAAATTGTAAATAATAATTACAATTATAAAAAATATAAAAACTATCTACGTATTATATTTAAAAGCACCATTTTTTCTTTTATAGCAAACAAATAGTAGCCATTACAAATGTTATAAGACAATTTGCATTACGTATTAAATTCCTATTCTCCTCTGTAATTAGTTCCACCATTTATAGCTATAAAATGTAGTATATAGTATACTGTTATCATATAATTATATTATGCATTTGTAATCCCAATAATCATTGAGGCCAAAAGTTAAGCTATTCTTCATTGAGAACGAAAGTTTTCTTCTCAAAAGAATAAAACTTTCTTTTCCCCAGGGGGGAGGGATGTTGTGACTCAGGTACCCAATGCCCCGAATCACAACCATAAGGTCCATGCACCAATATATTGCCCTATGCAATATATCGATGCATTGCAAAGATGACCCTGAAAATTAATTTTAATTTAATTCATTTAAAATTTCATTTAAAAAATTTCAAATGCATTTAAAGTTGCATTTCCATACTGCAACAAAATGCAATTTAGCATAAATTGCATTTCGTTATCAGTAATGCACTCCACTCACACGGTATACCTACATACATGCCGTGTAATCGGATATCATTTTTCGTCGTGCAAATTGAATTGCACATAAAATAATTCGCATATTCTCACGTACGATCTTTCATCGTCGTGAGAAAGCAAAAAGAAAAAAGCTTTTTCTAAAAGTTTTCGTGGGTACCTGGGGGCAGCTAGCCCAAACCTCGGGGAGTTCGTTCTAAAAACCCGTCGAAGTAACAAGCAGGAGTCGTTTTTTTAAAATCTACCTAAAAATTGAAAATAAGATTGAATATAGGAAAATTTGTGCGTATACAAAAAATAATAATAAACCAAAGCAAAATCGAATACTAACTGTTTTGTGTTATAGAAAGTTGAAATTAAGATCGAATATAGGAAAATTTGTGCGTATACAAAAAATAATAATAAACCAAAGCAAAATCGAATACTAACTGTTTTGTGTTATAGAAAGTTGAAATTAAGATCGAATATAGGAAAATTTGTGCGTATAAAAAAATAATAAACCAAAGCAGAATCGAATACTAACTGTTTTGTGTTATAGAAAGTTGAAATTAAGATTGAATATAGGAAAATTTGTGCGTATACAAAAAATAATAAATCAAAGCAAAATCGAATACTAACTGTTTTGTGTTATAAGGAATTGAAAATAAGATTGAGTATAAGAAAATTTTGTGTGAAAAAAATAAATAATAAATCAAAATAAAAATCATAGGTGTTTGAGTTGTAAATAAATGAAAAATCGGAAAAAGGCGAGTTCTTCTATTTTTTCTTTTATCATAAAAGCTGTGAGCTCTCCACCCGTAGCACGGCTCACTTCCTCATACAACAATTTGTGTACTGTCACTTGAAATTTGTTTTGACTGCGGTCAGTTGCGGTATACAAAAATACTTCTTACGGAAAAATTAGAAAGGAAAGAATATAAAATATAACTAGAACAGTTACATACAGACTCGGAACTATTACACATTAGGGTGGAGCAAATCATACGGAATACTATGAGGATGAACGCGGTATTGAAACTTGATTTTTTTTTTTATTTCAGCATTTTTAACAGGTAATTTCTATAGACTTGGCGTTATCCTTGCAGCTACCAAGCAGATAGATTTGATGTGAAAAGAAATTATCTAAGTTCTGAAATAAGATGTCGGAAAAGGGTTTAATAGTTATTGGAGAAGAAGCCAAAGTGATTGAGAAAATAATTTCTATATATTTTGATCATCCTATTTATACCTAGCGACAAAACATCCGATGATAAAAGTGAAAATTGTGCAGCACAACTGTTTCATGAAAACGGTGAAGCTATATCTGCTAAGTGAGTTACAGAAAAGGCGATGGAATATCTAGCTTCGATGAGGCCTCGGTAGCTTAGTTGGTAAGCGCGCTGACTATCAATCATGCCAAGGGGGGGGGGGGGGGGGTCGCGGATTCGGTTCCCACCCGGTCTTGGTCCTCTGCTTCATCGAAAAATGTGCTTCCAGCCAATTCTACACTTCCTTCCACTCAAATGGCATGTAACATATATATATGTGCCCAGCGATTTCTCGTTAGCCTAAGTGCCCATGTTTATCATAATAAAAATGAAGTTTTAATGGATGATCGAAAATATATGTCGGTTTATTTTTTAATTTCTGTTTTCATAGTGGGATCGGGTCTGGCTCGATCTTTTCATATATTGATCTGAACCTAGTCAGGCTATTATGAAAATCGTCGATGAGACGACCTTTTGATTTTATTTAATTACAGAATTACAGAAATGCCGAATAATGCCCAGCCCTCTTGTCATTTCCTCCCCCCGATCCAAGAGTATGACTTGCATTGATTGCTTACACATGTACACTGTATTCGCACGATACCCTGCTTCCTTACTAGTTATTTATTCAATGGTTTGGTCAGGTGATAAAAAATACGACAGAAACAGTATTATAGGGAATTATAGGGAATGTCAATGGTGGTAGTTAGTTTGTACCTTTTAATTATTTTTACTTTTTGCAATAGCACAACTATATTTTACTTATTTGGTCATTCCTTTGTATGTAAAGCATCACAATAGCACATGAACAATATTATATTTGTGCAAAACGTATATGCATGCATATTTGAAAACGAAGAATATTTAATTTATGTCAATCTTATGCTGTTTTTATTATTCCTCAATATCATTTTGTTGCTCGTGCCGATGTTACTCATAATTTAATATGAACAAAGCTGTAATTCAAAATAAAGAACTACATCTTAAATGAAGTTTTAAGCCGAACTATACTATTGAAAGCCCGTATATATTAATGAATTTTGTGTATCTGATCTACTGTATTTAAGTAATCTTATATTTAACGTGAAAAATATTGTTTCAAAATTTTTAAAAACTTAAATTTTTTCGAATACACAATTGCATCGTTGTTGGATTAGTAGTGAACCAATACAAATGCCATACAAAAAGTTCGCTTTTCACTATAGCCAGTGTCCAAGATCGCGTTGACAGATAGACCTGAAATTTGGTGTACGGTGTTTTTGTAAAAATAGTAAATACCAGTTGATAAATGGACTAAATCGGGCAACCCTTGCATGGTGTTGCCATACAAAAATTACGATATTTTTCTTTTTATGTGAAGAAAAGTTCTTCAGAATATAAATTCCTATGAAATTAGATGTTAGTTTCTACTGTCCGAAGAATCGTTCTAGAAATAAATGCGAAAAATAGCTTTAATAATGAAAAGAGGAGTGGCGATACATGTACCTACATGCAGGCATTCATCTAGGGTATCGTAAGAATTGGCCTTAGACCAATTATATCTATTTGCCTAGTCAAAAGCTAGTTTAAGGTAAATATATACAATGAATAATGAAGTATTGCAATGTATATAAATTTGAAAAATGTCCTGGAACTAAACCATTGACATACTTTTAATAATTACTCAATATTTTTGAAAATTTGTTTTTGAAAAATATATACAATGAATATGTATACCGATGTATAACATGTATAACAATAAATATTCAATACATATGCAATTTTAAACAATTTGTAAAATGTCCCGGAACTAAACTAAACTAAACTAAACTTTTAATAATTACTCAATATTTTTGAAAATTTGTTTTTGAAAATTATATACATTGACTATGTATACCGATGTATACTAATGTATATCAATTTTAAAAATGTCCCGGAACAAAGCGTTTGACATACATATATATATATATATGATAAAAGGAAAAATTGGAGGAGATGTCTGCCACATGATTGTGGATACCGGACCGACGCATTTAATTCTCCACAGAAGAATACTAGACCGTTGGAAATACCTTTGTAGTCTCAACCCATCTTTAACACGGATTCGAAATGTCACTGGAGGAACCAACATAGTGGACGGCTTTATTGATACACAAGTAGTTATAAAAAATTCTACCACTCATGTTTTTGACGACTATATCATCGGGATGGCTTTTCTTGCAGGCAACAGTTGCGCAATTGACTTAGCAAAGCACACTATCCAGATAGGCCCCGAACTCGTTCTGATAATCGAAGAAGAGGGCAATGACATTTTTATTGGAACAATAGAGCACTGTACTGTACCACCTGATTCCTCCTGCTTCGTAGCACTTAAACCACTACTGGGTGAACAGAAAACCGTTTTTATATCTCCAAAGAATATCCCATCGTCTCTTTGGATGGTACCAGCAGTCTGCCAGTCCAACAATGAAAATCTGATAGTTCGTGAGACAAACTTAAGAGATAACCCAATCCAACTCAAGGCTAACACACTCTCGCCGATGTAGAAGCAGCTTCAGACATTGTCACTTCTTCGGAGGACGTAACATTGAACTTCAGCACAACTGTACACCTGGATGAGCAACAAAAATGTTACTGGAAAAGCTTCTGGTGGAACATAGAGATGTCTCTGCGCGAGCAAAACATGACCTTGGCCGAACCGCGATAATGCGACATCAGGTCGACGTAGGCAGCAACAAACCGATTAAACAGCCTCAAAGGCGGCTTCCACTAGCTAAACGTCAGGAAGCGGAAATTCTAGTACACGAGATGAAAACCCAAGGCGTTATCAATACATTCAATAGCCTTTGAACTTTTCCAGTCATGCTGGTGAAGAAAATAGATGGCTCGTCTAGGTTTTGCATCGACTACAGCCGGGAAACGAGGTCACCAAAAAAGATTCATATCCGCTGCCACGTACTAATCTTACTCTAAATGCCGGTTCAACTTGGTTTTCAATATTAGGTTTACAGTCGGGCTACTGGCAAGTAAAAGTGAGAGAAGAATACCACGAAGAGACTCTTCACTACAGGCAGTAAATTGTGGGAGTGTTCAGCTATGCCATTTGGACTAACTAATGGCCCTTCAGCCTTTGAGAGACTCATCGAAATCATATTCCAAGGAATTTCATTTCAGGCGTGCTTAGTATATTTGGACGATGTTATCGTACATGGCGCCACTTTCGAACAAATTGTAGCAAATCTCCGCCTTGTCTTAGCCCGATTAAGAGTAGCAAATCTCAAGGTTTCACCGAAGAAGGGTCAGTTGTGCCAGAGAGAGGTGGAGTTCCTAGGAGACTTCATCAGTGACTCTGGATTATCAACAGACCCCGACAAAATCAAGCCTATCAAGAGTTGGCCCAAACCGCAAACACGAAGAGATTTCTCGGGCTGTGTGCTTATTACCGGCGGTTTGTGAAAAATTTCTCAGGTATTGCGAAGCCACTAACAGAGCTCACGAAAAAGGTCGAAAGTTCGTCTAGTCTGAAGCATTCGAAGAATTGAAAAACCGCTTAACCACTGCGCCTATACTTATGCTGCCTGACGAAAATCGGGGAGCTATTCTCTCACAGGTTAAAGTCGGGATGGAACACGTGGTGCAATACCATCACAAAACATTCAGTCGGCCTTAGCGGAACTACTGTGTCACCAGGAAAGAATTGACTGCGATTGTCAAGGCTTGCACACATTTTCAGGCCAACTTATTGGGGAAAGAGTTCACAATTCTAACAGAACATGCATCTTTGAGATGGTTGATGAACTGTGGGTGTCCCGAATGACAAGTATCAAGAAGGATAGGGCGCATGTAAGCCTATGATTTTGAAATCGTGCATCGTTCAAGTAAAAGCCACTGTAACGCAGATGCAATGTCGCGTCTTCCTTGTTCAACGACTGAGTGTTAATAGTGTCAAGGGCTCGATAAGAAAGACACCGTCACTATTCGTCAGGTTACCGCGAAAGTGGATATAGCTCAACACTAGGGGGATAACTTCAACTTACGGCACATTCGGAGTTGGCTGACTACAGGTCAGTGCCCAGATAAAGACAGCATCAAAAGTTTGAAGCCCGAAATTAAGGCATATGGGTCAATGTGGTCTCTTCTAAAACTGGAAGACTATATCGCCGTCCGCACAATCAGCCAAGGAGCAGAAAATAATAAACATATCTTGGTCCCGCAACCAAATCGAAAATTTGTTCTCCGGCAGGTAAGCGAATCTCTATGCGGCAGACACTTCGGCGTTGATAAGACGCTAGGTAAACTTCGACAGATGTATTGTTGGATTGATAGTGGTACTGATATAAAGGACTGGTGGGCTAGATGTCTACTATGTTAAGCACGGAAAGGGCCGCGGCCAAGATGAAGAGCTCCTTTCCAAGTATATAACATTGGCGCACCTATCGAAAGAGTTGCTGTGGACATACTGGGATCATTTCCAAGGACACATAAAGGTAACCGCTACATAGTAGTCTGTATAGACTACTTCACTAAGTGGCCAGAAGATCAGACAGCCAAGACTGTATCAGATGCACTCATCTCAGCCGTATTCAAGCGACATAGAGCCCCAGTAAAGCTCCATTCAGATCAAGGCAGAAATTTTGGGAGTGCTGTTTTTGAAGAGGTATTGAAGTAACTCAGAGTCGAGAAAACGCGCACAACAGCTTTACACCCACAGTGAGGTAGTTTAGTCGAAACATTTAATCGAACAATCCTGGACTATCTGGCGAAATATTTAAACTAGCATCAAAAAGAATGGGACCATTATGTTCCATACCTACTATTATCATATCGCGTAAGTGTGCAAGATAGCACTAAATAGACACCAGCCCGCATACTGAAGTTATGTTGATGACAATCTGACCACGCCACTGAATGCAATTCATGAGAGTAATTGTGCAATCATGAACATTGTGTAGCGGCGGATGTAGACATACTATGACTTGCGGTAGAAGAAACTCAGTTTCTAACTTGTTTGGTTATATTTCCCACGACGCGTAATCGGGCGGTGCCCAAAATTGAAGTGTGACTTTGATGGGCCATTTAAAATCACGGAGGCTATAACCGATGTAGTGCTCAGGAAAAAAAAACTGTCACGTTGGAAAGATGCGAAATGTCCACGTCGACAGACTGGCCCCACACCGCGAGAGAAACGACGCTTTCATATAACCATTAATACGTTTCCTGGTAGCCCTAAGAAAGCATCCAGCTAACTTAAGTGGCAACTACAGGATACCAATGTGGCGCTTAGGACCTACGCAACCTAGCGGCCGGTATGCCTCTTATTAATTAGACCGCTTTTTCACACTCCGTCGCTTGACAATGAGTCGAAACCTCCTCCCACATGGTATACTACGGAGGGCGCATTGCCGTAGGAATTCCACTGTACAAACCACCATCGAAATTTTAACCTCCGCTGTGCTAGTATTCGTACGGTGTAACACACCAGTTCGCAGATTCGATCTGCGTGTGGGGACTTGAGGACACACCCTCGAATGTATGTTGATCTGCAATCGGAGGGAGACGCACAGTGCGGAAGAAGTCCTGCAGTGAGTAAGTTACTGGTTGCAGAGGCTTCTTCGAATCTTCTTGGTATTGAGTGCCGGAGGTGTACTGGCAGACCAGATTTTTTGGGTTGCTGGTCTACGAGTGCATCTTTCTTTTCGATACTGAGACCGATGTCGAGCTCTGACCAAGGATCGGCGTGACTTCGGGGATATGTCTCTGCCTCGCCATGTACAGATCGAGTCGGACAAAGCCCTAATGACGTATCCTCATTATTTCTATAATACATACGTAATGGCTGGACGAAAATTTATAAGGGTACGATCCTTTTTAACCTGCCACTGCCTTTAGTGAACAGATGATTTCTAATTAACTACTTCTGAGTTAGCCTTCGTAAGAAGGTTTTAATTTCATTTTTCTACTATCCGTGGTGGCTGACGAAAATTGATAAGGACACGCTCCTTGTTTAGCCTCTCTCTGCATTAAATGGGCAGATGATTTCACACTAACCCCTTCTGGGTTAGCCTTCGTTATAAGGTTTTAACTTTCCTATCTCTCGTCTTCGTCTAAAATTCCCAAGCAATAGTCACACCGGGTGCCAACTCGTGAGATATAAGTTCACAATTAAACCATTGCCTCAAGTAACACTAAAAATAGAACCCGTCCCCCCCCCCTCCCATCTAATAAGCCTCCAGCTGGTCTAGACTACCTTCCTTCACAACAACGCCACGGACGTACCTGGCCACAGCGTCGCGCGAGCGATAAGTCAGCTTGATCGGAGCTACAAGCCTGTGAGGAAGGGGTAATGTTACAGGATTACTTACCTGGCCATCCCTGATATTCTAAGACAAATATGAATCCACCGATGTCACGATTATGATCTCAAATCACAGGTCGATAATTCTCTAAACCCCCAAGAGCGCAGAGAATTGATCTTCATCTTTCAAATAAAACAACAAATTACCGCGAAGCTTACACAAGCGTGTAAAATTCACTTTTAATGTGCCCCCTATACAATTTGACGTCTGAAGAAACCCGCAGGTTTCTCTGTTAAAAGCAATACACCTGGCAATACACTTTCTTTCGCGAATTTGTTGCGAGGAAAATGGGTTAATGTCATCAATTTATGTGTGTTGAATCTCATATTCAGGGCCCCTTCGAAAAAAGGTCGCAGAAACTTAACGCGCAGAAGTTAAACAGGCCACGAAGCAAAAGAATAAACCGAACTTGATCTTTGCTCAGTTAGCTGTTCAGCGGGTGAGAAATAGACACTGAACCGTAGTGTATTCTCAAATCAATTCCTACAAATTCTCGCGACACCTGGTCGTTACAAATAGACCACGCCAGCCGACTTTATGGAACCCAGACGTGACCACACGGAGCCGAAGTATTTTGCTGGACTTGTATGCAGACATAGAATCGAGAGAAAATTAACATTGCTCACCCAAAAGTGTCACTAACCTTGAAATTCTTTCTACACATGAAATTAGATGAAAATGTTCGACACTTAGTAGAAAATTAAATGCAAAGGAAATTCGACATGTAACATAAACTGAAATTAAATGAAATTTTTGGACGGTCAGTAGAAAATTAAATGCAAAGGAGATTTGACATCTAACATAAACTGAAATTAGATGAAAATTTTCGACACTTAGTACAAAATTAAATGCAAAGGAAATTTGACATGTAACATCAACTAAAAAGAGATGAAAACTTCCGGAACTTAGTATAAAATTTAAAGCAAAAGAAAATTGACAATTAACTAAACCTGAAATTGGATAAGAACTTCGATACGTATTAGAAAGCTAAATGTAAAAGAAATTTGACGTGAATTAAAAACTGAAGTTATAGATAGGAGCTTTAAAATGTATAGTAAGAGTTTAAATGTAAGAGGAATTTGACTTGTTTAAAAATTGGAAGTAGATGAAAACTTGGACTTGCGAAGGCATATGTGAAAGAAATTTGACAGTGAATAAAAAGTTAAGCAAATAAAATCAAAGCTGGAGATGTATTAGAATTGAAAAAAGAAATAGCTGAAAAAACTTAAATGTGAAAAATAGAGGGCAGGCCAAGCAAATTTTGAAAAGATTATACGAGTTTTGAGGACTAGAGTAAGTCACGTAGGCAAAGTTTTTGTAAGTAAGTTGGAGACACACGTGCTAAAAAGACGTAAAAACAAAAATTTTGAAAAAAGAAATAAAATGAAAGCATACAAGAACACGTTGGATTCTTTTCTTTTGATAGTTTTCTTTGTCATTGCCAAGTTACGATTAAACTTAGTAAAGCCAAGTGCTGAATCTAGAAAAAGAGTTTTCATTGATGGTGCAAGTACAAAAACCAAAGAACGAAGAGAAAGAAAACGCCGACGATGAATAACAAGGGGAAGAAAAAGGAAGGCAATAACAACGAGCTCTTGTTACCTAAAAGTTGCTTTGCCGCAAAACCAAAAGTAGCCCCAGCGGCTGAGTAAGCCGGAATTTATATTTCATCAAGGAGCAATGTAAAAATCCGTTAAGCGACTGCCGGCCCGTTACACGCCGACGCCCACACTTAACCTGAATAAATTGGAGACCGCTCGGCCAGGTGGTCAGGTACGACGGTAGAAGAAGATTTTGGTAACAGTACCTTACCATTAGAAGGATAAATAGTCCTTCTTTCTCCGCAACATCTGCAGTTATAAACTACTTAGTCAGTTTGAATTTTGTACATCAGCAGCAAACTTTATACGGTCCTATCCCAGAGGTAGACAACAAACTAATATATCTCACAATCGAACTTCAGGTTTACTACCTCTCTACTAGGGTGTACTGCAGGGTTCAATCTTGGACCGTTGTTATTCACCATATTTATTAATTATTTGGTAGTTTTTCCAGAATCTCGTTCAATACTTTTGAATGCTGATGACGTTTAACTATTTCTTCCAGCCAATGTTAGTGTGAATTCAATAATGGCTTATCTCGAGTTAGTGCGTCGACTGCGGATAATAAACTGTTGCTGAATCTAATTAAAAAAACTTAATACTTTTTCATAGAATGATTACCACTGTGAGTGTCCCTGCATTGGACATAACCAGCACCCATATAGAATATATAGAAATGGAAAGTAATCTAGGCATGACTGTGGATGTATTGTTGGCATAGCATTGTCACATTGACAAAACTCTTTGCAAAAGCTATGATCGCTTAATAAACTTATGGCGTCATGCAAGGTATACACCTTAAAAGCTCCGTGAGCGATTTGTCAAAGTGCTTTTAATTCCTATTTTAACTCATCATGTCTGCATATATTCCAATGTTTATAGAATTAATTGTAGGAAACTTAATGTATAAGGTATAATGCTTGCGCGAAATATATTTTTGGTCTACGGGCATAAGATCATATATCTAAATTTTCTAGCCAGATTTTTGGTTGCGCACTGTACGATTATATAAAATTCTGATTTAGTGTCATGATGTATATGATAACAAACAATCATTGTCCCAATTATTTAAAAAAAATGCTAGGGTTCCTTCCATCACGTCGTACCCAACCCAATATTCTCCCAAGGCTTCGGACCTTTAGTTCGCGCACCATTTTCTTTCATAGCGTCAGAGTCTGGAATAATCTTCCTCTAGATATTCTTACGAGTTCCAGTACAGGGGATTACAGATTGAGCGTTACAAAACTTCAGGAGTCTATAATCTTATGGCAGTAGCAGAATCAACACACAGGATTTCACTTGTTGTCCTGGAACTATTAGTGCCTTACGACAAATTCAGTAATTGGAAACGTCTGTTGCGAATCACAGCTTATGTTATGAAGTGTTTAGATAATCTTCTTCTTAAACGATACTCAAAGCAAATGTATTTGACAGCTACTGAGATGAACAAAGCGGAGAAATAATGGTTGCGATATATTCAAAAATTACATTTTCCTGACGAAATTTTATCTTTGCAGAGAGGTTAAATAATTTTCCGCTCTTCGACTTTATTAACGCTTGATCACTCGTTATATGAAGCCCTACTTTGCGTTGGAGTCACTCAAAGAATCCTTAAATGTAGTCAACCCGAATATTCTGCTAAAGTCTAATACGTTGAGTAAATTAATAGTAGCTGATACACATGAGCGAGCTTTACATAGTGTAGTTAATGCTGCTCTCGTCCGGTTAAGGGAAAGATTTTTGTTTCCGAGCGGTAGATAGTTGGCTACGAAGGTCAGGAGTAGTTGTATGGCTTGTCGAAAACTCAGGAGGCAACCTGCCTCTCAACCTTTTGCTCCTTTGCCCTGAAAAACAGTTTGAAATAGTGGCGGTGGACTTCGCTGGCCCGCTATTTCTTAATGACAACGAAGATGAAAAATTATACATCCTGCTATTTACTTGTGCTGTTATATCAGTGGTGCATTTGGAATTGGGATACAATTTATTGACCGAAAACTGTATTTTAGTCTTTAGGAGATTTACATCTCAAAGAGCGACTCCTCGGATTATCTCCTCCGACAATTCGAAAGCATCCAAGAAAGCTAATGTGGAGCTGAAGGCTGTTTTCATTAGCAAAAAATATAATGGGTTTTGACTAATAAACGGATCGAAAGGCGATATATTGTAGAACATGCGCCTTGGTGGGGTGGCTATTGGGAGGGGTTAGTAAAGAGTTTGAAGGATATTTGAAGGTGACCATTTGGAAAGCGAAAGTTAGCAAATAGTAACCACATATTATATTATACATTATTAATATATGGCCACTTACTTATGTAAGTTACGATTATTTTGATTTGACCCCTCTAACACCAGAAAGTTTTCTTGTTTGTCCCTTTTCGTAGAAAATCCATCATGGAACGAAGGAACGCATACAAATAATATGGAGTACAGAGCTGTAGGAAGAATGGAAAACGCGGATGAAGTACATATCAGCTTTATGAAAACGATGGAAGCTAGAGGTCAGCCAAAACCCTGAAGAGTATATCACAAGCTGTGAAAAAGGCACTATTATTACCACATTAAATCCCCAACGGAATCCTAAAATTCTAAAATATTTTCAGTGTCCTCATGTATAACTGACAACGGTTTGATTTGAATAGCTCCACCGTCCTAAACTACTATTAATACAGAAAAATGGTGTTCTGAGTAATCATTGTATATGACTCTGTGCCGTCATGGCATGCCGTGGGCTGATGATATCGAATATATAGCTGCCTACAGATTGGGACCCCGGCTGCACATGCACATATGTAATTTTTCTTAGCTGAGAGTCAGTTAGCTTAAAATAGTAAGGTTACTTTGTAATCAAAACTATTTTATTATTTTGTTAAGTAAGGTATATAGTAAGTGTAGCCATTGGAAAGATAAGGAACCACGCTGTAAATTACTAGAAGACTATTTTCCTGAATGGATAGTAGTTTAGGCTCCATAGCATATATAAAGCAATGTTTGACACTTTTCCATAAGTATCAACATAAAACATATTTGAGAACGGACTCCCAACGCACACATATAGATTTATGTTTCATGGCTTGGGAAGTCTTTTCGAGGGTTTTGGGTCAGCCCTGCATTCTAATCGGGCCTTGCCCAAAGAGCGCTAACTTGGAGATGTCATGCCAGTCTGTGATCCACCTACTCCTTGCATTCACTGGCATTTGGCTATAATAGAGACTTGGTTTCCAGATAGAGATAACAAAGTGCGAGCTTGCTAGGTGCATTTTGCCGACAGAAAATGGATGAAGCGTCCGATACAATTACTTTATGCATTAGATGCTCATCCACTTGGCCGCCGGGAGGACGTCAAAAATTAATAAGAGTTCACCATATTTTCTACAGTTCATGTACATCCCATTACTATACTTTTTTGTCATTAACATTTTTACCAATTCGAATTGGTTACAGTCTGAGAGCACGGGTTCCCAAATGGAATCACATTTAAATTCACATACTCCGACACATACGATTTTAAGCGATTTGCCACAGTTTGGAGCATATACGTACTTTGGCTCCCCCCATGTAATATTATCCGAACAAATAAACGTACTGTATTAAGAGGAGGGGATATAAGACCTCGCGCTGTTTGCAGAAAAACATTCGAAAACTTTTTTTTACATTCACGTACTGCACACAAGCTTAGTACTTTACTGTTTATTGTTTTGCACACACTAGTATCAAGCTTACCCTTACACTGTCCGCAAATTATTCCCCTTGATTGACAAAGTTTAGCCGTGGGTCCTTTTTTGTGCATCGGAAACTTCTCCCGCCTTCTTTCAGTGATTTTTTGTGTGCTCCATATTACGTGCGGCACTATCCCAATAATTCGTTGTATGTTTTGTCGACTTACAAAATAAGTAAGTTGTAGTGGTAGCTCGAGTGAGCAAGTCTGCTGCTGTTGGCAAGTTTGCTTTCTTAATGACGGTTAGCGCAATTTACTCGACCCTTCTTTTCAAAAACTGCAAAATATTTTTCACTTGTTTGTCTCCTTCAAACGATAACGTGGAACTGCTTTCAGTTGTCGCATCACCTTTTTCCTTTTTTTTTCTCCGAAGCTTCCTTTTGCACAGGGTGATAATCAATTCGAAGTTATCTCTGCATAAATTTAGGCATGATCGACTTTAACATTATGTAATGAGTGAACAGCTACAAGCTATCACTGTATTATGAAGCTGTCGTAATCCCGCTGAATCGGTTCTGTGATATACTGATGGTAGTCCCATTAGTTGCTGCATAATCTGATCTACAAACTTCTCTGTGGCACCATATACCTCTTTTAAGAGTGAAATAACATCAACATAACATGATGCTGAAGGCGTGCATCCAGCTATCGTTTTCGCTGAATTTCCCACCAGAACAGAATGCAGGTAATTAAATTTGTCTACGCCTGAAATTTGATCATTATCGTGAACTGCTGAACGGACTTTTTCCCAGAAGGTGATCCATTCTGCGAAGTCCCCGGAGAACTTCTTCAACTATAGCTTATGAAACTTAATATTTTGGTATTTTGCTTCACTATATATGCATTATTACTGTTACTATATAGAGAAGTAATGCCCGCTTTCACCTTAGATAGTCGCATCTGTAACCTATTCATCACTTCAACAGCTATGTCTTAAATTCTGCTAAATTTTCTGAGTTTTTATCCTCTACATTCTTCGGAAAAGTTCTCTTATTAATTGCGCGAAGATTTTCTGTAGGGACGGATAAGCGTTGCAGATATGCGGGACTCTCCCCCTCCATGGTATCCAATTTTTCTTCATTGTCAGCAACCTTCGGGTATTGTAGTTTTACATATTCCGTAACTTCCTTTTCTATTTTGGTTATCTGGCCTCGATAGCCAGCACGTGTTTGAAGCTCAATTTCGCAAACTTTCGACAAGTAATGCCGTATTAAGAGCTGACTTTAATTTTCGCAATTTGCGCACGCTCCTAAATTTCTCGGGCTTCGGCACCAGATTTAGACTAAATTTAATAACCTGGGAGAGAAAAGTAACAACGACATCGCTTAGGTAAAATAGTAAAATTTTATTCAATTTCTTTCTAATTGAGGATTCCCGGTAAAAACTAAAACTCAAAGCAAAAATATAGTTATTTTGAACCTTGATATGGAAAGAGATAAACACAATTATGAGACTGAAAAAGCTATACATCGGTACATTCAAAAGAGAAAATATAGTAATGGGATGTACATGACGAATAGAAGCATGGCGAACTCTTACTAATTTTTCACACGTATTGCTATCTGCTAACTGTTGCATGCATGATGCCTATATCGTTTTATTATCATTCTTTTCTCTTCCTATAGCTATATCTTTTCACGTCTGATTAATATATTACTATTGTTATTATTATTGGTTTTATCATATCTTTATTATCAATTATCTTGAATCTTAGTTAGCTTTTTTGATTAACTTTCATTGCTTTAATTTGACTAGTTTAAATTGTAGATTAAATTCATATATGAAATAACAACAGTTAAATTTTTCTAATTAAGACTTTCTGCAAATTATTCAGAATTGTATCTCAATTGGGTTCTTAATAAAGAATTATTGTTATCGATATCTCCATAACGTAATTCTATTTCCAGTACTAATGAAGTGTATTCACGTTGATTTTCAATCGGTATAGTTTGTAATACCTCTGACGCAGGTCCTCGAAGTGCTAATACCAGAGCTGTAGGTTTGTCGGCATTATTCCATCTATTTACTTCGGAGGCTGTCTCGAAATGCCTCCTGCAAATGTGCCACGACTTTGGTCCATCAAATAAATGATATTTAATTCTACCTGGACCGGACAATTAAGCTCCTACGTTCAGAGGTTGAATATGCTTTGACCTTCTAAATCTGTTTGTCAAGCTGCTCAGCGAATTTTTGTTGTTCCTGTTCGATTCCTTAAATTTTTAAATTCTGTTCATTTAACAAGTTTTTCTGAAAATCGTTGTTCCCCCAAGCAAGTTTCTAGACAAATCTGTTCAGAACTCTTTTTGCCGTCCAAACGGGTTTACAGAAAATTCTTTCGTTCTTGCGGAGATTTCTTCCGTTCATTAAAACGCGATTCCAATGAATTCTTTTGCTCATCAAAGCATTCTTTTGTTAATTCATGGCCTTTTTTGTGCCCCAAAACCATTTTTCATCTCAAGCGCTGAAAGCTCGAACTTATTCATTAAAGTTCTGTTTATTGCACTCTACTGGTTACTTTTATAAAATTCACACGTAATCGCAAATCAACTCTATTTTAATAATCACAAATCAACTCTACTTTAATTATCGCAATTCAATTAGAACACTTTCGCCTTTTTGATACATTCACTTCCCTGTCTGAGGCAAGAGTCACTGCTAGCAAGTCAAATCAAGTGAGGAGGTTTGGATGGAAGTTTGGATTTTTGGGAGAGTTGTTAAAGAATTGGTTTCCAATATCATGCTCTCCGGCTTCAGATGGACTGGAAAAGTCCATCTGAATGTTGGGGTTTAAAAGCGTAGTAGGTTTAGATTTACCATTTTACCTTCTCCAGATCATTTACCATAACAGCAGTCAACCACTCACTACCAGTGCTGGCGGGTAAGAAAAGTTCGCCGTTAAACTGTAGGCCTTTTCCAAGTCTACAACCTTAGAAGTGAATCGATAAGAGCAGCCTACAGCTTTTTTACTTCTACACCATAAAGGAGCCATCTGTACTTCTTAGAGCATTCAGTCACTACTCAGCCCCTTGGATAGTCTACCCGGTTCGCGATAACTGCCAAGATCTTCCACACATACCTGAATTTTTGAGTTTCTTACTAGCTTTTTGTAGTAACACTGAGCCTCACTAGGGCATACGTTGTTTTCCAAATTTCATAATGATACACAGGAAGCTCCGGAAGCATCAATATAAATGTGATCGTAGCAGGTTGGTCTTTTCAAACCGGTACCGCCTCTATAAGCATCAAATATTGCTAAGTTTGTACGCAAGTCAGGAAGTGAGCTTCCAAGAAGAACACAAGTCGCCCTGCTGTGTTTCAGATTAATCTGAGTAAAGAGAAAACTAACAATATGTTTTACTTTCCCATGCCCTTCCTCTTTTTTTGCAAACATAATTTAACCTAGTCCAGAAAGCTAT
The DNA here is from genome assembly GCA_963924295.1 of Dioctria rufipes. NCBI lineage: Eukaryota > Metazoa > Arthropoda > Insecta > Diptera > Asilidae > Dioctria > Dioctria rufipes. Next base: position 97,693,398 of record OZ002740.1, on the reverse strand, counting down.
GCGTCCATATCAAAGGTACACTTTCCCTCAGAAAGTCTGTGAAAGTCTTACCACTCCCTTATGTTGAGTACCGGATTAGGATTTCGCGAATATCCTGACTAGTATTATGGGAGATCCAAAGTTCCATGCGTGTAAACGTATCTAGTTTACGGAGATGTCTTAAAATGAACCGAATTCTGTCAACCTCCCTTAGGCCTTCTCGTTTTTCTAACTTACCCAGATAGTTAAGTCACCAATTGTGCCCTAATTATTGATGGCACACGTTCACAATCCTGCACAGAGCCCTTTAGCAGAGCAGCCTGCGAGAAACCGATCGCCATACAGTTCCATTCATTTGGCCATGACGATGCCAAGCGCACTGACCTCTTTCCTCCGAAGCTCATAGAATGTTCCAACGATGCCTTCTAAAGGATAATACCCCATCTGGTGAGTGCTGGCTAGAGGGTCCATAGAGCTGTCCTTGCAGACCATTTTTTCAGTTTATTCGTATTTTTTTTCTAATTCACCAGCACCGTCCGAAGCAACACGCTGCCCTCTTTGAGATTTTATACTCCGGCACAAGCTACACTGGCGAAAGTCCCAGCAGAAAAATTAGTAGGAGTAATAACGGCAAGCCCACTCATGGCAAGTTTTCCCGATTGGAGAGCGGAAGTTGTAATCTCCATAGGAGCTATTTATCAGCTGAGCTTCCAAACAAAAGGAGGTTTTTCATAAATGTTAAGATCTCAGAGAACAGGTCGTCCAATATCTTGTACTTCAAGAGGATATTTACGTACATTTAAATAGTAGACTTTGCTTCGCATTCATCCATAAAGGTTCTGCGATTTGAGCGAGAAAGATAGGCGCCTTGAGCAGATCAGCAGGACGGCTGATTGAAATGGAAGTCGCCTGGATCGAGAATTCACATACTATCGGCTAAAGACGCTATGTAGCTTATTAATAGTTTGTCTAAATAACTCAATTGCCCTTGATGATGGAGTGTTTGGTTCAGGTATATTTTCCCTATTTCCGCAGCCGGTAAGATTTCCGCATAGAGAGCCATGTGGAGAGTGGGTATAAATGCGGCCCTCGAGATGTTGGAGTATTTTCTACTGGACTTTAGTATGGTCATATGATGTTTTAAGGTGCATTGGTTGTGGAATCTGAGAATACCCTGACTCTTCAGAGCTTGCTGAGTGCTGTTCAATCCACAGACTATGGTTACTGTTCTTTCGTCCTTTACCCAAAAAATCCATGTATTTTTGCTGGGAAGCTGTTGCTACCATTCAGTAATGTTGCCGGTCTTTAACACACAATTGCTGGATGATACATCAAGTCTTGGTTGGAGTAAATTTATTTCGCAAATCTGGTGGTTATTCCTTACTGTTGCTAGTGGTTGAGTGCCAAGGCATAGGTGTTTCCCTTCGGAAAGCTTCACGCAGTGTGTGACTTCTTGTGTGGTTAATATCAAAAATTTATCTCGATGCAGTTTAACTCCTAAGAACTGTGCCGAGAGTTGAATAAATTTTTGCTCATTGATTGTTGGGATTGGTAGAGCTATTAGATGATAAATGTGAAACTTTGCTTTGTTTAGTAAGGGAAACTTCACATCAATATTACCTTCGTTTCAGTTATGCGGCAATGAGCTGTTAATAATTTATAAATGTTCCTGTATCCACTTTCCCCGCCTGTACGGGTAGCATGGTATTTTCTGGTAACTACTCCCTCATCACTTGTAGTTCTTCCTTTATTTGAGCTGGAGTTAAGAGCATGATGAATGTTAAGCACCAAATTTAGTAACGCGTTCTGATTTTGATGATAACTAACGATGATTAAACTTGCGTGTGTTGAAAGTGTTGTGGATGTTCTGTTCTTCTAATTCCTTACTGGTATTATTGTACTCACTTATGAGTTATTGATCACTTGCTCTACCATTTTGAATTATTTATCAATTTGTTCTTCATCCCCTTTGATTATACTTAGAGTTGCATTAATGATGGAGGTTTGCTTATTGACGAGATCCCTGACTCCCGATTCGTTGGATGTAATGTCGTCAATTGTCTTTTCCAGGTTTTTTGCATATTCTGCATCTAAAATCCCAAATAGCTTGTTCCCAATGGTGCCAATTATGTCAAATGGTGATCGTTTGAGTCATATTTAATGCTCATGATTGGTTCTGAGAACTTCATTGTTATGATATAGTGGAGCTACCTGAAGGTTTAATTGATTGGCTATTGTTATACAGTAGTGTTTTGATGATTCTGCTAAATAAGGACAAAGAAAATTTATGTTGTCTATTGTTTTGTCCAAGACTTGCAGTTCTCTCGAGCAGCTGGTTAAATTGTAATATACTATTAAGTTCCAATTTTTTTGAATTATACTTAATTCTCCTATGTTGTCATAGTATATTCCTGGATAGCTCTTGAATCATTTGATTTCGTATGATTGTCCATTTATTGGCAATACCAGTGTAAGACAAAGCAGGAATGATAATGTCTTAGATTTACTCCCGCTAACTACCCTTGGTTGTTTTATGTTGTCTTCCTTAGATATAGAGTTGATTCTTTTAACCAGTTGGTATTAATTGGACAAAATTTTGATTTAGTCGCCTTCTTAGCTGTTACTAGATGTGTCGTTTGGTTAACTTGGTGACTCTCTTGCAATGTTTTACATGAAGAATTTTGTTTTCTTTTAATGACTTGATCTAGGCTCACTTCCGGCAATTTCTTCTCTTGACTTGCTGTAGTATTTGATTTGACATCTGTAGTGTCTTCTCATATGAGTAATGGGCATACATTATTAATTGTTCGTTTATAGGTGCTTACTTCTGTTTTACGATGACAACTCGTATCATTTTGTCAGGACCTTCAATTGTCTCCAAAATCCGGCCATTAGGTCATTTGAGTGGTGGCACGTTCTGCTGTTTTAATAATACCATTGTGCGAGGTTTTATGTTTGGTTTACTCTCGGCCCCTTTGCTTCTGGTTTGCAACTGGTTAAGATATGCTGTCGACCAAAGTTTTCAAAAATTCTGTTGGATATGTCGAAGACGTTGATATCTGGAAAGTATGTTGAAATTTACTTCACTTATGTCAGGTTCCGCGAAGGAAGTCAATGGAGCGCGTATGAGGAAATGTCCAAGTGTGAGCGCTTTGAAATCATTCGGGTCTGATGATAATTGTATGAGGGGTCGAGAGTTCCAAATGGCTTCAATTTGAGTTATTACTGTTTGCAAATTTTTATATGTTACGTTGGCTGCTCCTAATTGGCGTATAAGATGGTACTTGGCGGACTTTACCGCGGCTTTCCACAGACTTCTGAAGTGGGGAAATCTAGGAGGAATTGGCTTCCATTCAATGTAATTGAGTTGACAAAGTTCTTGAATTTTTGATTGAAATGATTGAGAGGTGAACGCTTCCTTCAATTCGCTTAATTCAGATTTCACCCCGATGAAGTTGGTAGCATTATGACAGTGTATTGTACGACAAAGACCTCTGTGAGATATAAACCGTTTTAATGTGTTGATAAATGCCTCGCAGCTGAGTTCACTAACGAAATAGACTGCATTAGTTTTAAAGCATATCAATACTGCAATATATGCCTTAGTTGGTGCCCTTCTTCTAATTTTGTAACTTATGTGACAGGGGCCACAAAAGTCAACTCTAGTAGTATGAAATGGCCGTCCTGGTTGTACACGCTCCTTTGGAAGATCTCCCATTAATTGAGTAATGGTTTGTGGCTTGCATCTAAAACACCTAATGCATGCATGCATGATATCTAAGGGCCAGAATCGTTGCCTTAATATAGCAGTCAACATTTGTGGACCGGCATAGATTTGCTTGAGGTGCAATTGCCGTATTAGAAGGTCGATGATTATATGATCCTTATGCAGAATAAGTTGGTATTTCGCGTCCATTTCCAAATCACTATGCCTTAATCTGCCTCCTACCCTACAATGTCAATTAATTCGTCTAGGAATGGACAGAGAGTGAGAATGAGGCTTCTATTTTCAAGTGTTCCTTCTTATGTCAGACAAAGTTATTCTGTTTTAAAGCTCGTTCTCTGGACGTTTTTTATTATGGTGCTTCCAAATTTATTATGAAGCCTCCAGTTGGCCATTTGTCTTCTGTTTCTTGGAAAAATATTAGCCCATTAAACCATAATTTAGATTGGGCTAAAGCTTGCGGAAGTGCGCCTCTGGAGACAATATCATCGGGATTCTGAGTGCCTTAGATGTGCCTCAATTGATCTCGAGTAGTGAGAGTCTGTATTTTCGCTACTCTGTCTTCGACAAAGGTCGTCCATGAATATGACGGGTTTGAGATCCATTAAACAGCCGTAGTTAAATATGTGTAGTATGTTACCCTTTCAATTTTAATGGGTAAGATTTGCAGTAATCTGTCCATCAGTTCTGCCATAATCAAAGCTCCACATAGCCGAGCTAATGTTGTTGATTTTAGCGGAGCTATTCTTGATTTTGAACAAAGTAGTCTCACAAGGATTTGACCATATTTAACAATTGATCGATGGTAACAGCATGCACCACATCCTAGGGTGCTGTTGTCTGAGGAGGCAGGTAGTTAAATTTGTTCTTCTTTTGGTATGATCCCTGCTCTGGAAATCTTTATTGGCCTTACTTCTTCAATACTTTGTTAGAAAGGCATCCATTTATTCTTTAGACGTGTTGGAATTTCTTCGTCCCAAGTCATGTTTGACTTCCATAACTCTTGCACGAGTAGTTTATCGAAGACCACTACTGGCGCAATGTGGCCGAGTGGGTCAAATAGGCGGGCAACGTCGGACAATGCAATTCTCTTGGTTATTTTATCTGATTTTTCTGAATTTACGTGGGATTGGAATGTATCTTCCTTTGTCATTGATGTGCAACGTCTTCTCCCTATACTCTTCCGGAAAATCACTGAGTATAGTTGAATGATTAGTACAAAATTTTTTTAATTCAAAGCGACTACTTTTCAGAACGGTGATCAAATCAGTTTTGAGTGCTATCACCTTGTCTAGAATGTCTACTCCAGTCAGTATATCATCCACGCGTGTGCTCAATTGCAGAGCTTCTGCTGCCAACGGAAATGTATCCTCTTCATCCAGTGCAAATTGTTTTAGACAGCGAGTAGCCAAAAATGGAGCTGAGGCTGTTCCATACCTGATCGTGTTCAATTTGTAGTACTGCATAGGGTATTCTGGTGATTCACGCCATACATAATATTAGCTGAAAGTTTCGATCAGCTCTTTCAATTAGTACATGCCGATATATTTAACTTATGTCGGCTGTGACATCATTACGGAATGTTCTCAATCTTGCAATTATGGTGAATAAATCTGGCTGAGTACACGGTCCTACAGCAAGAATATCCTTTAGTGATAATCCTGATGTGGTTTTTGCTGATCCGTCGAAGACAACTCTTAGTTTGGTTGTAGAGCTTTCGAGTTTTGTCCTAATGCTTTATATTATTGTAAAAACTCAGCGTATGGTTTTTTAAAATTAGAGTTTCTGGTGAGCTTACGTTCTAGAGACAGGAATCGTTTGGTGGCTAATTGAATTGAGGCTCCCAGATAGACTGGATCCTTAACGAAAGGTAATAGAACCATGAATTGTCCTGAAGATAATCGATGAAAGGTTTTTTTGGAAGTGATCTTCACATTCTACCTCTACATTCGGTAGCCGCTTGGTTGGAGAGTCGTGTTGTTCAATTTTCCAAAATTGCTCGACCTGTTGCTCTAGTTTCTTTGATGACGGTTGCGATGCTATACAACAAATGTGTCTTGTAGGAAACCAAACTAGCAGCTTCAAGGAGACAACCCAACCTAGTTCAGTATTTTGCAATATAGATTGACCATGATATAATTTTTGTTGTCCTGCCTTAAGAAACTCGTGGTAGAGTTCTGCGCCTATGAATATGTCAATTTCGTGAGGATTATAAAACAGTGGTACCGCTAGGACTATGCCAGCTGGCAGCCTCCATGGTTTTGTGTCCATGTACGCTGTTGGTTTCATTTCGCCTATTTGTGTAAGAATCACCGGATCTATTGTGATTAAGTAATTAGTCACTTTGGATTGGATGGTTATGGAGGTCTTGTGTTTTGCTGCTGAATCCATACCTCCAACAGCGCTATTTTGTATGTCAGTCCTAGCGCGTTTCAGGCCTAACTGGTTGACCATTAGTTCGGTGATGAAATGGAGTTGTGATCCAGAATATAATAAAATTCTGCATAGTACTGGTACTCCTGAAAGATTGTAAGCGTAGACTACTGGTTGGCTAACATTACATTTGAAGGTAGGGTAGTGTTGGGACTACTTCCTGTTGGTTGAGGTGACTCGGGTTGGAAATCAAAGTGAAAGGCAGCGGTTATTGGTGCGTGTATTGATAGTCCCTTGTTATTGTTTGTTGGTGTTATGTTGATCCGTGAAGTGTTTTGATGAAGAAGTAACTTGTTATGACGCTGATGTATGGTTGGATCTGAGAAAATTGAGACATAGTTCACGTCTTTTACTCGTTTGCATTCGTTCGCTTAAAGACAATCTTAGAAATTTACTAGAAGTAAATATCTTGTGTCCACTTGTTTTATATAAATCGCAGGAACCTTCCTGTGGAGCGACCATAAACGCAGATAGTTTTCTTCTTTCATCCTTTGATAACTGTAATTTATGTATATATAAACTTTTCAATTCAAATTTATGTCACCTCAAATACAAGATTCAAGATTACATAACGAACCAATGCACTGTAAAGCCATGACCACAGACAAGGAAAATAAACAATTATCGAAACGATAATTAAAAGAAAATAAAAACAAACAAAGTTTGCTCGACCTCAAGAAAAATTTGCAATGCAAGCATAATTCTTCATTGATAAAATATTCATACCTGAAGTCATTGCTTTACATACATATCGATACATTTTGACTCATTCAGAAATTGTGTGATCAGAAATGCTGACACTACAATTTCTGATTATTAATTTTGTATATTGCAATTCTGCAATAATCCCCCCTTTAGAATTGTAAAGAAATATTGATTCCTTTGTAATCATTTTATATAAATAAGCTGCTACGGTTCAATAAAGATTAGACTATAACTGACTATCGAAAGGTGTCTTTTTATTTCTCAAAATTCAACATCGGCATACTCTGCCATCATGCTATTACAGCGGCATACTCTGCCTTAGCAAAATTCAAGATCGGCATACTCTGCCATTCCTCCATATAACGGTATACTCTGCCTTTGTAGAGATATAACAGCGGCATACTCTGCCATACATTATAAAGCGGCATACTCTGCCTAAATATTAAAACAGCGGCATATTCTGCCACACATATTACATTGGCATATTCTGCCTTAAATAATATAACAAGAGAGGCATATTCTGTCATCAAAAGTAAGTTCGGCAGTCTTCTACCTTTTCTTGATACAAGTCATGACATGTACAAAACATGGATAGATGCTTGCATAAAAACCATAATATCATTACATGGCGACCCTGCGAAACGAACCACCAGCGGAGATTTTCAACCCCACCGTACGTAAGAAGAAAGTGCAACAGAAAAAGAATGGCAAATACCAACAGAAGAAGATTGCATAAAACAAACAAAAGAGAAGATTATTGAAACTACATTGGAAGAAAGACAATAGAAGCAATCACCAAGCCTTATAATAGAAAATAAATACACGCCCACAGAAATAAAGAATGAAAGTGTTCCAGTATACCATACATACCATCTATAAAAGAAGCATTGCAGAAAGTCCCCGCTGCCGGACCAAAGCTAATATCAACAACACAGTACAAGGAAAAGTTCAAACCAACGAGTAAATCAGAAAAGAAAACACATCAACCACACACATAAAAGAAGAAAAGGGGCGGTGTAGCAATTAAGCTCCGCCAACAGATAGCAGAGCACTATAGAACAATTTCAATAACAACAACAACAAAAAAAGCTTAAAGAAACAGCTAATATAAAAGCTGAACCAACTAAAATGGGAAAACCGCAATCGAAAGAGGTAATTGTGGCCCAAAACGCAGCAGCAGCAGCGACAAGTCCGGTAGTGCAAACAATTTCAATTCATGACGTATTGCACGTACCAACCGCTATGACGATTGTCATCATAATAATATTGATAACAGCTGCAAGCTATGTTGGAAGAAGACTTCTGAAAAAATACATAGACACCAATATTAAGAAAAACATAGACACTATGGCTAGCATCTAGTGGACAGATATAGCTGGAGTATAGCTTTAACAGATAATTTTTTTTTTTACATTCGTGTTTATAGCTCTTACAGAATAGGATTGTAATATTTTTTAAAATGGATTTTTAATGTAACATATTATATTTCCTATAAATAGATTGAAATTAATTCTGAATAGATAGATTATGAATAGATATAGAATGACAGAATAAAATAAATAAATAAGCAGTTATATGAATAGTAAAATTATTTAAATATAGTCTTGTAGATTAGAATCTAGCAATAAATCAGTAGGTACATCTAATGCGATTTTTTTTTTTTTTATATATACGTTATGAGATTTCTTTGGGTTTAAAAAAAACGATACACAAAATAAAAGGAGTAAATTATAAATGGAAATATACAAGTATCGATTCACTGAATTAAAGAAAATAAGACGTAAAGTTCATAAGAAGACACTAATTACTATACATGCTAATTTAAATGTAAACTCAATTTCAAAATGTTGACAAATCAGCAAACGAATACGCCACGTCTCTGGCGAAGAAACTCGGATGCCATAGAAAATAAAAATTCACAAGAAAACCAGTTAAAGGATAACAAACATAAAGAACGAAAAAGAATGAGCGTTGAAAATAATCACAGAACTAAACAGATTTGACAGAAGACTAAGTAAGCCGACCATTATGTCAGATTAACCAAAGGCATCGATAGAAGCGATAAGTGTTACAATTCAGATTGAGCAATCTTTTGCAACAAGAATATTTCACTAATGATGAGGTCTAATCAAATCCTCATGGATTATAATCTTGATATTGTGTACAAACAGGGAAAAATAGATACAAATGCAGATGCCCCGTCAAGAATAAAAATGGACTCTGAGAAATGATACCAAGAAAAATAAACATTATCACACGTAATATGGCAAAAAGCAGCAAAGCGGAATGGCGAAACGAGACAGTATAGAATCAGGCCAATTCTATATATAGGAATACACATCCATCTCAGACATAAGAAACATTAAGAGAATACAATTTGATACAGCGTACGCACAAGAAAATGCGATAGACAAAAGTTTGCCTGCATTATATAAGAAAGGGGTAACCGTTCAGTACAGCGATATCCTCCATTTAACTCTGGTTACATCACGGAGAACCTGATACAAAAAATGAACGAGAATAATATTAAAGAATTAGCACTCGCAAAAGATGATGCTAGTTGATGGAAACGTGTTTCAAGAAATTGTCTTGGGCTCTTAACACTCTGTTCATAAGCCTTCCGGCTTTCCTTGTCAACTTCTGTAATAGAATGTGTACCATTATAGGGTCCCAATTCTCGGTTTAAATGTCCAAGTTTCCAATAGCCAAAATGTCCTCTTTTGTAGTATCATGCAATCGCTTTAATCCAGAACAGCTGTCCGTTGATAAGGATGGTTGAGACAGTAGCTCGTTTAACAGAGCGGTAAGGAGAGATTTTTTCTTGTAGTATATATCTACTAGGATATCCCAAGCAGCCTTATAATTATCATCTGTTCCTTGCAGGTGACGTATAAGTTTGCTTGCTTCATCAGTCACATTGGCTTTAAATAAAACATTTTCTGAGCTGATCCAATTGGTTGATGGTGAATGAGTTGCACAAACAGGTCTTGAAATTGCTTCCATTTCAAATAATTGCCTTCAGAAATTGGAAGTGTTATTTTCGGAAGTTTACACTGAGGAGAGACATTGCTATTCTGAAGATGCTCTTCCAAATTTATCTTTATGCTCTGATAGTGAATTTCTAAGTCAGAGAATTAATCTGGATTATAATTGTATTGATTGCAATAAGCCATGATTTCCTTGTGATTTGTCATTATTTCAGACCAATAGTCGCTAATCGTAGTGATTTTATTTGTCAGGTAAACCTTTGTACGTAGGCTAATCTGGTCCTGCTCGATTGGCTTAAGTAGTTTGTTTAATGCCTTCATAGTGGACTGCAGTTGCCTGATTCTGTTCTGTTGGCAGACATTAGTGTGAGTTTCTACTCCACTTGTGTGAATCTCTGTCGGTTCTAAGAGACCACTGGCCTCTGACGCCGGTTCTAAACGATGTATTATCTTTTATAGGAACTTGTCATTCTTCTGTTCGAGGCTGTCGAAGTATTTTTTTTTTTTTTTGTGAAACGTAAATTTTCTCGATTCTCATCTTCTAACTCTCTTAGTTCCTTGTCATTTTGAACGAAATTAGTCCACTGTTCTTCTAGAATTTGCTTGTACTTGATTGTATTATCAGTGGAGCTGCGTTCCGTTCTTTCTTTGGTGAAGTTTTCAAACAGTTGAATGATGGCCTTCCCAATGTTTGTTTGACTCGACACTAGCTTGTCTATGTTAGATATAGTATTGTGCTGACTTTTTATGATAGTGCCCTTGCTTGCGGTTGTAGTGAGCTCCTATGGTCGTCTGGAATTACTGATGGCACTCTTTCTTGGTTACAAATTGTTTGGATGCGGCTTGCTGTATGCAGTAATAATAACACATACTACAAAATATTGAACAATCTCTACAACCACTACAAAATATCGAACACTCTTCACAACCACCATAAAATCTGAAACAAGATCAACATGAATACTACACGGCAGCAAAACTCACCAACTAGCTTAACCGAACGCACATCACAACTTTTTGGAGCACATGCTAAAAACAATTTGACCAGGTTGTTACGTCCCAGAAATCTCTAGGCATGCTCCATAAATTTTGTGTGTGGTGCTGGTGATTATGTGTGATAATTGTCGATAACTGGTAATACTGCTCAGAATTCCTTATTTCCAGCGCAACAAATCCGGATTTTTATGACTCTTACGCTGCTGAAGGTCTTTTGAGACCTATCCATCTTCACGGGCCAAGGATGGCCGTGGCACTACGAAACGTCTTCTTTGGATACTATAAATACTCAGGCCGTACCATCGAATCAGTCAAGAAGAAGTAGTTAGGCGAGACACCCATCATTAACGCCTTCTTTTGGGTGCTATAAGTAGCCGAGACACCCGTCATTAAAGACAGTAGTCACGTCCAACTTCATACCAGACAACCAGAACGTACCATCAAACTAGATAAAATCATTTGAATTGTGAATTGTAATTACAGTGGCTTTCATAATCGCATATATTTACATTTCGTTTAACGTAGCACGTTGTTAAGATCTATTTGGGTAGGTAATTATTGTTAATTTAGCATATGTCTTTTTGACAAGCAATTCGTAATTAATTCGAATTAACCTCCCAAGAGATTGAACTAAATAATCCTTGGCAAGCACGAAATTTGTTCTCGCACAACCAACTAGCCTCGCTCCCTATTTAAAGCAGTCAGATAAACTCCCATAATATTCGCAGCACTAATCAAAGTAAACAATGATCCTCGCTTCAACCTGCCTTCTCGTCCACATTCAGTTTTAAAAAAAATAAAATAAATATCGTTCGCACTCTACACGAGTCTGAAGTTAGCCCAGATCACCTTAAATACACGTCCGAAGTATCACAGAGTACATAGGTTGGTGCACAAGCTAAATATATAAAAGAAAAGAGAAAAAAAAACATGAAGCTAATCAAAATTATATTATCAATATTGGCAACATTGCCGCGGATCTGCGAATGGTTCGAAAATAAAATTCGATATCCGGCAGGAGACCGGGAGAACGGCCATTGAGCCCAAAAAAAGGTATATTTTTTGCTTTTGTACGTGCGGCTGACTGGACGTAGGGCCAGAAAAGTTTATTCTTTAGTAGAGATCAGAACAGTAAATTTAACAAAAAAAAAAGAAAAGAAAAAAAAGAAAGAGGTCGGACGATAAAAGAAAACAAAAGGAACTAATTAAAAAAAAAAGAAAAAAAGGAAAAGGTGATTTGGACTACCGCGTGTTGTAGTACGGAGGTAATTTTAGACGCTTCTAACTAAGTTAAGTTCAACGGAGAAGACTGGTTGAGGACCTGGAAGGGGGATAAGCCCTAAAAAGAGAAACGGAAAAGTTAAAATCTAAGTGCATTTTCGTATTATTTCTTCTTTTTTTTTGTTATTAAATATTCAGGTGTTCTGTGCGCGGCTGGTATGAGGTGTGATTTAGCTTCGCCTTGTTTCTTTAGCTTTATTATTAGATTTTCCAATATTGTAAGTTGCTAGCGGCATGAAAGCCCTTTGCTTATGTAAGCTTTATAACGATTATAATCGAATATCATGAACTCAACCTAGCCGTGTATACTATTTAATCGGTTTCGTGGTTTAACCTAAAAAGTACGTGGCGCCCCATATGATCTACAAAAAATAATCGAGACCTACACCCTTCCCTGAGTGGCCGCAGTCGCGTTCAGAGAGAACGTAACATAAATTTGGTGCCCAACGTGGGCCCTAAAAAGCAGCAGTTTCAAATATTTCGAATTCTCACAGGGTTACACACATAAACAAATTTCTCCATTCCAGTGGTGTAAGGTTTGCAATATCTAAAAATTACTAGGTTAGCTTATGAGAGACACGAACGCGAGTGCAAAGTTGTGTAGAATTATCTTTAGCATCCATAGCCATCGAAACGAACGCAAGTGCAAGGTTGCGACGCAGCGTTGATACGTCGCCCGCAAGATATCTTGACGTTTGCATACCGAATATTCACCAAGTAACATTATAGCTCAAATAAAAGTCCGTGAGATAGCCTGAATTGTAAGGAAGGTCACGAATACATCATTAATTGAGCGACGGAAGCTTAAAGGAAGGTGTGCATACGCATTAGGCCGTACTAAAATTATTACTCAGAGTTTGTGGTTGTAGAAATCAGCGAAGGCGTACCAAACAATGGCTGTTTGAATGTCAATTTTCAAGTGCACCTTCAATAACGAATTGATGGCATATTAGTGACCAAAACAAGTGATAGCATTATTATAACGAGTACCAGCATTAACATCAGCACAACCTATTTTAGCCGCGGTTATAGATTTCAGATGTGTATCGAAAAGCTTGGGATAGTGTCAAGCGGGGCGAATCGTATAGGATGCAGGAAGTATCTTATTAACAACCAGCCGCCAGCCGATATGTTAGATATAAACTTACCAGCAACACCCCTTCTACCGTCAGGGAATCGCACATAGTTAAAGGTAACATACTTTGCTTCTTTTACAGGTGCCCTTGGGAGTCGATATTAGAATACTTTCTTGGTTTACAGCTTATTCTTGTAATCAAATTATTATTATTATTTTTCTTATATCACAGTGCTATACATATATACAAACATTTTAGTTACTAAGATATTCCTACAATAATAACTCTTATTCTGTAATTAATTATAGTTACTAAGATATTTCGACAGTAATAACTCTTATTCCGTAAATAATTAAAGCGGGCAATGGATTAATCGCTGCGTAATTAATGCGTTCGGATAAGCTATATACAGCTCCATATAATTTGGAGATTTAGGAATACGATACTCCTGTTCGCGTAGAAACGGAGTAAAAGACTTGTGCCTGGACCCAATATGCATAACTTAGGAAAGGCATAGAAGTGCCGATTATTTATTTTAAATACACTGGTCATAATTGATCTATTTTTTTGTCAGAGGTAACTTGCGTGGCGGGCCGTTTAGTCGGACTTAGTATTAACTCCCCACCCTAGCCTGTGTCGTGCTAAAAGGGGTTCTGTAAATATTATTAGTTATTGGTGATTTTCCTTTTCATTTTGTTGTGTATACATACGTGATACATGGAGCAGCCTACACGCATATGCATAATAACTTAAGTGAGTCTCTCCTATACTTTCTTTTTACACGTGTGTACTTGGTGTTAAGCAAAGTTCTTTTTATAAATAACAACAATTAATTGAAATTCGTCCTCTTCGTAATTTTTATACTACGAGTACATACATGCTATATAGATAAACTTACTCATAATAAGATAGCATTAGGTAATTGGAGTTCAGCCTCTTAGTAAAGACCGACTTGTTGATTTAGATATCTATGCCGACGTTTCGTGCAATATTTTTGGCTGCTTTCTCTGCAAAGGCTAACAAGGTGTCACCTTATTCTAACCTATAGGTGCTAATTATTAGACGCGCCTGAATTGAATTTTCTTTAATACCGACTAAGGGAGCAATACGTCCGTGCCGACGTCTCGCACTATATTTGAAATAATTATAACTATCTTTTGTGGACACTTAGGTGCTAATATTAGTCACATTTGAATATTTTTTTTTTTTTGAAGTGCAGATATGTTTTCACAATAGTTAACTAAGTTAATAAGTATCCCCACGTATCGGTATTTTTGTTTTTTTTGGTACGAGGGACGCTTTACGTACCCGTGTGCAAGGATTCGGGCTTCAGTTGATTGAAAGCATTTTTCTTGTTTTGTTTCCAACTGTCTAAACCAAGACGAACTGATATACGAGCTCACCATAAGAGGCCTTCCTACTGGAAAAGTAGATGATATGAGGGTTAGCCTCAGAACGGCTTTAAGGGCCGGAAGAACTGGTCAGAGAATATTCATGGAGCCGTATCCTTATTAATTTGAAGATGATGTGGCTGCTTTAGACAACAAATTAGAAGAAGTAAAAGAATTAATTGAAGCATTTGCAGGCGAAGTAGGATCCTGATTACAAGAAAATAATAACCAAGCTAGAGTGGTCGTTTGGTAGGTTAGGGCATATAGAAGCAACGGGAGATGAGAAGCAGAAGCAGGAGAAGAGAATAAGGGCAGAGCTAACTTTATCCTTGGGCTCGCTGCAAGGTAATGCTGAGGGAAACGAGTCGGATAGTGAGGATTCCCTTGCGGGAGAAGATAATTCTTTGTCTGCAACGATTCTGGCCGGTTCACGGTCCAGAGTTCCGCTGTATAAATGGAACTTAAAATTTACTGGAGAGCAGGGCCAATCGCTAAGCTCTTTCCTGGAGCGGGTGCTCGAGCTAGCTGAAGCTAGGGGTGTAACAACAGCACAAGTTTTCCATTCAGTCTTAGATCTATTCTCAGGGCGTGCTCTCATTTGGTACCGAGCTAACAAGAATAGAGTCCACTCTTGGTTAGAGCTGGTCAAAGAGATGTGGAAGGAATTCTTGCCTAGAGACTACGACGAGCGTCTAACAGAAGAAATCAAGAGGAGGACGCAAGGGTGGGATGAGACTATTGGGACATATGTTGCCGTCATGAGCAGCATGTTCTCCCGACTGTCAATCCCTATGACCGAACCTGAACAGCTGAGAGTCCTGAAAAGGAATGTTAGTCCCTTCTATCAAACCCAGCTCGGTTTGACCGAGGTGGAAGATATAGAACAACTCATTGAAATAGGAAGAAAACTGGAAACCATACGTGCAACAGTTGAATCCTTCGTCCCACTCCCATAAAAAAAAAATCCACATTGTTAGAACCTGATTTAGCTTATGTGTCCTCTTATTCGCAAGCCGTTGTTCCGGCAGTAGATACCTGTAATGTTTTAATTACACGTGATAGTCCTCTACCGAGTTCTGGGAATCATACACCATCCCCAAAGTGTAATAAGTGCGGATTAAAAGGACATATAGCGCGTTTTTGTCGAGCGAGCTTCAAATGTTATGGGTGTGGAGGACCCGGAGTGATTCGCCCAAATTGCAGCCATTGTAAGAATACTGCAACCACACAAAGTCTTCAAGCATACAGTTATAGGAGTCAAAATACTCCAAGCAGGAGACTTAGTGATAACCGTAGTGTAAATCAACCCGCCCAAAATATATCTACGAATATATCGGGAAACGAAACCCGAGCTCGCTAAACAGCGGCGAAACCAGCTCCACCCTGTCCTTTAATGCCGCTCATTCGAAAAGTAGAAGTAGTATTATTGATCCCTTTCTAGGGGATAAACAAATGGTTGACACGACTGTGGATTATACCTTTGCTAGAGCGGAGAATGACACTCGACCATTTTTAGAAATATCAATTTTTGGACTCGGGATCGTTGGACTCCTTGATTCTGGTTCCTCACGAACCATACTAGGTGGACCTGGATGGAAGGTGTTAACGAATGCTAAGTTGAAGCTAAACAAGGCGAACGTAGAGAATGTTATTTTAGCTAACGGAGATAGAGTGAAAGTTTTAGGTCAAATTAGCTTACCGATAGAACTGCAGGGCAAAATCAGACTTTGTGATGTCCTAATGATTCCGGATTTACCTCATCACATGATTCTCGGCGCAGATTTTTGGAGACAGATGGGCCTATCTGCCAATCTGAAAGAAGAATGTTGGGCATTTTCAAGGAATGAGGGAGAATGTATGGTAAACGCTATTGAATGCCGATCGAAGTTAACGCCTCAACAACAAGAGGAGTTAGAAGAAATCGTAAGGGAATAAAATGGGGAAGATACTCGGTTGTACGAATCAAGTTGAGCATAGCATTGAAACCGATTCGTTACCTGTAAAACAGCGATACTACCCTGTTTCGCCGGCTATCCAAGAAATAATTAACAAAGAGCTCGATGAGATGCTACTGCAGGGTGTAGTGGAGCCATCCAATAGCGCCTGGGCTGCACCGGGCGTGATAGTTAATATAAAGGATGGATCATATAGGTTTTGCGTTGACTTTAGAAAGTTGAATATGGTTACGAAAAAGGACGCATACCCTTTGCCCTACGTTTCAGCAACGCTAGATAAGTTAAGAGAAGCGAAGTATATGTCCTCCCTCGATATCAAGTCAGCTTTCTGGCAAGTCCCAATGGCTGAGAAATCTAACCGTACACCGCTTTCACTGTCCCTGGTAGGGGGCTCAGTTCCGTCGAATGCCCTTTGGGCTGACAAATTCACCTGCGACCTGGCAACGACTTATTGATCGAATTCTCGCCGATAAGTTAGAGAGCCGCGTATTTGTCTACGTGGATGATGTAATCATCGTGACGCCAACATTTGAGGAGCATAAGGAAGTACTAGTAGAGGTATTAACAAGGCTTCATAACGCTGGTCTTGTGATTAATTACCAAAAATGCGAATTTTGCCGATCAGAGTTGCGCTATCTCGGCTATGTTGTCGGAGAACACGGACTTCAAGTAGATCCGGATAAAATAAAATGCATTTTGGACATTTCGAGTCCTAGGAATGTATCCGAAGTTCGAAGATTCATAGGGGTTGTGGCTTGGTACCGAAGATTCATCCACAACTTTTCGTCTCTTATAGCGCCCATAACAGAATTACTAAAGAAAAAGAAAAAAATTGTTTGGTCACCGGAGTGTGAAGAAACCTTTAATTCCGTGAAGAATAAACTGGTCAGTGCACCTATTTTAGCCTGTCCCGACTTTAGTCTTCCATTTACGGTACATACAGATGCCTCAGGCTATGGAATAGGGGCAGTATTAACGCAAAATATAGATGGAGAGCTTAAGGTAATTTGTTATTTGAGTCGTTCCCTGAACCGTTGTGAACGAAATTATTCTACAACCGAGCGCGAGCGCCGCGCGGTACTATGGGCAGTAGACAAATTACGTCCGTACATCGAAGGCATGACATTCACCGTGGTCACAGACCATGCGTCTCTGGTTTGGTTGCACAATCTCAAGGACGCCACAGGTAGACTGGCGGGGTGGGCGATGAAGATGCAGCAACATGATTTGGATATTATTCACAGGAAAGGTAAAGAGCATTTATTACCAGACTGGTTATCACGTTCCGTGCCGCTCGTTGATTCGGTAGAGGCAGTCAAACCCTCAGAAGATAGTTGGTATACAAAAATGTTAATCCAAATCAACGAAAATCCATCTAAATTTCCTGATTGGAATATTAGAGATGGGAAACTGTGGAAGCATGTTAGGCCTAGATACCCCGCTTTATCTTCTCCATCTGAAAGTTGGAAGGAAGTAGTACCGAAGCAAGTTAGAAAAGAAATTATGTACAAGGCTCACGCTGCACCAACCTCGGGTCACTGTGGAGTGCAAAAACCATATGACCGCCTCTGCCAACAATTTTACTGGCCCAAAATGAAGGGGGATATAGCAATGTTTATTAAAAAGTGCACGATATGTCAATCAACTAAGCCTGAACTTAAAAAGCCGGCAGGCTACATGGCAGTTCGACAGATAGCTAATAAACCTTGGGAAACTATTAGTATGGATTTAATAGGCCCTCTTCCTCGTTCTAGTCACGGATTGTCTATATATTGACAGTAGTTGATCACTTTAGTAAGTTCCCATTATAATATTTCCCTTACGCTCAGCGACTGCGAGCTCTATCTCCCTAGTGTTGGAGGATTATGTGTTTCTGGTTTTTGGCGTGCCAGCAGCAATCATTTACGATAATGGAGCGCAGTTTAAGAGTAAGGAATTCAAGAGGCTATGTGAGAATTACCAAGTCGAGATAAAATATACCGCTTATTACCATCCGCAAGGTAATCCGTCCGAAAGAACAAATCAAGTAGTTAAGTCCATGCTACGTGCGTATGTGGCCGAAAACCATCACAGGTTGGATACACACCTTGCGAAAATAGCGTGTGCCATTCGGACGACCACGCAGGAGGCTACGAAATTATCCCCGTACTTTATAAATTTTGGACGTGAAATGATAGTTTCTGGTAAATCACATCGATTGTCAGAGCAAGATGGGGAGCATGATATGCTCACTCGTGTTAAGGTACTTAAAGAAGTCTTTGGGGATGTAAAAAGAAGGTTAGAGAAGGTTGCTGCTAGCAGTAGAGAGCGCTATAACTTCCGCAGAAGTAACCGTAGGTACTTCGTAAACGATATGGTCTGGAGGAAGAACTATGTTCTTTCCGACGCGACAAAGTACTTCAACGCTAAGTTAGCAGCGACGTTTGTTTATTCGCCAGGAGGACAAAATCGATCTAGCCGCTGATGCTTAAGTCTCTCTATAAGCAGAATAAATTGTTATAGACTCTTGAACACTAACCGGTGGCGATGAGCAAAGCTTGTGCACATTTAATTAGATAGTAGTTAATTGCAGAAGACTAGCGTGCAAATTCGAATGCATACTCCGCCAAGTAATCCCCACAGGAATTCCCAAATCAGTAGAATATTTATCAGACCTTCTAGGCAGATGGTGAAGAATAGTATGTGTTTAGTCAACAGATAAAAACAAGCAACAGATTTAAGTACTATTAGAATCTATCATTGTAGCAGAGGCTGGTTGTCGGTACCTAGTACAATAATTTTTTTTTTTTTTTTAGGCAGTTTTGAACTTGAACGAGGTAGAGGTTATTGGAAACCGGTGATAAGCACTTCTTGCAATCCTGTAATTAGTTTTGGTCTCGATAGTTAATTCGGACATTTTATTACATTGTCGCTAATTGAATAAAAATAATTAGTTTATTGGAGTCTCACGTTTAATTATACCCGACACATTTCTTCATAAAAATTTGGTGACCCCGACGTGATTGGGTATTATAAAGACTTCAAAGCAGTGTGAAGGACGCTGAAAGCATTAAAGGTAATTCTGTATGACTATGAGTGACAAAATTTAATTGCTGAATCTTACAAATAAAGAATTTGGATTGTGATTTTCTTAAATTTTGTGTTTAAAATTTGTTTTTGTGATTTGGTGAACTTTTAATCTAGTGATACATCGTCCCTTTGGTATTGCGTGCCGTGACGTGACATAATTAATATTTGCTAAATATTCAATAGTGTTCGATCGATCTTTATCAATTTCTGTAATTGTTGCGCACACAAATTCCTCGTCTTTATTGCGGCACATATTACTGTTAGGTTAAATTCTTTGCATAAAACTCAGCTCTGTGTTAACGGTTTGAAGTACAGCTTTGCTTCGAGAATAGATTATCATCTTAATACTTTGCAATTACTAATCAAGTGAATTTACTAAATAGCGTGATATTAAAGATGATCTATGTCTGTTTGCAATAAATTTAACGTATTATTTCCTTGCAAAAAATTGTTTGTTTAAATTTTCTGATGATTTTATCATTTCTTATAAAAACATTGTTGTGTTCTCAACATCACCGTTGGTTTTTCAAGTACATGCATAGAACACATTTCATATCCCACCACTGTGCATATAAAAACAGTTATTTTCGCATTCCTTCAAGGTGTAAATGGTTTGCAGTACCGGTTTCGAGAACAGTTTGTCATCTTAATGCTTAAACCTGTTTAATTAGTGACCAATTTTAATACTCGTTACGATATTTAAGGTAACCTGAGTGTTGGTACATTAAGGTTTAATCAAATCGCGCATAAAGTTCAAGACACGGTAATATTCGAATGAATAGTTCAGTATTGTCGGCTTTGGCTATTATACCAGGTCTAATACTTTAACTTCTTCTGAGTAATTTGTACCATCAAACGTTAAAAATGACTGATAGTAAATTAGCTAAATTAAAAACAAAGAGAACTACACTTATCGGACAACAAGGTCGTGTTAAGGATTTTCTGCAAGGTTTAAATGAAAATACATCTATCCAAGAATTAGAAACGCGATTAAATGCATTAGATAAATATTACGAAGGATTTAGTGCGTGTCAAGGAAGCATCGAAGAGTTAGATGAAGAAGAGTTAGATCTTAAGGTGCGAGCTGAGTATGAAGAAGAATATTTTGTACTCCGACCAACAATTTTAGTCCAGATCGCTAAACGAGCCCAGGCAAAAAATAATCTGAACGATTCACTTGGAAATAATTCCGTTGATAGTTTAAGTGGTATCAAACTTCCCAAAATAGTTTTACCCAATTTTTCTGGTGATTATACTAAATGGACCACATTTGTTGAAGTATTCAATACATTAGTCCATAACAACAAGGCTCTGGACGAGGTCGCGAAATTCCATTATTTACGCTCAGCACTATCTGACTGTGCTCTGCGTGCTACACAATCTATTGAAATTACATCAAGTAATTATGAAGTTGCCTTAGAAATATTAAAAAATCGATACGATAATAAAAAACTGATAGCACAAGAACACATTCGGCAAATATTCTCTCTCCCAACCATACATAAACCGTCGGCTCAGTCATTAAGAGCACTCATCGATACAGTTAATGTTCATATTCGAGCTCTCACAGCCTTGGGGCGTCCTGAATTACAGTGGGATGACTTGCTTATCCCTATAATTCTAAAAAGATTAGATACTCTGACAGTTAACAAATGGGAAGATGATTGTCCTTCCGACCGGCTTCCCGCCTTGAAAGAATTAGTGCAATTCTTAGAGAAAAGATGTCATATCTTAGAAGGCAAACAGGAGTTCAAGTCTGGTCTTACAACAGGGCCCCACAATAATAAACATAAATATAAAATAGAAAACCCACATAGGTATACTGTCTCGACTACTCTACAAGCAACAGGGATCCCAATCTGTGCTTACTGTTCTCGTGAAGGGCACACAATTTATAAGTGCACTAAGTTTCTATAAAGGTGCAGTGAAGTAAAAAGCCTAAACCTGTGCATTAATTGTTTACGAAGTAATCACAAGTCAGAGCTATGTATGTCCAGAAAATGTCAGCTGTGCGGGAAAAAGCACAATACCCTTCTTCATTTAAACAATCATGCAGGTAAGGAAGTTAGTTTAAAATCCACTTTTAAAGAAGACCTCAAGTCCGGAAATTTTGAAACCCCGTCGACTGCATCACTAATATCGCATTCTTCTGTAAATGCATCGGTAACGGTGAACAATCAATTACGATCGTATGTCCTATTGGCAACTGCTCTTGTTCAAGTTCCTAATAAGTATGGAAAACTTATAACGTGCAGAGCCTTATTAGATTCAGGTTCGCAGCTGCATTTTGTATCAGAACGTTTAGCAGAAGAATTGGGCATGAAACGACTGAAAACACATATTCCAATTACCGGTATTGGGAACTTCGAAGTAACATCGAAATTCAAAATAAACCTCACTTTAAAATCCTCGGTTAGTAACTTCACGACTGAAATTGAGGCTCAGATATTACCAAAAATCAGTGGGTTACAGCCAGACTGTTACATTAATGTCAATAAATGGCCAATCCCATCCAATCTTCAGTTAGCAGACCCAGCTTTTTACAAACCGCAGAAAATAGATCTCCTACTTGGAACAGAACTATACTGTCAACTACTTTCTCCAGAACAAATCTTACTTTCTACGGATCTTCCTATATTACAAAAAACTCTCCTGGGATGGGTAGTAATGGGAAGAGCTCCACAAACTCATCATAAATCGTTTTACTGCAATCTTGCTACAAAACCCTCACTGACATCGCTAGAAAGGCAAGTTCAGAGGTTTTGGGAAATAGAAAGGCATGATTGTCCAGTGAGGAGTCACACTGTTGAGGAAGAACTATGTGAAAGCTTCTTCAATCGAACAACAAGGCGATCAGACAATGGGCAATACTGTGTAAGGTTACCATTTCGTCAAGATCCAGAAATGCTGGGAAACTCTCAAGAAATGGCCACACGCAGATTTTTACAACTTGAGAGAAGACCATCTCGCGATATTAAGCTTCAAGACGCTTATGGAGAAAATTTCTCCAGATGATATACCAATATCAAACTATTTTCTACCACACCATTGTGTGCACAAAATAGACAGCTCAACAACTAAACTTCGTGTAGTTTTTGATGCTTCTGCGAAGTCCAGTTCTGGATCATCACTCAATCATTTGCTCATGGTTGGGCCAGTAGTTCAACCTGATCTCTTCTCGATAGTAACAAGATTCAGGACGTATCGCTTTGTTTTCACCGCCGATATCAGTAAAATGTATAGGCAAATTTTGATTGATCCGGTCGATCGCAAATATCAACTCATAGTGTGGCGAAACGACTCGTCGAAAATACTCGAAACGTATCAATTGAATACGGTTACTTATGGCACATCATCTGCTCCATATTTGGTCACACGCTGCTTGAATAAATTAGCAAACGATGAACAGAAATCCTACACCCAAGCGTGCAAGGTCATTCAAAATTCATTTTATGTAGATGATTGCATGACTGGCTCCGATTCCTTAACTCAAGCAAGGAAAATTCAAGCAGATCTCATTACTGTTCTAAAAAAGGGTCACTTTAAGTTACGTAAGTTTTGTGCGAACCATCCTTCATTACTACAAGGCATTGTAGCGCATCAAACATTTCATAGATGCACATACACAAAAAAGAAAAACAAGCATAAGCAAGCATTCAAGTTCAATAATTTCATTCAAACATATTTTCGTTCATAAATTGAACAATGTGAATTTCGTGAACTTGCAAGGGCAATGCACTTCAGTGCAGCACACGTCAGTTTGCTGACACGACATTTCACACCATTCATGTATTACACTGACCTCAATGAACCCGAATGCTTGAAAAACTTGGAATGTGCATTGCGACAAATTCTTGGATGGATTTGCGAATTTTTGATTGCGCTACTCCAGGTCAATAATCTATATTGCAATGTATTGCAATAAATTGATTATTTAGTAGATTTATACGTTAGGTAGGGATAGCAAATAATCATATAAATAAGTTGATTAAAATAAAGAAATTCAGAACGTTTGAGTACGGAAAAAGGTGTTTTACTATCAATTCCTCTAATAACTTCGGCAGTCTTTGACGCCATACAGTGTGCTAATATCGGCTGGGCATTCTCGCCTGCACTTCACATAATTCCATCGGCTAAGCATTCTCGGCTACACTTCACATAATTCCATCGGCTTAGCAATCTCGTCTGAAGATAGGGCAGTCTTTGACGCCTACACGTATTGAAGTATAGAAGCATCCATCTACAAGACGATTACAGTAACAGCATTACATGGCGACCCTGCACCACGGACCAGGAAAAAGCAGAATCCAAGAAGAATTACAACAACAAGTAACTAGAAATCCAGACGCGGGACCAAAACCAATAACAATAGAATAGTATAGAGCCAGGCAAACTCAGAGACCACAGCCAGAAATAATCCGACAACTCCAACAACGACCAAAAAGGACAAGGGCAGGAAAAGCTGTGAAACACAGGAAGGAGATAGCAAATTTATATCGGTTGGCGAATTTGTCGATAACTAAGAAGGAGAAGCACTCTTTCCTCGAGACGGTCAACAGAAAAAACCAGGAATTCCGAAGAACTAATGGGATCAAAGGAGTCAAAACCAACGAATATCGTGGCAAACAATGCAGCAGCAGCAACGACCACAAACCTTTTCGTCAGCACCTTTGAGGACCACATCCTAGACATAAAATATCTACTGATTAGCATAATCTTGATTATCATATTAACCATAATTTATAATTACATGAAAAAAAAATTTAACTCAATTATTAATAAAAAGGTCAGCAGCACAATACAAGTATAAGATGATATGTATATACAAATAAAATAAATATTCATTACATTAAATAAATAAATATAATCCAAGATATGACGTAGTTTTATAATGAAAAAACTAACAACTATACTAAAAGAACTAGAAAGGATATTAGAAAATTTTAAGAAGACTCCATACAGAGAATATAGTGCAAAGAATCTGTTAACAAAAAGAGATAAAACAGATGAATTAAAAGCTGAATTCAGAGAGAGATTAAGCGAACTATCAAAAGAAGACAAACAGATAAGTCAGCCAATAATAGATAAATTTCAGGTAGTACACGAACAAGTAACAGCACTCATCAAGAATAAAACAAAAGAAATTATAACAGAAGAAGACTACAACGACGAGACAGACACAAATAGTGATTCAAGGAATAAAACTCCCAGGAACTCTGAAAGTGCTAAATTCAGCAACATGGCTTTGTTTGACATGGCAACAACGATCAAAATCGTTACCGAGTTTGATGGAGATCCGAAAAATCTCACAAACTTCATAAACTTAATAGGATTCCTTCACGACTCTATAGATAGCCCAGAAGAAAAGAAAAAGTTAATTAACTTTGTGATTAAGACAAGAATTTCACAAAAAGTACGTAACAAAATCTGCAACGAACAAACACCGACAACACTGTTAGAACTTCGGACACTATTCCAGAGGATATTCAAATCTAACGAAAATTCTCTTAAAATTCAAAGTGAGTTAGCTAAAAGCTACCAAGGTGAAAGACCAGTACAAGACTTCGCAAACAAGATCGAATCATTGGCAGCAGAACTAAACAACATTCAAATAATCGAACAAGGAGAGGAGAACCGACAAATAATTGCTAAACTGAATGATCAGTTAGCACTAAATGCTTTCAAATCAGGGTTAAGAGAACCATTTAGATCCACAGTATTTGTAGCACAACCCAAAACCTTATCAGCCGCTGTACAGCTTGCGACAGAAATTGATGCTGACAACAGACAATCAGGAAACATTTTGAGATTCTCCTCACACCCAGCTCGATTCACAAACTACAATCGCAACCAAAGCTTTCACTCAAACATCAATAGAAGAGGACATAGCTTTCAAGTTAACAGAAACTCACGGGGGAACCAGTACAACATGAATTACCAAAATCAATCAAGGAGGAACATCTACAACCCATCAAGACAAACTCACAATGAAAACACAATACAATTTAACAATGCACGCACACAGAATAGAACAAATAGAATTCCAGAAACACGGAATCAGAATCGTCCATTTAGACGAATAAATGTGTTGAATTCGGGAAACGGACAGGGAGTCCCCGAAACACAATTTTCAGGGGACAAAGAATATTAAACCCACAATGTATGAAGATACATAAATTCACGGTCAAGGACCTGACCAACTATGTAAATATAAAAGGCGATGCAATATCAAGGAATGCATCATGGTTTATAGACACGGGAGCAGATATATCGATAATTAAGAAAACTAGCTTAATAAACCACTTAGAACTAAGAAAAGAATCCTGCAGAATAACAGGAGTAACTGATGGTGAAATCAAAACAGTAGGAACAATAAACATAAGATTTAAGATCGAAGGAGATCTATTAGAGCACAAACTGCATGTAGTAGAAGACAACTTTCCAATATCAACTGATGGATTAATTGGACTAGACTTCTTGACCAAATTCGGATGCAAATTGGATTACGAACAATACATTTTGACAATTTGCACAGAAATTAATAACATTGAGATACCGATCATGACTAAGATCCCAGAAGTAAAAACCATCACAATTCCAGCAAGATCGCAAATGTATCAAGAGATGGACATTAAAGTAATACAAGAGAGCATAGTTTTGAGCCAAGAACTCCAGGATGGAATTTTTATTGCAAATGCCATAATTCCAGCAAAAGGAATCATTCACGTCAAACTGCTCAATACACTAGAGCAGGACATCAGTATCAAACTACCGCAACTAAGAATTGTGCCTCTCACAGAATACCACTTCATAAGGAAGGTGAAATCAATAGATAACGATAACGATAAACGTTTCGAAAAACTAAAAAAGGAATTAAGCATACATAACCTAGACGAAAAAGCAAAAGACTCGCTGTTCGAAATATGCAGAAACTATTCTGATATATTCCATCTAACGGGTGACACACTAACGATGAATAACTTCTACACACAAAAGATAAGTATGACAGATCACACTCCAATTTACATAAAGAAGTACCGCTTGCCACAAGTGCAAGGCGATGAAATAAATAAACAGGTAGATCAGTTACTGGAAGAAGATATTATTGAACCCTCAACAAGCCCATACAACGCCCCTTTACTAGTAGTTCCAAAAAAAGGAACTAAAGATGAAAATAAATGGAGGATGGTAGTCGATTTTCGACAATTAAACAAAAAGATAATGGATGACAAATTTCCATTAACCAGACTCGAAGACATCCTAGACAATCTGGGGAGAGCAAAATACTTCTCAACCCTAGACCTCACAAGTTCTTTTCACCAGATCGGATTGCACCCACAATCACGACCTGTAACCGCCTTCTCGACCAACAAAGGTCACTACCAATTCAAAAGACTACCTTTTGGATTAAAGATCTCCACTAACAGCTTCCAAAGAATGCTTACAGTAGCTCTAGCAGATTTAGATGCCGAGACATTTTTGTATGTCGACGACATAATAATTTTTGGATGCAGCTTGCAGCACCACAACAGAAACCTATGCAAAACTTTCGACCGATTGCGTCAATATAACCTCAAAGTAAATCCACAAAAATGCAACTTCTTGCAAACAGAAGTGGTTTACTTAGGCCACTTAATCACCAACATGGGAGTAAAAACAGACCCCACAAAATTAGATAAGGTGACCAATTATCCAAAACCCACAAATGCAGATGAAGCAAAAAGATTCACGGCCTTCTGTAACTACTATAGAAGATTCGTACCCAATTTTGCATCCATAGCCAAACCCTTAAATCTCTTAGCCCGCAAGGACACACCCTTCATCTGGACAGAGGAATGTCAAAAAGCTTTTGACACCTTGAAACAGAAACTAACCAACCCACCGATATTACAACATCCAGACTTTTCAAAACAATTTGTTTTAACAACAGACGCATCAAATTTTGCATTAGGCGCAATTTTGTCTCAAGGAGAGATAGGCAAAGACCTACCTATTTCCTACGCAAACAGAACTCTGGATAAACATGAATTGAAGAAACCAATTATAGAAAAGGAACTTCTAGGAATTCACTGGACAATAAAACACTTCAGACCATACCTGTATGGAAAAAAAATCACAGTCGTGACTGATCACAGACCTCTAGTAAGTTTGTTCACACACAAGGATCCATCATCAAAGATGACAAGAATCCGTTTAAAACTATCTGAATATGACTTCGACATAATATATAAAAAGGGTTCACTGAATACAAATGCAGACGCACTATCCAGAATAAAGCTCAACTCGGATATGCTTAAAGAAATGATACCAACAGCGCAAATTAAGATAACAACGAGGAATAGATCAAAAAAAGCAAAAGAATCAGAAGCATGCGAAAAAATTGAAGATATTGAAAGTGTGGATGAATAGTCAGGCCAACTTTTCATCTACGAATGCACCTCAATCTCCGAAATAAGAAATGTAAGACAATTAAAATTCATAAAGATAAATAAGGACGTCCAGAAAAGAAAGTATAAAGAAAAGAAGAGTATACTCATATCAAAAAAGGAAGTTGCAATCGAGTACTGCGATTATCCGAATCTGAACTTAGGATCGATATTGGAGAAGCTCACTCACGCGATGATTGACAACGAAATTCAAATGCTAGCAATCTCAAAAGAAGAAGAAATATTTAAAAAAGTCGACATAGAAGAATTTAAGAAGAAATTTAATGATCTGCAGAAGCGAATTAAAATAAAAGAAAAGAAAAGTTTGCGCATAATAATATTTAAACCCCCAAAAAGGATAGTGAACAAGGAAGAACAACTGAACATAATCGAACAATTTCATGACACTCCACACACAGGTGAACATTCAGGAGTCAAATGCACAATTAACAAGATCAAACAAAGATACTGTTGGAAAAATCTCAGCAGAATGGTGAAAACTTACGTAAACAACTGTGAGAAATGCAAATGCAATAAAATAATAAGGAACACCAAAGAAAGAATGGTAGAAACAAACACACCAAGTCAAAGTTTCGAAATATTAGAAGTTGACACGGTAGGACCCATGAACCAAAGTAAATTCTACAGATACATTCTGACATGTCAATGTCAACTAACCAAATATGTAGAAACATTCCCCATGGAGAATAAAGAGGCCAAAACAGTCGCAAAAATATTAGTCGAAAAAATAATCTTAAAATATGGAACATTCAAAATACTAAAAACGGACCTAGGCACCGAATTTGTCAACCAATTAATCGCAGAAATATGCAAAATTTTCAAAATAACCCAAGTCACATCAACTCCGTTTCACCACGAAACTCTAGGAGCCATTGAAAGGAATCATCGAGTACTAAACGAGTACCTATTATCAATAGCCCAGAATGCTGAATGGGATGAATGGTTACCCTATTACACATTCTGCTACAATATCACACCTCATTCCGAAACCAAAATATCACCATACGAACTGATATTCGAAAAATTAGCCTCACTTCCAGACACCATGGATCAAAATAGAACAGATCCGATTTACAATCTAGAAGATTACTCAAAAGAATTGAAGTTTCGCCTGCAAGAAGGCCAAAAAATAGCTAAAGCACTATTGGAGAATTCTAAAAAGAAAAGAAGCAGAAAATCTGATGAAAAAACTAACCCACTAAAAATTAAGATAAAGTATTATTAAAAGTAGGAAATAAGAGAAAGAATGAACCGCCATATAAAGGTCCATATATTGTAATTGATACAAATAACGTTAATACTAAGATAAAGATAGATAGAATAATAAAAGAAGTACAAAACAATAGGTTGAAAAAATTTTAAAGTTCACCATCAGTATCATGTAACAATTAAAACAACTAGTGAATAAGAATCAAATAAAGTACACAAATTATTTTAGTAGAAATGTAAGATAGAAAACTACATCATAAGAATAAGACAAAAAATTTTCCTCTAATCAAGCAAAATTTTTTTTTCCATAAGAGGAGGGATGTAGCGCATCAAACATTTCATAGATGCGCATACACAAAAAAAGAAAAACAAGCATAAGCAAGCATTCAAGTTGAATAATTTCATTCAAACATATTTTCGTTCATAAATTGAACAATGTGAATTTCGTGAACTTGCAAGGGCAATGCACTTCAGTGCAGCACACGTCAGTTTGCTGACACGACATTTCACACCATTCATGTATTACACTGACCTCAATGAACCCGAATGCTTGAAAAACTTGGAATGTGCATTGCGACAAATTCTTGGATGGATTTGCGAATTTTTGATTGCGCTACTCCAGGTCAATAATCTATATTGCAATGTATTGCAATAAATTGATTATTTAGTAGATTTATACGTTAGGTAGGGATAGCAAATAATCATATAAATAAGTTGATTAAAATAAAGAAATTCAGAACGTTTGAGTACGGAAAAAGGTGTTTTACTATCAATTCCTCTAATAACTTCGGCAGTCTTTGACGCCATACAGTGTGCTAATATCGGCTGAGCATTCTCGCCTGCACTTCACATAATTCCATCGGCTGAGCATTCTCGCCTACACTTCACATAATTCCATCGGCTGAGCAATCTCGCCTGAAGATAGGGCAGTGTCTGACGCCTTCACGTATTGAAGTATAGAAGCATCCATCTACAAGACGATTACAGTACCAGCATTACAGCATACCTGAAGCCGATCGGGAGCAATTTCTTCAAATTAATGATGACAACGTTGTTAAAACCCTTGGATTAATATGGCAACCTGAAGAAGACGTGTTTCAGTTTAATATAGCACCCTCAAACATGAACGCTGCTAATATAACAAAGCGTGTTATCTTGTCAGATCTTGCTCGTATTTTCGATCGTTTAGGATTTGTTGGGCCAGTCATCGTTCTAGGCAAGATATTCCTGCAACAATATTATGGAAGTTAAAATTGTCCTGGGACGAAACTCTTCCATTAGAATATAGTACAAAGTGGCACTCCTATAGAGAACAGCTAAATGATCTCAACATAATAAAAATCCCGCGATATTTTACACCTGGAAATCAAGCCAGTAATCTCCAACTGCATGGATTTGCAGATAGCAGCGAGGCAGCATATGGAGCCTGCTGCTACATTCGTTCTAGTGATTCCTTCGGACAAATCACTGTTCGGCTGATTTGTACCAAATCACGAGTTGCCCCCATGAAAAACACTACGTTACCACGCCTAGAGTTATGTGGGGCTCTATTGCTAGCGGAACTAGTAGATCGATTATTAAAAGATCTACAAGTCCATATTCATCAAATATTTTACTACATGGACTCATCGATAGTACTGTCTTGGCTTAAATCTCCATCGTATACTTGGAGCACATTTATCGCTAACCGTGTTGCAAGGATCCAAGATTTAACAAAAATTGATGAATGGAATCACATATCAACAACCCAAAATCCCGCTGATTTACTCTCTAGAGGAGTTTTTCCTAAAGGTTTATATAACTCTTCTCTATGGTTTAATGGTCCAGAGTTCTTACTACTACAAGAAAGAGATTGGCCTGATAGCTCACACAGTTTAAGTGAAAATATCCCTGAAAAAAGGACACAAAGGCTCTGTCTCTTATCCTCTCACTCTTCAGAAGACCTTATAAAATCTGTTAAACACAGCAATTCCTTCCTCAAATTGCAAAGAATCTTTGCTTATTGTTTTCGGTTTCTTAACAACTTACGCTTATTGAAATCTTCACGAGTGTATGGTCAACTAACCTCCCATGAGTTTCAAGATGGCTTGAAGGGAATAATAAAAAATGTACAACGAATTTCCTTTCAGGCAGAATTCAAGGCCCTGAGGAAACAGGAAGAAGTAGACAAATCTAGCAAGCTACGAAGCTTATCTCCATTCTTTGATACCACTGGTATCATAAGAGTTGGAGGAAGACTTAAAAATGCTAACATCCCATATAATGCGAAACATCAAATAGTCTTGCCAAAGGGCCATTGTGTCACAAAAATGTTAATGTCCTACCTTCATGTTAAACATCTACATGCTGCTCCTCAAAGTTTATTAAATATTTGCAGACAAACATACTGGCCGATAGATGGAAAGAATATAGCGCGATACACTGTTCATCATTGCATCAGATGCTTTCGGAGCAAACCAAGTGGTATAGATCTGCTTATGGGGGACTTACCGGGAGAGCGGGTCCAACCAGGACGAGCCTTCTTAACAACCGGAATTGACTTCTGCGGGCCGTTCAACATCCATTTTAAAATTCGAGGAAAAACTCCTGTTAAAGCCTACATTGCTGTATTCGTGTGCTTTACGACAAAGGCAACACACTTCGAGCTTGTAAGCGACTTATCGAGTGAGGCTTTTATCGCTGCTCTAAAGCGTTTCATATCCCGTCGGGGATTATGTTCAAAAATATTCTGCGACAACGCCACCAATTTCGTAGGCTCAAGATCACAGCTCAGAGAACTTCGGAAAATGTTCCAATCTCAGCATGTTCAAACCATAATTCATCGTCTTTGTCAGGAAGATCACATCGAATGGAAACCCATTCCACCAAGATCTCCTCATTTCGGAGGCCTTTGGGAGGCTGCAGTGAAAGCTGCCAAGTATCATCTCGTACGAGTTCTTGCAAATGCATCCTTAACATATGAGGAGTTGAACACCATCATCATTCAAGCAGAAGCAGTACTCAATTCCCGTCCATTGACGCCACTATCGTCAGACCCCAATGACTTGGAGCCGCTGACACCGGGCCATTTCCTAATTGGAACACCTTCAACTGCATTTCCAGAGCCGGACATAACAGGTGAAAACGTGGGAAGGCTATCAAGATTTCGAAGGGTGCAACAACTCCAGCAATTATTTTGGCAGCGTTGGTCAGCTGAATATTTGGGACAACTACAGCAAAGACTAAAATGGACTACGAATAAACCACAAATTAAAGTTGATTCTCTAGTATTGCTGAAGGAAGAGAACTTACCACCGCTAAAATGGATGCTAGGTAGAGTTGCAAACTTATTCTCCGGCAAAGATGGAGTATCCAGAGTAGCAGAAGTGAAAACACAATTTGGTCTCTATCGACGCGCAGTAGTAAAACTTTGTCCATTACCAATCGAAGCTGCTCATTAAAAATATGCGATATTTTCAAGGCGGCGGGCATGTTTAGTCAACAGATAAAAACAAGTAACAGATTTAAGTACTATTAGAATCTATCATTGTAGCTATAGTAGTTCTTTGAATTAATCGTTATGCAAAATTTGAACTAATCTTAACATAATAGTCTTAAACTAATCATTACATTGTAAGTGAAATTTAACGACAGTAATTACTACCATAATACAACAAGTTTCTGCTCCTGCAACTATAAAAACATAATTACGTATGTACGTGTGCATAGTTGATGTTGGGTTCTAACATATTGAAAGCCTACTTGTCTTAGAACTCTGCGATAAAGGGAATTTGACTCAATTAATACAAATAGAAGAGACTAATTGTTATAATAGCAATGTTCATATCAGAGTGCTAATATAATACTTATATATTAGTAAACCAAACGTATCTGAGATATCGTAGAACTTTCTACATATATTTGCAAAACATATTCAACAACTCTTGTAAATTAATTAAATAACCGAAGTCAACGCCACTGCACGATATTGTTGCATTTTCATGGGTACGTCAGAGCATTATCAAGATTAAAAATAGGCAGAAAAAAAATGCATTGAACTCATACATCAATCATGTCGTTTTATCGTCATCGATCAGTTTTAGGACAGAGAGTTTATCTCGGCCAGAGCAGAGGCTGGTTGTCGGTACCTGGTACAATGAATTTTTTTTTTTTAGGCAGTTTTGAACTTGAACGAGGTAGAGGTTATTGGAAACCGGTGATAAGCACTTCTTGCAATCCTGTAATTAGTTTTGGTCTCGATAGTTAATTCGGACATTTTATTACATTGTCGCTAATTGAATAAAAATAATTAGTTTATTGGAGTCTCACGTTTAATTATACCCGACACATTTCTTCAGTATGATAGTACCGACGCATTTGTAACTAGTCTCACTAGGAGCAGTTCTAGCAATTCTAAGAACTCTACGTGAATTGATTTCAAATTCTCTCATATGTAATTCAATGAATATATGTATTTCCAAGTCATGAGTCTAAAATGGTAATTCAAAATCACGCGCAACAGCGAATTGTATAACATAGATTTTTTTTTCCTCATGGGAAGGCGTGTTAATTTATCATTCGAGGAGTAGCCTGGTAGTACAGTGGTAACTTTTTCTTTACCCCCCACCAATGGGTATCAAAGTGTCATCATGCGGTTTTTTTTTGTACATATATATAGTTTTTTAACGAAATTTCATGGAAATTTCCTGGTGGAAGGAGAGGTGTGTTACGTCCCAGAAATCTCTAGGCATGCTCCATAAATTTTGTGTGTGGTGCTGGTGATTATGTGTGATAATTGTCGATAACTGGTAATACTGCTCAGAGTTCCTTATTTCCAGCGCAACAAATCCGGATTTTTATGACTCTTACGCTGCTGAAGGTCTTTTGAGACCTATCCATCTTCACGGGCCAAGGATAGCCGTGGCACTACGAAACGTCTTCTTTGAATACTATAAATACTCAGGCCATACCATCGAATCAGTCAAGAAGAAGTAGTTAGGCGAGACACCCATCATTAACGCCTTCTTTTGGGTGCTATAAGTAGCCGAGACACCCGTCATTAAAGACAGTAGTCACGTCCAACTTCATACCAGACAACCAGAACGTACCATCAAACTAGATAAAATGATTTGAATTGTGAATTGTAATTACAGTGGCTTTCATAATCGCATATATTTACATTTCGTTTAACGTAGCACGTTGTTAAGATCTATTTGGGTAGGTAATTATTGTTCTTATTGTTAATTTAGCATATATCTTTTTGACAAGCAATTCGTAATTAATTCGAATAAACCTCCCAAGAGATTGAACTAAACAATCCTTGGCAAGCACGAAATTTGTTCTCGCACAACCAACTAGCCTCGCTCCCTATTTAAAGCAGTCAGATAAACTCCCATAATATTCGCAGCACTAATCAAGGTAAACAATGGTCCTCGCTTCAACCTGCCTTCTCGTCCACATTCAGTTTAAAAAAATATATATATATATTGTTCGCACTCTACACGAGTCTGAAGTTAGCCCAGATCACCTTAAATACACGTCCGAAGTATCACAGTGTACATAGGTTGGTGCACAAGCTAAATATATAGAAGAAAAGAGAAAAAAACATAAAGCTGATCAAAATTATATTATCAATACCGCCATTGAGCCGAAAAAAAGGTCTCTTTTTTGCTTTTGTACGTGCAGCTGACTGGACGTAGGGCCAGAAAAGTTTATTCTTTAGTAGAGATCAGAAAAGTAAATTTAACAAAAAAAAAGAAAAGAAAAAAAGAAAGAGGTCGGACGATAAAAGGTGTATGACTCAAAATAAAAAACTTGCTAAACTGATTTCGAGAAGAATTTTTCTACTTCGATGCAAAACTCTTAACATCATACAAACTCACATATAAATCACGTGTAAACACATTAAAACTAACACAGAAAACTCATTACTCACGCACAAATTCAACAACTTAAAAAGTAAGACTGAAAAATCACTTCTAAACCTCGAGATAAAGGAATATCATTGCATGATCAACAACACGACCAATCATATTACTCAATTAACCAGAAACTTATCCTCGATCATTCCTCAGAATGAATTACAAAAATTGATTCACACAAAAAATAAGTGGTTTAAAAACATAAACAGTAAGTCCAACAAATCACTAAAATATAAAATCACTTCACTGAAAAATATCCAAATGCAAGAACCAGAATTCATTTTCGATGAAAACTGTGTTAAAAAATTATCTGTCACTATATATACTATATATACAAAATTTAATATGCCTACCGTCATCAATAACATGAAAAATGCCCTTGACCTAATTGCAGCCACAGAAAATTCAATTTGTTGTAATCCTGCTGGCCGTGCTTTCTGTCAGGAGAAGAGCCAGTCAGGAGGAGTTGGTTCTGGAAAGATATATATATATTTCAAGAGAAAAGGAAAAATCACTTTCACTTCTATTATTTTTATTTCGATTTCGCTTTCGTTATAATTAATTCGACTAGTAATTATTAATTACTTTGTTTACACTTTTCTTTTCTTTTTAGAACAAATCCTAATTACTATCCGTTTACAAATTTTAATATTCCGGACAAAAGGTATACGCGAACCGACTCGTACAAGAATACATTTCCAACTCAACTTTATTCGATTTGATTTTTAAAAGGTGGCCTCTCAGACGCTCGCGTTATCAGCTAAAAAAGGGCACTTGTAATATGCTCAAGAAATATGATGCCGAGCTCGTGTATACATAAGTGAAGGCGAGCTCGGTCAATAAAAATAAGAAATTTATGTTGACGTTTGCAAGAACGTTGCAAGAAAATATTACTAGGCACTTGAGCTCGTTGAAATTTTACAAGGCATTTTTGAAAAGAAATTTGATGCAATAATAATTTATTTGATGCGCTCATGTAAATGAATTATGGTGACATTGCGATAACTGCGGTGCAATCATAACATCCTTTCCCCCTTAGAGAAAGAAAATTCGAGAGTCTGAAAGAAGAGCGAATTTTCGATAAAAGTTTTTGTGTCGGTTCACGTTTACAATAATTTTACAAAATTTGAAGCTAGAAAAAGGAGTAAAACGGATATTATGTATATAATGGCGAAATATCCTAAATACAAACGTTATTGTGATTAATTAACCTACCTTAGGTAACATTATTCAGAATATAAATATATTAATTAACTTATCTTAAGTTACATTATTCAAAATAAAATGTTTCGTTACGTTTTTTACGTATAATAAATGATTAAAAACGAAAGAAAAAAGTTTTTTTTTTTGTAAATATTTAGTAAATTACTATGCGATTAAATCTATAATTTTTTTTTTGGTTTTAATAAATTCGTTTTTTTTTTTATTACACATTTTTATTTTAACATATAATTAATAATTGATTAATATCGAAAAAGTTTTTTTTTCTAGTCTATTAGGTCTATTGAACAAATCGATTAACTCTATTAAAAACACATATTTTTTTTTTTCACTTTTACAAGGTTGTTTTTTTTTTACATTTTCTGTTGTTTTATTATTATGTATTACCCTATATTATTTTATAGTTAACACGAATGGCTTGAGCTTTACATTTTGAATATTCTTTGGACCTTCACTCAAGTCTTCATTTGATTTGTCAACATTTGCATTTCCACCATCAATATTTCCTGAATTTTCCTGTTTGCTTGTTGGTTTACGTCTCTTATAAAGTTTAAAGGCAATATATAATGTTGTTAAAAGAATAATAATGTAAGTTACGGAATAATGATGGACATCATGAGCCTCTATTTGAAACAACCTTTTACTTTCTTGTTCCTTCTGGTATTGTATCTTTTCTGATAAGCTAGTCAGATCATTCTGAGAAGAGTATTTAACTAGTCCTACTTTGTTATAATTAATACTTGTAGCTATTGGCATAGCAGCACTATTTACAAGATTGTTTATGATTTTCGTTAAGTTGACGAATGGTATGTAATGATTTTTTAATTGAGTTTCCTTGACATCGTATCCCGATATTTTTAAATCAGGTGTGCGCAATTAGCAGTTCCCGGATAGCTCGACTATGCCTACGGCAGTTATGGTTTGTGGCACAATACTGTCATGGCATATGTAATCAGCGATAAAGATCTGAAGTGTTGAAAAGAGCCATTTATTTGTTTGGGATAGCTGTATCCAAATGGTATCGTGATTGAATTGTTTTAGGTTGCACGAAGGCAAGATTTGATTTCCTCTCCGTAAAAGGTTTATTTCGCAAATCTCTGTATTCTTATTTAGGATGAATATTGGGTGGTTTATTCGGCACAGAAATATGTTATGGTCTTCTATGACACAGTTAGCGAATTCCATATGAGACATATCGTAATAGTGCTGTTTATTATAATCTATTACGAGATATTCCATACTTGGTTGAATAAACACCAGGTGTTCTTCATGTGGAGTTGGTAAGGGAATATCTTTAAATAACTGGTAGTCTTCCTTCTTGGGAAGAGGTATACATAGTTCGTATATAATTTTGGAGTTAAGAACTGATGTACTTACGTGACTTATGCGATATAGTGACAGTAAGTTATTGTCCTTGATGTTTGCAGGAAGTTTGATATCATTTGCGAAACTTTTGCGGATAGTAACTAACGTGTCTTCCAATTTATTAGGAGTAATAATCGCTGAATGGAATTTGCCGTGTCGGACATCCGTTACCAGATCTACGATCGTATTAGAAATACTTTGATAATGCATTAAAGTGAGTGTTATCAAGGAAATGAGGGATTCAAACTCAGAGATAAATTTCTGAGTATAGCTTCCAATAGTTAGATTGCTAATCAAATCCCGAACCTGTGAGAGCTTATAATCCAGAGCCTTGACCTGGGTATTGAAAGCACTTTGGGATTTGTTGAATATTTTAGCCGTTGTTTCGACTATCAGTGTTTGATTTTTTATTAGGCTTAACAAATGATTTTCATTGTGTCGCAGTTTCTCAATTTGACCATCATAGTATTTTGCGTCTTCTGAATTCAATGTTCCGAACAGAGTCTTGCTAACCATCCCTACGGCATCAAATAATGCACGTTTAGTACGTGACCCGTGTGATAAAAGTTTAAGTTTTTCCTTTACATCGTGCATGATGTAATTTATTTCCGTTATTATGCTATTACATATTGTTGAGAAGTTTGGATTTTCACTTACACGTTCACACAAGTGGTTTGTGGCTTTCACATACAAGGACACCTTACTGACTGCGTCCTCTAGGTACTTTATATCGTAGAAAGCAATTACTTTCCATTCGCTGGCGTACATCTCCATTTTTCCCAGTTCCTCAAAGTATATACCAGGGTTATCGTTTAACATGGTGATGTTAATTCCATTTCCGTAAATAGGAATTATATATATCATGCAAGTTATGAGAATTCCGAAAGAATTCTTTGTCTGAAAAGGGAGCAGGTACATAAATTAGTTCAATTAAAATCGTATCTCTCGACAATCGTGTTGCGAAGTTATATATAGAAAGAATAAGTGAAAGTTTTATATTTTAGTCTTTCTTGAGATGCAATTTAAGGGAAAAGAGTTATACTGTGAATGTTGGTCATCATATATTAAACTTTATTGAAGAGAGAAGATTTTTTTTTTGTAAATAAAGAACTGTGAATGTTGGTTTATGATTAAATCGTTAGCACAATGGAGGAATATTGTTTTCTCATTTTCTTCTCTTACTCTGTGAAGAGTTTTAAATCGTTGTTGTTTATTGTTTTTTCCTTTGCCTTCACTTTCACTGCAGAGTTTTCGTTGGATAGCACTTTTGTAATTTCATATGGGCCTTCCCATAAGGGTGAGAATTTATCCTTTCGTACATGGTTTTTGATAAGGACTTTATCTCCTACGTTAAACAATTTTGGGTAGGTGTTTTTATCGTAGTAAGTTTTGGACGGTGTTTGCATTCGTTTATTGTCTGTCGTGCCAACTGATATCCGTGTTGCAACCGCGTTCTCAGTTCGTTCGCGTAGTTGTCGTAGTTATATGACAGTTGTGGTTTCTGTCCGAAGGAGCTAGGTATATTGGGAGCAAATCCATATAATAATTCATATGGTGTGTAGTTGGTACTAGAGTGCGGTGTAGTATTGTACACGAAAGTTTCGTATGGTATCCAACTGTCCCAGGAGAGAGAATCTTTATTCACGTAGTGACGTAGGTATTCGGCAAGTGTCCGATGGCTTCTTTGAATAAGTTGCTTAAAAAATTTGTGCCCTGGTCAGTAAGAATTAATTCAGGGATACCGTGGCGACAGACTATACTTTCTACAAATGCCCTTGCGACTGTAACGGCTTCCGCGTTAGCTAGGGGTAATGCCTCCAAAAACTAAGTAAGATCGTCTTGAAACGCCAATAAATATTTGTTTCCTTCATAGCTGACTGGTAATGGACCTACAATGTCCAGAGCTATTCGCTCGAAAGGCCTTGAACTTGTTCCAGTTATTTTCATTGGCGTTGGAGGATATCTTTGAAGTTTATTTTTTTGGCAAGATTCGCACTTTCTTATGAAATCTTTTACATCTTTAAGTATAGAGGGCCAATAATAGTTCAGTTTCAGTCTTTTAACTGTGCGGGATATTCCCTGATGACCTCCAAAGGGAGATATATGATATTCGGTTATAATTTTTTCAATATCTGTTGGCTTATTTAGATAAATTCTCGAGTCTGTGAAGAGTTTGATTGTAGTATTTGATGTTTTGAAGATCTCATTAAAATACGATTTTATTTCATTAAGAG
Organism: Dioctria rufipes; assembly: GCA_963924295.1. NCBI lineage: Eukaryota > Metazoa > Arthropoda > Insecta > Diptera > Asilidae > Dioctria > Dioctria rufipes. Next base: position 97,653,426 of record OZ002740.1, on the reverse strand, counting down.
AAGATTTATCGAAAAGTGAGCCGATAGGCCGAAAAGAGTTATTCGAGTTTTGTTGCAGTATTCTGCAATTAGTTTTTATAGCATCGTGCAGCTTGGTTTTGTCGGCCATAGTTCTCAATGGAAGCATGGTTTTGATTATCACGAAATTTGTGTCTGTGTCTTTGTGAAAGAAGAGGTTAAGCTCATTAATTTTTATTGTATCGAAGGGCACAATAAATTTCCTTAGGTTGTTTTCTATATAGGAATCTACTAGTGGTAGAATGAAGATTTTATATTTTAGCTCTCGGTCTTTGAAAATTGACTCACTACTCTCGACGATTTTAAGTTCTTCTGTTAATTTTGGGGTTTCTGTAGGTATCTGCTCCTCAAATTTTTCCCTGTTTTGACTTCGTGTCACTACTCCGACTGTATTGGATTCGTCAACTATACCCTTATCTTGTCCGGTAATTCGACTTAGGGCATCTGCGTTCGCATTATATTTCCCCGGTTTGTAGACAATTACATAATTATACTCTTCTAGAAGGATTTTCCATCGCATGAGCCGCGAGGATGGTTCCCTGAGATTCATTAACCATTTGAGTGGCTTATGGTCAGTGACGATAGTAAATTTTCTCCCGTAAATGTACGGTCTAAATTGTTTCACAGCGAACACGATTGCAAGAAGTTCCTTTTCGGTTGTAGTATATTTCATTTCCGCTGAGTTAAGTGTACGACTTGAATAATATATGGGCCGGTCTTCGCCTATTATACCCTGCGATGAGGACAGCGCCTATTGCAACATTGCTTGCGTCGGTAGTAACGAAAAATTCTTTCTGAAAATCTGGGTACGCCAAGATAGGAGAATTTATTAATTTTGATTTAAGAGTTCTAAAGGAGTCATCACATAATCCATCCCACTTGAAAATTACATTTTTCTTTAAGAGTTTTGTGAGAGGTTTTGCGATGTCTGCGAATCCCAAAAATGATTTCACTTCTTTACATTTTTTTGGAGTAGGAAAAGTTTTCACAACACTTATTTTACCTGGATCAGGGACTTAGACCTTTTTCAGAGATTATGTGACCAAGGTACATTAGTTCCCCTTTTTACGAATTTACGTTTCTCTGGTTGAAGTTTAAGATTATGTTTTCTCAGGCGATTTAAAACATCTACTAACTTCGAGCTATGACCATAAATTACGATGTCGTCAACGTACACAAAGCACTTGTTACCCTGCAATCCCATTAACACGTTGTTCATTAAACGTTGGAACGTTGCGGGTGCATTTCTCAATCCAATGGGCATTCTGTTGTATTCGTAATGCCCAAATGAGGTGCTGAATGCAGTTTTTTCGCGATCACCTTCGCTAACAAGGATTTGATGAAACCCGTTGGCAAGATCAAGAGTGCTGAAGCACTTGGATTTGCCCAACTGATCCAATATGTCAGATATATTGGGTAGCAGATATGCATCTCCAATAGTTAATTCATTAAGTTTGCGAAAGTCCACCACCACTCTCCGTCGCTTATTACCGGTTGAATCTTCTTTATTTGGCACGAGGAGCAGCGGTGAGTTCCAGGGACTCACACTTGGTCTAATGACATTATTACTCAGCATTTCATTCACTTGCTTGTATATTTCATCCCTATGCGCTTCAGGCAGTCGGTAGGGTCTGATATAAATAGGAGGCTTATTGACTTCTGTTAGAATGTTATGCTCAAAAGCATCAGTGTGTGAAAGATAGTCTCCTTCGAGATAAAAAAGGTCATTATAATGTTTATATATGTCTGTAAAGGTCATTATAATGTTTATATATGTCTGTAATAGTTTGCTTTTCTTCCCTATTACAGTGGTTCAAATTTATAAGTTTGTCCAATCTTTTTAATCTATATTTAACGGGATCTTTATCAGTGTTGGGTTTTAGTATGTCATATTGCTCTAAACAATCGCACTCTAGGTCCAACTTTGCAGTATTCAGGACAATATCAGAGTCGTTCGAGTTTAAAAATATAAGGCTTACTCTCTGGTTATTAGGTTGAACTAACTTTTCAGGTACATATACACCCGGAGAGATTTTGTTTTTATGTATTATCACCTGATTTGGATGTTGGAAATTAATGCTTACTACTTTTTCACACCGTGTAGGTAGCCGTATTTGATTCAGATTTCCAGTTTCTGAAAATTTTTCAATTTCATCAGGTACTTGCACTGTATTTCCAGACCTGAGAATGTCAATGTGGCGATTTAAAAGTCTTTGCTTTGATTTTTGATATGTTTGACTGGCGGAATCTTTAATAGGATTAGTTTCAATTACTAGAATATCTTTATATTAATCTATTATCGCGTTATATTTTCGCAAAAAATCGTTACCGATTATTCCATCGTATCTAAGACTTACATCTGGATTCAAAATATAAAAATTGTGTTTCAATTCGAGAGGTGTATTATTGCTAGATAAATCTAGGGTAGCAAGTATTGTTCCTAGTGTTGTTATAGGTTCACCCGATATTGTGGAGATAGATTTTGTAACTTTGTGAACCTTGTTTTCGTGAAGAGTTTGAGACTTCAGCAGGCTAACTTCTGCTCCAGTATCTATTAGGAAAGTAGAGTATTTTTGTGAGGATGGTGTAAAAGCTATTCGTACACAAGCATTAGCTTCAGATTTCAAAAGTGAAATTTTTGTTTTTGTTATAAGACTTCGGCTGTGTGTGAGATTTGGGAAGGAGCGCCGATTTCTTCCTCCCGACTGTTCCCGTTTCCCGACGATGAGTTGTCTTGTCTACCATTTAATCTATTTTTCTGACCCTTTTTAGGTGCGTTACTTACTCTCGTGGGTACATAGTGTAATTTGTGTGGAGCGTTATTGCTGTTGGATGCTGTACGGTGACCTCCTGATTGAGGGGGAGCTGAGTTAAAGTTTGCTCGAGAAAAGCGACTGTTGTTGTATTGTCTCAATCTGTAGTCGTTAATGTGGTGATTGGCCTTTTTACAGTAGGCACAAGTCAGATAGTTAACTTCTCGCTTTGCAGTTCGAGGAGGAAAGTTAAGAATGGTATTGTTCTTAAAACAACTATCGCGAGTGTACCCTTCTCGGTTGCAAATATTGCAGAAAGTGTTTCTTATAGAGGGGTTTTTGGAAACGTATGTAGGGTTAGGAAAACTTCGTTCCAGACGCGTTGCTTGTCCAGTAGCATAATTAGTGGATTTTTTTAAATCTTCTTCACAGCGTGCTTTCACCAGGATCTTTAAGCTGTGGTTTTTCAAACCATCTTCAAATGTTTGCGTTGCTAGTTTCGTATTTTCTTTCATTAAATACTCTCGCACGTTTACTTCGGTTACTTCGGAATAAGTAGCAGAGTTCAAAGAGGATAGAGCTACCAGTATTCTATCTCCAAACTCTCTAATACTTTCTCTACCGTTCTGTTTAATGGACATTAGGTCGTTTTGCGCACTCGGTCGAGACCTTTCTTCTTTAAAATGAGATTTTAAATCTTGAGCTAAACTATTCCAGCTTGTATAGGATGTGTACTGGACAACTTCAAAGGCTGGTCCTCTCAGCTGGTTTTAACGATGTCCAGAAAGAGTTGCTGCTGAGGGGCAGTCTGAGTGGAAGAAAATAACAAATTACCACAGGCTAGGAACTTATCCAAATCCTGTGAGGAACCGTCAGATTCTGGCACCAACTTATATACATCAATAAGGCTAATCTCAGCTTGAGATACGCCATTATTGCGAGGGTGTTGGGGATTGTTGTTGTCTGGCATTTCCGTTGAGAGGTAAAAAGTTAACTCTCGGAAAAGCTCAAGTACACCAGCTCGACTACGAGTGATAATTTTGTACATGAATTAGATCAACGATCGTTTCACTAATTAAAATAAAGTAAGGCCACCGGCACTGATTAAGATAAATGCGATCAAATCAATCACAAGTTTTGTCGTACCGTTCGCAAAGAGTAACTAAACTTGAAAGCCGATTATACGTTTACCAATCAAGCATTAGTGCTTAACTATATCGTGCGATGTAAATAATTAAAAGAAATGAAAGTGGAACACAATATTTGGAAATATCAAGGGATTTCGCTTATTAATTGACTCTTCTGAGTTTTGCAGCACTTCCAATTGTTATTTAAACAAAATTTCAGATAACAGAACGCAGACAGAGACAGACAAGGAAAATGATTCAAATCAAAACAAATTTCGTTACAATTACGACACATTCATATTCATCACTTACTCACTTTTCATGATAAAAGGGATTAGTTTTGTTTTTTATAAGAGATTTTTTTTTCCGAAACCGTCAAACAAGCAAAAACTTTAAAGATTGAATTGTTTAAAAAACAATGAGCAGGAGAAAAAAAATAATTTTCACTCACTTTAGTGATATAAATAACGAACGAGAATTCTTCTCAGGAGTACTTCTTGCTAACTATATTTGTATCAATGACGTATTTTTTTTTTTTTTCATTTAAAATTAAAGAGCAGAATCGTTCTGAATGTGAATAAAACACTTCTTAATAATTATATATTTTCTCACAAAAAAAATTTATCGAATATCTATTTATTTAAAACCAACTTCCTTCTCAGCAGGATATATCAAACACTTCTTACTAATTTTATTATATTTTTTTTTCACTTAAAATTTGTTCGATTATCTATTTATTTAAAGCAGTTATTACAATAGAAGATTTCAGACGTAAAATCTACTTACGTTTAATATATACAGCAGATTAACGCAAGGCTGGTTTGATGATCTTTTCCTTTTATACTGGTTGAGTATATACAGTAGATTAATTAACGCAAGTCTTTTTAGATGATTTTTTCCTTTTAGACTGCTGATGAAACAATGAGCCCAAAAGAAACTGATTATTGAAGAAAAATATGTCAGCTGTCGTCAGCTGATGTAGTAATTAGGTCCAGAAGAATTTGTTTGGTTTATCCAAATTAGCTAAGTGTAGTCGTCGGTTCGGAATAAGTTGGAGTTGGTCCAATGGATGATGATAATTTGGAATCCCAAATTCTATCACCATCAGCACCGCTGCCACCAGTGTTGTAATCCTGCTGGCCGTGCTTTCCGTCAGGAGAAGAGCCAGTCAGGAGGAGTTGGTTCTGGAAAGAAATATATATATTTCAAGAGAAAAGGAAAAATCACTTTCACTTCTATTATTTTTATTTCGATTTCGCTTTCGTTATAATTAATTCGTTTAGTAATTATTAATTACTTTGTTTACACTTTTCTTTTCTTTTTAGAACAAATCCTAATTACTATCCGTTTACAAATTTTAATATTCCGGACAAAAGGTATACGCGAACCGACTCGTACAAGAATATATTTCCAACTCAACTTTATTCGATTTGATTTTTAAAAGGTGGCCGCTCAGACGCTCGCGTTATCAGCTAAAAAAGGGCACTTGTAATATGCTCAAGAAATATGATGCCGAGCTCGTGTATACATAAGTGAAGGCGAGCTCGGTCAATAAAAATAAGAAATTTATGTTGACGTTTGCAAGAACGTTGCAAGAAAATAATACTAGGCACTTGAGCTCGTTGAAATTTTACAAGGCATTTTTGAAAACAAATTTGATGCAATAATAATTTATTTGATGCGCTCATGTAAATGAGTGCATGAAATTAGGAATTTTCGTGCAGTGCCACGTGAATTATGGTGACATTGCGATAACTGCGGTGTAATCATAACAAATTCATGAAATTCCGAACATTGAAGACAGAGATGAAACACGAAAGCTAATATCGAATGTGATCAATAGACACATAAAAAAACACCAAGACAATAAAATAAATACATGTCTAAAACACTGTGAAAAAGATACAAATACATTCTTCAAAGAGAATCCAAACCTATATAAAACCAGATCTGACAAAGGCAATATGACGGTAGTAATGACGAAAGAAGACTACATAACCAAAATTGAACAGCTGTTAAATGATGATAGCACATAAAAATAATAGACTCATTCTCAACATGGAAAACAGACACTACATCAACACGTTAAAACGAAAACAGCTCTCTACCGATACAGGCACATGCCACCGCCTTTACGGCCTCCTAAAAATTTATCAGCCACACATACCCATGAGATCTGTAATATCAACAATAAATAGTCCAAGTTACGATCTCTCTAAGTACATCTGCAATACTTTACAGAAAACGAGCTCAGATAGTACACGCAATATAAAAAATACAAATGACCTAAAGGAATTCCTGGACAACATACTACTAAAGTCGAACGACATTGTGATATTACTAGATGTAAAGGGTTTTCCAATAAGAGGTGTTATTTTGATATTCAAAGAAAAATGCCATTTTTTGAGATAAATGATCGGATCTTTATTTCATTATAAAGAGAAAGGGATGCCGTTCATAATCGAGAATACCATCAGCCAAATGACCACCACGACCACGCCTACAGGACCATATCCTTTTCATGAAATTTTCCATAACCAAATCGCAAAGTGGCTGCCCAATGTCCTCGATAGCCTCACGAATTCCATCTTTGAGGTCTTGAATCGACGCTGGGCTGTTGGCGTAGACCTTCTCTTTCACGTGGCCCCAAAGGAAGAAGTCGCAAGGTGTTAAGTCACAAGATCTCGGTGGCCAATTGTGATCACCTCTTCGAGAGATAACTTGTACGGCACGTAGCGCCGTCTTGTTGAAAGTAAACGTTGTCCAGATCAATACCATCCAATTCCGGCCATAAAAAATCGTTAATCATCTGTCGATAGCGCAGTCCATTCACCGTAACTGTTGATCCAGCCTCAGAATCATTATACACAAAGGTTGACATACAACTGGCGCTAAAAATTATTGAAACGAAATGGTCTACTATAGAAACTCTGACACCAATAGACCAAAATCTGTTCAAAGAAATAGTCATTTTCTGCGTTATGGAAAGTAGCAACATCTCACATAATAACAAATTCTACAAAGAGAAATACGGTCTAGCGATGGGTAATCTACTCTCAGGAATCTTAGCAGAAATGTCATTAGATTTTATAATTAATTTTTTTCAAGAAGGAATTTTTTGGGGATTCTCCGGCATATAGCAAAAGCTAAAAAATGTTCTAATTTGTTATTTATATAGCAAAAGCTAAAAAATGTTCTAATTTGTTATTTCTACACAAGTTTCAAGTCTTGGTTCGACTCATCAACAGGTCACAAATAGCGGAATTGGGTGATTTGAAAAATAAATGAAAAAAAAATGAAAACAAGAGAAGAAAGAAATGAAAAGTTTGAGAAAAATAGAGAGAAAAAATTTTTTTTATTTATATGTCACCAGAAATTAATGGGTTGTGTGATAAAATAACAAATCAGAACATTTTTTAGCTTTTGCTATATACCGGAGAATCCCAAAAAATTCTTTCTTGAACAAAATTAAGTTTAACCCGGTAAAAAGTCCAAACGTAATCTTTTTATTTATTTTTCCTCCTGGGCTTGTATAGAGTGCTTTTTCCTCATATAATTCACACCCAGAATTTATTCTGAGTTTATATGAGAAGAGATCAGTTTGATCTATTTTCAAGCGTCTGCAGCAGGCAGAAAACCAAGCTGCACCGATAAGTGTAAGGTTTTCTGCTGACACGAAACGCTTCTTCTTCTACCTTTTCTTCTTTATTTTTCAGCCCACTGCGTGGCGTATACAGGTTCGATTCGCTTCGAATGAGTCTGTTTCTTTAAAAAAAAATTAAATTTTTTTAATAAATAAAAAAAAATGTTCACCAAAAATTAATGGGTTGTGTGACGAAATTACAAATTAGAACATTTCTTAGCTTTTGCTATACACCGGAGAATCCCCAAAAAATTCTTTCTTAAACAAAATTAAGTTTAACCCAGTAAAAATTCCAGACGTAATCTTTTTATTTATAATTAATGAAGCGGAAATATGGCAAACTTTTTAAGATAATATGTGGACGACATTATTTGCGCTATAGCTTCAATAACATACACCATAGTTTTAAATTCACAATGGAAAAAGAAATTAATAATAGCATCCCCTTTCTTGACATGCGATTACATAGAACAAGAAATCAGCACATTATACATAACAGACTGGTATTGCAAACCTTGTAGTTCTAATACGATTTTAAATTATTATTCAAATCACCCGCAGAACACTAAAATAAACACAGCACAATCCCTCGCCACCAAAATCTTTAAAGTAAGCCACAAAGAATTCCTACAAAAAAACACCGGAATTGTTACGGACATCCTAATAAAAAAGAAACTATCCATCACATATAATCCACACAATAATAAAAAGAGCAATAAGAATCAACCATTTCAACAATTTCAACAATTCGATATCCACACCGAACAACGCAATAACATTAGATAATACCAATCCTATTTATATACAATCCCGTTTATATACCCATTGTCCCTAAAAATCGCGAAAATAATTAAACTGAACAACAATTACACGAAAACCAAGGATCCGATACCCACACAAGAAAAAAACAGGGTTGTATACAAGTTCGAATGCGAGAATTGCAACCCTACATACATCGGACAAACATCAAAAAAGCTTAAAACTAGACTATCACAACATAAAGCGTATATCAAAAAGGAAGCACCGCGATCAGCACTAGCATCCCATTCTATAGAAACAGGGCATGTATTTTCTTTCGATAATGCAAAAATAATAGATACGGAGAATAATAGGAAAAAACGAGAACTAAAGGAAGCATGCCACATATACGTTAATAAAAACAGACTTGTAAACCTAAGACAGAACACAGAACTAATAAATAAAGAATATAAATACATACTAAGCAAATTAAAATATAGGGTTAGTCACCTATATAAACGTTTTCTTCTCGACAACCGCTCACTTTCATATTGTCCTCGTAGCATGTAAATTGTTTTTTGTTTGAAGTATATTTTAATTTATTAATAATGTATTTTATTTTATTTTTATTTTAATGTAATCAGTTCTTCTATTCTGTGTAATTGTTACTTATTATTACTACTTTTAAGAAAATCATTTATACGCGCAGACCAAAAGGTATGTCAAAAATTTCTCAAGAAAACTGACTTATGTGGAATTTTATTTATGTAGAGCTCCTGAAGATGGGCCGCACCTGGACCCGAAACGTTGAGCAAATGAAATAAAAAGATTTTCTTCAAAACAAAAACAATCGGTGTTTTCCTGAAAAAATACCTAAAAATCTGTCATTTATTAAAAAATTATGTCTGTGCACAAATTTCACCTTCACCAAAAAGAAAATCGCGTATAAGCTTATGCTTACCGTAGGCAGATTATAAGCTGATTTGCACGATTTTTACAAAGTGAGAAGTAAAACAAAAAAATTTAAATTCGACCAAATATGTACCACGAACTGAACTGCTTGAACTCGAAAATTTTAAGAGAGCGATCCTTCCAAATACACGGCCTTATATAGAGTCTAAACCGCAATTTTTGTGTGTGGAACCCTCAACCATAATGGAAATTGCTCAGAATGTATTATTTCTAATCAGGTGTGATTTATCTCATTCGACGAGGAATATTAACATCTACCATATCTCATCAAAAGACCTCCATCATAATTTAATTTCAATGAATGAACATTAAAATTCCAAATTGTACTATAACATGGCGCAATTAAATTCTTGTCGTCCATGTTGAGAGAATCGATGTGGAACGTATTTTTATCCATCTCACTTCTACTTGCTATCTCTTTCCTTCTCATTAGTTATATATGAGAAATCATAAATTAGTAAATATCTTTCCGCTGAGATACTTTAGCACTTTTTTAATACCTCCATCAGCTTCCTCGCTAAAAGACAACCCAAATTCATGTGCCATATGTTGGAAATACATGTAATTTGACAGTTCCGCGATAAATACAATTTTCTTTTGACTGTTCGCGATCACGAGTTTTTCCGTGCTTTTCTTCGTGGAAATTATGCTGATTGCATAAAGATAAGCTGTGCAAATTATGTTGTGTGTGTCATTGAGTGTTTGTGTGTGCTTATTTTATAAGAAAACTCGTTTTTTTTATTGAATTTGTAATCTTAACCTGTCTTCAGGTGAGATTATCTTTTGCTGATTTTCGTGGAAAATCTTTACGGGAAGTTGTTTTTTTATAAGAAATATCTTCAATAACTCAGGACCTTCGGTTTTATTGACTTATTACATTTTAAAATCCCTTAAAATCCCGATTTTTGAGTAAATTGTTTTCCCTTGTGACAAATGTCAAAGGTGAAAATATATGTGTGGTGTTTAAGTTTGTACACACTGCGAGATAATGGATGTGGAGGCTTTGATTACGAAAAGGCAAAAATGACACACAGTTTAAGCTTTTATTCTCGTATTTATTAATTTGTTATATTTACAATTTAATACTTATAAACTTTTATAACTACACGACTTTAATAATTACACCGCTTATAAACTTTAATAATTACACCGCTTTGATACTTTAATAATTGCACCGCTTTGATACTTTTATAATTACACCGCTTGTTCTGTCTTTTTTAACTTTCCACACAAGACTCAAACAACTCTTCTACTCTATCCGAAATTAATTGGTTCATTCCAAAAAATGCAGAATCGACTACGCGTAATTTCTGTGCCAGAATTTTTTGATGTTTCCAAACAAGATTATTTTTATTTCCTACTTCGCTTTGTTTACCTGCGAAGTAGGTTATTATTGCGGAGGTAAGTCACTCTGCAAGAAATTCTGATCAGCCACTAGGTCATTTTTTATTTATTCTGACCGGGCATTGATCAGTGCACGTAAAATGCTTTTATTTCATTTATCTTTGCAATTGTTACGATTGCAAAGAAACTTACATATGAGTTAATTTATAACATGAAAACATTTAGAAAAACGTTTTGAAATTAATCTTCGCTAAATGAGGAAATAATTATACAACATATGTGTAATTTTCGTCGAAATCGTTCGCGGGAAAATGTTTTGTTATAATTAATATGTTTTGTGACTCGTTTTCCATAGTTGGTGTAAGTTTCAAGTGAAAGACATTGAAATTTAACTAATTATGACGTAATTTCCATTTCCCGCAGTGCTGTGGTTGTTTTTGCATATAGGTATTTATGTTTACAATTTGCATGGAGAAGTTGAATAACTTATAGTTTTTTCATATAAATTTGTTAGTGTTTCTTATTCTAAGTAAATCATTGTTTATTTATTTAATTAATTCATAATTTGTTTTCATTTTAGCGAATTTTATATAGACGTAAGTACGTAGCTACCAATTAAGTACTTTAAATTAATTTGAGTTTTATTAATTCCTTTTCTTTTCTTTTCTTTTCAGCTTCATTCATCGCTGAACAGGTATACTTCCTCTGAGTATGTTGCTTACACTTCCTTCTAGTTAGATTGTCTTTATTCTTGAGAAATAGCGCTGAGTGTGTTCCTCCTGGATATGCTGCAGCCTGTCTCTATGATTAGATTGCCCCACTGACTTATAACAATGGACTGAGCGTATTGTCATTTTTCTATAGGAAAGAATGGCACAAGTTTTACAGTTCTCTCTTTCGCCCTATGGCAGAGTTGGAGCTACCAACACAAAATATTGCTTACTGAACGTTTACTTATGCCATTTGATGTTTTTATGTTGGCTGCAGATGCAATCACCGCAGAAATAATAAGGTAAAGATAGTGTTTACCTGCGCCGTCTCTCTTGCCCATACGCAGGATTCAGTTAAGAATAACTTTTGAAAATTAAAGTCGGAATTAGTTTAATTTCTTATAAGAGTGCTCATAAGCGATTAAAATATCACTTGGACAAAAAGAAATAATTTTTTTTAATTTAATTCGATTTACGGGTGTACAATTTCATCTGATTGGTTGAGCTTTACATATTTTTATGCAGTAAACGTTTAAAAGGGTGCTCTATCGGTGATATACAGAATCACAATATTTTTTGTGCCACATGAAATAGCAAATCGTTCAGTTCATTGTTATAAGGCAGTGGATTACCCTCATTCTTCAGAATTGGTGCTGAATGTGTTTCTCCTAGATATGCTTCTGCCTGTCTCTTTGGTTAGACTGTCCGATTCGAGAACAATGATTATGTGAATACACCCTTCTCAAAGAAAGATAAATTCTATTAAGCAAGACTTATTCAAACACTGAATAAATGTCCTGTCACGGTCGCCAAATGTTTAGATATGAAAAAAGGCGTTGATGTTTACTGCCGTTTAATTTTAACAAGAATATTTTTTCTTAACAAATCAAATTACATATTTTAAGTCCAGTCAGCATAAAGTGCTCATGGGAAAGAATTTTTATTAAAATGAATATTTTCTCACCAAATGAAATGAAATGAGACACTTTTGTTTTTCATTAAGTGGGTAAACGTTAAAATGCAATCTGAGAATTTTCTTTGTCGCTTAATTTTCCCATGAAAAGCAATTCTGCTGAAATAAATTAATTTTCATAAACATATTTGATGATAGTATGATAGCATAACAAAATGTAATGGTCACCAATTTGTTGGTTGCTTATACACTTTATTGCTAATTGTACAACCCAGCAGTAAAATATTATGAAAATAAAACAATCAAACTATTATGCACTGTGATTTTTAATTTTTAATTTATAAACCGCGATACGAAGAGTACATAGAGAAAGAGAGAGAGAGAGCTAACCTATCTATATGAATACTGTTCAAGTGATATTTCGCTATATGTTGTTTTCTAACCTTGGCAGACTATATTAATTACTATTTGTACTAGCTCTAATTCAAAAATGTGAATGAATAAAAACATAATTCGCTTTGTGCTTGGAATTGAAACATATACAAAGTCAATTCTACAATTTCTTACTTGTAGAATGGCGAAATATACGACAAAGTTCCAAAAACTCCGCTTTTAAAATTTTTTTAATATTTTGATGACAATGAACTGCGCCTTTTGCTTTAACATTCAATAAGCGATTAAAGTTTTGTGTCTTTCCGCAAAATTTAAAAAGAGTTACGACTTTTGTGAAAAAAAGACAATTGACTTTAAAATGAATATAATATCTACATTTCCGAAAAAAGCTTTATTTTTGGGAAAATAATTCCTCACTGACCTCCAGAATAGCTAAAACATGTAAAAATCCAAAAATTTACGAATTATTTGGTCGTTATTTATTATAGTATTTATTTATGATAGTAGTAGTACCTTTTTGTAAAATTTAAGTTACATTTTCGTAACAATTTGAAATAAATTTAGAATAATGGGGAAGATTCCTTTTTTTACAGTGTTTCTAAAATGGTTGTTTTATAAGTTTTTTTGATAAAACTCACCGACTAACGTAACATGCTTCAACAATTTAAGAAAATTTATATTTCTTCAGTGCTGAATTTAAGTTTTTGGTATACATACGATTAAGTGACTTAATATCTTTTATTATTAGCTGCGTTTTTTTATCCCTCTGATCTGATCCGGTTCAATTTTATAGACGTAGAAAAACTACAATGGATCACAAATTTTTATTGTTTTACGTATATAAAATTGAAACATATCAGATTAGAGAGATAAAAAAACGGAGCTAATATGAAAATAAATACAAATCAACAAAATTTTTGCTGTAAATAGCCAACTTAAAATATTTTTTATTTTTATTTCTAAAAACCTACAGGACATTGGTTTTCTGGCAACTCATTTTTTAACCTTTCGTTTCTTTTATTTCCCCATATCCTGATTATAATAAAATATAAAATCTCCACTACGCTTATAGCGGAAATACCCATGAAAAGTCCTAATAGTCCTCCCGCATGTGCAATGAAATCAATAAAGCCATAAAACTTTGTCCGTCTTTTGGCCCAAAATCGCTCCTCCTTGAAATATACCTTAAATATGGTCGCCTTAATGCTGAAAAGAGAAAATTAAGCTAAAATTTCAACCATTTTTTAGTTTTCTCCATACTCAATACTCTCTATTAAGTTCTTCAGTTGTGTTCCCAGTTTTCCTTGGGTGATTCCAACAGAGTATGTAAGACTCCTGCATGAAGGCAAACAGTTACAGTCCGCAAGAATAGAGATATTAGTATTTTCAGTATGGTGCCCCGATTGAAATGTGTCCTCCCTCATTTGACGTTTGGCATTTTGATAACACGGGACCATATCCTCAGCGCATACGAGGGTACCCTCAACTCCTGTAATCAAATCATTTATAAATATGTGAATATTATAAAAAATATCAAATTTATATATATATATATATGTAAAGACACACTGGGCATATTGAATCGAACGCAACCACATTTTTCCAATGTGTAGTTAGCAAGGCACTCGAATTCGCAATTTGATTGGCTGTAAATTTTAAAATATCGAAGTTGCTTTTCTGTTGGAAAGAAGCATTTCCTTCTGTAGATTAAAAAGTTCGTATTAAATCAGAAATCTGCGGAAATTTCTAAAGTCAATTACATATCTGGAGAGTATTCCTTGGTTTGCTCAGATGATTCAATTACTTCAGGCGTTATATCAATAAGAACTTCTTGGTCAAATGGAATACTGAAATAATACTTTGAGAGCAGTGGGATGTCACCGGGCGTATCTATGGAAATCTATTAGAAATGTAGATGAATTTTCATAATATGTTCGATTATTTATATAGGTATTATATTGTATTATATGAATTCAATGCCACGCTGAGTTAAACTATAATTGAACGAAAAATGTTAAAAGACAGTTTTAGAAAGAATAAATCTTACACTTTTGTCCGTTTAATCATGCACCCTTTTATCGCCAGACATACACATAAATCATATTTCCTAACTTGTTTTACAAGGGTATTACAAGAGATTCATTCAAAATATTCAAAAAATTATTATGTATCGTCGTTTGAATCAAAGACACTTCTTACTAGCTATACGTTTATTCAAGTACAGGATTAAAATTTAACTGAACTTCTATGCTAATCTGACTAACTGCCAACTTAGATGACGATCTGTGATATTAGAATTAGTGTTCCCATTATTTCTTTATTGTGTTTAGATATAAGTGTCTTAGGTATCTATTTTATTTCCTACTAGCTATATAACAAAAATAACAATAAGACGGTTGATCAAAATATGAGCGAAAATTCTCAAGAATATAACTTAAATAAGGAAAAAAGCTGGATTGATATACGGCAAACTCTTGCAATACGCTGGATCGCAACTTTTAACTGTCCCGAAACTCGAAATAGCCGAAAAATAAAGTATATAACGTCGTGACTCTCTAATAATATTTTTTACCTTTTACCAAAATGTTGTACTACTAACGTGACAAATAACTTGTTGCACTTGCCACGAGAACCGACAGACGTCAAGACATAGTACAATAATTAACAAAGAATGACCTTACCGAGCTTCCAATTGGGACCAACGTCATATGGTGTTCTATTTTTGCATTTCTGTTTCAGTCCCTCAGTCGGTCATGGTTGCGCTGTATTACAGTTCATGTCAACTCCATTTTATTTCCATCTCGAAGCCTCTATTATCATGGTTCAGGAGTGTTGCTGAGTAGTAAAGCTTTTCAATGGTTTTGCATGGAAATCGTTTATCATTTCAAGCAGAGTTGTTACCCTACGTCGACTTTCATTTCATTGCCTACCCCTTAGAGTAACATTAGCATAAAAAAACAAATTTTGTGACTCTAACTGTCAGAACCAGCTTAACACATGCTCGCTGCAGTGACACGTTTAATAGATAAATGGTCAACAATACATGCTTTTCATCACTTCGTCAGTGTTAGTATTAGTATGTTAAAATAAACATAAACCGAACACCGGATAGAATGATATGCAAATAGAACAAGAAAGTTTAAAAAAGGTAATAGAACAAAAAAATTAAATATTATATAGACATTTTTTTAAAACATGCTTAGAGTCGTGAACAACAAAATGGTCAGCCAGTAAAACATATGCGATTAATAGGTTCATACATGCTAAAGCTAGACCTTGAGGAGTTAACATACAACAGAGGTAGCCTTCTCAAATTGTGCCTACTTTCACGAAAAGAGATTTTGTTAAGCAACAACGGGGAATCAATATTCGCGTTTAAAAGCTGATGCACAAAAGTTACATCGACAACCATGCGGCGTTCCTCGACCGAGTGCATATTTAAAAGCTTCAGACAATCCTCATCGAGTAATCAGACCTGGCTAGCGTATTCAAGAAGTGGTCTCACACAGGAAGTGAATAACTGCAATGTAATGGCAGGATTCGAGAGCACTCGGGACCAACAATTTATAAAGCCCAGCATAGAACTACTTTTTCATACCAAGTAGTTTATACTGGTCATATTTGACACCCAAGTTGCATTCAGAAACAACACGGCGAATCGAGGAATACGAAAACCCATAATCGTAAATGATTGGTTTCTGATTCCTGTGGAAAGTCATAACCTCACATATGTCTATATTGAGTACCAAGTTATTGCATTTGCGCCAATCGTAAAGTGAAGGTCACTTTGCGCCTGTTCCCAATCGTTAAAAGTTTTAATCTTGGTGAAAAGTTTAATGTCCTCAACATAAATCAAGACTTTACAGTGCCTCACAATAGAAACAATGTCGGCAATAGATAGAATAAAGAACAACGGGCCCAAATGACTCCCTTGAGGTACGACATACGAAGCCTGCAAAACTTTTGAGTTCGTACGTCGAAATATGATAATATGTTCTGTTATTTATATAAGACTCCGTCTATGTAAGCAATTTTAGAGGACACCCATACTTTTCCGTTTTAAAGAGTATCGCGGAGTGAGATAGTTTGTCGTAGACTTTACTAAAGTCTGTAGAACCACAATCTGTCTGGTAGGCTTGTGTAAATATGCCAATGGTAATCGAGATAAATTCCAACAAGTCAGTGGCTGTAGACATGCCCCGAAATAAGCCCATGTAGGTTTGAAGGGAATGAATTCTTTCAGTAGGTTAATGGTAAATTATAGATTCGAATAACTGGGGCATGCAAGAAAATTTTGCAATAGGCCTATAGTTAGAAATTTCATTTTTACTACCCTTTTTGTGATTAGGTGCGATGAGGGAATTTTTCCATAGCTGCGGGAACCAACCACTATCGAACGATTTTTGGAAAATAATTCTCAACAGAACTGCCAGGGCAAGGCAGCAAGATTTAAAATAGGCTGGAGGGCTCCAACTTGTTGTCTAGTCATTTGGAAGCCCATTAATATGAACGAGTAGGTCATCTTGTGTAATTGACTGGCACAATATGACTGTCGTTCATATAATTGAAGTTGCTATTTCGATTTTGGAAATTTGACCAGGCAAATGCATTGTCAAAAAATAAAGCAAGCATATTACAAAGTGTGGGGCAGTTCTTTGAACTCATTATAGCATGTGAGGAAGTTGTTGTGACTTATAATGTCTTTGTTCCGCATATAACTTTTCCACAATTTATTCTTTCTATTTTTGAGACGTTTCAGCCCTTTATTGAGCTATAGCGGTGATGTTTTAGCCAACCGCTGACGCTCACGGGGAACATAAGAAGAAAATAAATCGAAAAGGGTTATATAAAATTTAAAAACATCTACATCAACACTATTTCAAGACAGTAATGTGTTGAAATCAATAGAATCAAGTCTACTAGAAAGTTCCGGAAAGTTAGCTTTTCTAGAATCTAAAAAGTATTGTGTTTCGTCACAATTTGTTATGTTTTCGGTTTCATAACAATATGTAATTAGTAGAGGTGTGTGGTACTTGTCAAGAATAGACATTATTAAAGGGCTAGATTCAACTAATAAGTTACCCACGTCAGTAGAGAATAACAGGTCTAACTGCCTACCCATGTCATTCTTTACATTACTGACTTGGCTGAGAACAATAGATGAAATAGTGTCAAGGTAAAGTGATTCCCTTTCTGTCAAGTTATTAAGTGGAAGATAGTCATCGTCATTTTCATTAAGTACCAATTATGTATTGGGTAAGTTAAAATCACCAATTAGTTGTAATTCGTCAAGAGGTTCCATCTCACCATGGATAAAATTAGATGTTGAAATGAGTAAGTCAGAAATATTCTGACCTTTGTCGTCAACGATTTTTATGAAGTCTGTAGGAATATAGCAACAAAGTATGTATAAGTCATATTTTAAGAGAGACTGCTTAAGAGCTATAACTTTGATGTCGAAAGTTTTGGAGAAACTGAGAAACTCAATTTGGTTACAATTAAAGTGGTTTTTACACACGGATTCGATCTCGAAAATTCAACAATTTTTTGCTTAAGAAACTGATATGTACGGGAATGGAGACTGGCATAGTTTTCAAATGAAAACTTCATTCTTCACAAATCTGTATGAAAAAGGGATAAAAAAAACTATTACCTTTTTGAAATATGGCAGGAATGCGTCACCAAACCATGTTCCAGTTGGTCATAAACCTGTTGCAGTTTGCAGCATCGCCCAAGTAAAAAGGCTAGTTCCGTTTCAAATCCTTGCTTTTTCGTCTTGTATTTATGATTTAATTTAGAATCGTTAAATATAAAAGTTCTTAAAATTTTTCTATTCTCCATCTATGACCGATTCTAAAAATTTTGAGTTCAATTCGCGTACGGGAAAAATAAATAGATTAGTTTTGGAGGTGTTTTATGAATCAGAAGGGTCAACAGATTCTGAAGATGAACCAAAAAATAATATAAGGAAAATTGAAAAATACAAAAAAATTTAGAATTTAGAACTTACCGTTCAGCAGCATAAAGGAAATTATGAGGGTATCAAGAACCGATTTCTAATTATATTCACCCTGTATATAAACATATATATATATATATATATAGGTATTTAAAGATGCTTAAGAAATTAATATTGATAATTTGACTTATGGGCTTTCATTAGACTTTACTTCAGTCAATACACAAAATGATGGTTTATTAGTACAGTGTGTTAGCTTAGTGTTATGTAGCTTTAGTAAATCAACTTGATAATAAGTAAAGTTAAACGTAGCCGTCAATTGACAAGAGCGGATCGTAGATAACTTCACTACCCATGGAAATATCATGGTACTCTTGAATTTTGCTGTCTTCCATTTTCTTGCCGTTCGGTGGCAAAGTTGGATCCAATAAATCTTTGTATTAATAAACTATGAATTTTAGGTATGAAGTACAAATTATTAAAATTTCTGCTCCAGTCGATACACAAAACAAAATTGCTTTGCTCGTTACCCGGGAGAGGATACTTCGTTTCAGTCGATACCAAAAACAATGAAATGTTTTTATAGGTATTTAATTAAGTACTTAAGTATATACTTATTCCAGTCGGCACCCTGCTACACCCCCGAAAGTATTTATGTGGTGCTGGTTTTTCTTGTAATGTCGAAACATATAAAGAAAGTTTTGATTCTGTTGTGCTGTGACCTTTGATTCCAGGGAAAAATGTCAATGCTGTGGAAGAGAACCGGTAAGCGGTAGTGACCAGACGTGATCGAAAACCTATCTTTGGAGTTAAAGAAAAACCCATACGGAAATCACAGGTACCTCTGTGGAGGCTCCTTCATCGTCATTGACCAAAAATATAATAATAGTATACCTCGCTTGAGGCACATTACATTTAGATTACCAATATATTCTTAAACTTTAAAATCATCCTTATATTGGATTCCTCTGTACGATAGAATTTTTCCTTTTGGTATAAAACGCATAGCATAGCTTGTGTTATCGAAATTTAATATTATTTACTAACTAAGGATATAAGTTGGGAAAAAAGTTTAATCTAAGTTTATAGTGAAACTGTCATCTCAGAGCTACCTACCGACTCAAGGCAAAAAACAAGTCCAAAGCTCGCTCCCTAAACAGTGCGAAGAAGACGAATATAGAAATGACTAAATATGTGCTCCCAGCTCCTTAATACCAGGACCACGAGGTACTAAATTGGAGGAAAATAATAACTTAAAAAATTAATTATAACAATAATTTTGTTCAAGAAAGAATTTTTTGAGATTCTCCGGTATATAGCAAAAGCTAAAAAATGTTCTAATTTGATATTTCATCACACAACCCATTAATTTTTGTGACAAGTTTCAAGTCTTGGTTTGACTCATCAACAGGTTCCAAATAGCGAAATTGGGTGATTTGAAAAACAAATGAAAAAATGAAAAAAGAAGAAGAAAGAAAAAGTTTGAGTTTTTTTTTTATTTTTCCTCCTGGGATTGTATAGGAGTATTTTTCCTCATATAATTCACACTCGGAATTTATACTGAGTTTATATGAGAAGAGATCAGTTTGATCTATTTTCAAGCGTCTGCAGCAGGCAGAGAACCAAGCTGCACCGATGAGTGTAAGGTTTTCTGCTGACACGAAACGCTTCTTCTTTTTCCTTTTCTTCTTTATTTTTCAGCCCACTGCGTGGCGTATACAGGTTCGATTCGCTTCGAACGAATCTGTTGCTTTAAAAATTTTTAAATTTTTTTAATAAATAAAAAAATTGTTTTTTCGATTTTTCTCAAACTTTTTATTTCTTTCTTCTTTTTTTCATTTTTTCATTTGTTTTTCAAATCACCCAATTTCGCTATTTGGAACCTGTTGATGAGTCAAACCAAAACTTGAAACTTGTCACCAAAAATTAATGGGTTGTGTGATGAAATAACAAATTAGAACATTTTCTAGCTTTTCCTATATACCGGAGAATCCCAAAAAATTCTTTCTTGAACAAAATTAAGTTTAACCCGGTAAAAAGTCCAAAAAAGTAAACTTTTTATTTATAACAATAATATGTAATTATTATTATACACAAAGAGAAATTAAGCATAACACTTAATTGGCTCATTCATATTTCGGACCATGAATCAAACTGCTGAAATACTAATTGGGTGAATTCTGAAATGCCTGCAAGGTCAATCACAGCACAGTCATCTTCGAGTATTCAGTGGGTCTTCTAGAAGAATAGCAGACGTGATTTCTTAAAAGATAAAAATTTGTTTTTGGTTGGCACTAGAAACAAAGAATTGGAAGGGCATGACAAAGAGTAAAATTGCAGCGGGGTTCATTTAAAATTGCAGCGGGGGTCATTTAAAATTGCAAAGGAGGTTAGCTAGAGTTGGAAGTGGGAAGAGGACTCCGGTCCGGACGCACCAATTATTGAACTGAAAAAAAGAGAAAAAAGCATAAAAATTAAAAGGATATTGAAACTATCAGACCATAGGAGGAGAGGTTCTGATAAATAACTAATTATATTATAACTGTGATCTTTTGTGTCCGCAGAACAGGGCAGAACAAAAGATACACAAAAGAACGCCTCATACATTTTCATAGAAGATTTATAAATGAAGCAAACAGCACAAATAATTCACTTCAATCGACAGAGAAATTTGTTGTCTCCAGTATATGGGAGCTCTAGAACGATGTATACAAAAGAACACAGGTTATATTGATTGTGTATATTGCTTATTTTTATCGAATTGAAATATCGCTACATCATGTACTGTAACGTACGGTTATAGTTATTTTGTAAATGTTTTTTTGCTAAATATAGGTAATTTTGGGCATTTTGTAGTATTGGCGATTATTTCTTTTATTAGGTTTCGTGATCTATCCTTCGTCAGTATAAAAGTCACGTGGCACCGTAATTTGTTAGTTCGCAATTCCCACGTCCGTCTACTAAGCCAGCAGTTACGCACCAAGGAGGCGTAACAACTCAGAATAGGTCACCTTTGTTTTTTTTATAATGCTGCCAAAGCTCTGGTGATACCACAATTATGCTGTAGCACAGCCTTGAATGGAAAAGAAGAAGGGGTAGAAAATTGTGGATTATTGGGTTGAGCCAAGCACATGACGGTGTACATTAGCTAAGGCTCATTGCTTACTTTTTCGATTCTCAAAAAAAACATATATTCTGTTATTTATAACCTATTCCAGTCGATACCTAGAATAAGTTACTTTATTTCATTCGTTACACAAAATAAAGTATTTTTGATAATATCAAAGAGGGCTGATGAAAAAAGGGTCGATTCTAGATGTCATGCGGCTTTTATTACTCTTAAAATGCTCACGGCACCAACAAAATGATTCTAAATTCCGCGTAGCAGCAACAGTACAGTTAACCGTAGCAACTGTGCGTAATAACGAAAATTTTGATTTGTTGGAAATGGCTTAAAATATTTCGATATGAACAAAACCGCTAATTGTAGGTTTAATCACTAACAAAAATAAAAAATCAATCCGTAAAAACAAAGTTTTTCACAATAAATCCTGTATATGCCAGGCGACAGATATTTAAATTTTTGTTTTTTTCTAGACTATTTTCTTGTACCACACAACATTCACTTGATTTACATATCATCACATTGCTAGGAACAAAATTAAGTTATAAGGAAAATCGTTTGTTACTTCAGCCGGTACAAATATGCAAAATTTCAAAAGTCGGTAAAATATCTAGTGTTTTTCCCTACATTATTTCTCTGTGTGTGTTCAGATCGTTTGAATACCGGGAAGTGAGTCAATTTTGTCTTAATCCTGTGCACAAATCTCGCGTCAACGTGCTTCATCTACCTTATTTTGCAATATTTATTGAATCATCTGTTATTTAATGGACCCTTTAAATATTTTTTAAGCTAAGTAGGTACTAACAGAAAATGTTTGTCGCTGCGGCTTCTCCTCGAACAGCTTTGATTACAAAAAAAAAAAAAAAAACAAAACAAAGAACGCAGCAATCTTTAACACAGAGCTTTCGAGCAATTAATTACACTTACTATGGTTCTTTTAAAAAATTTGGAGGGCACATACTCCCAATAATACTACAACTATGCAAAGCAATATAGAAACTAGATCAATTCAATTTACTACGGACCCTCAAAAATGAGAAGAACACCATCCTCCTAGAATTGAGAAGACATTATACAATTTAAAAACGGAAGCTATTTGTAGTGTTTTAAGAATGTTTGAGCGGAACGCTAAAAAACCAGTAGAAACTCTCCCGCACTCTCGAATCTGTGTATAGTGAAGTTACTAGATTCATTCAAAAATAAAGGAGCCATTTAGTCAGCAAAACTTCCTGAGGCAGTATCGTCGAATTAAACACTCAAACCAAATTTCCAGATATTGTTTTAGCACTCATCTTGAGGTGAATATGCGAAACACCACTAAAAAATCGCCAATATTCATATCCCATGAGCTCTGCACATAACACCGACCATGGAGGAGAAAACTCTACCACATCTTTATATTTTGCTTCATTTGCAAATTTTATTTGGGCATAAATTACAGTTTCTTGATTTTGTTATTGACATTCTAATTCGTGTATATTTCGTCGGCTGAATTCTTGTTTCCTTCATTAACCATTTTTTGACAATTTGAGTTAAGAACACAGGATTTTGCGGTTGCTTATTGACATTTTTATATAAGTTTTCCAGATTAAGCGCGTGACAAATAAATTTTTTATTGAGTGCTATGTCAAATACTCACCCCAAATGTTACACTTCAGTTACTTTGGGCATGGTCATTACTGAAGAGATTTGAGAGTGCTCTTTTCGAATATGAAATTCTTTTTTACCTATGTTTTGTAGTTTTCGAGATGAGGTGTTCAGTTTCCTCCATATTTTTATACCCTAGATGAAATCATAGGGGTATACTAAGTTTGTCATTCCATTTGTACCACCCAGTGGCGGATCCAGGGGGGGGGGTCGTGGGGGTCATGACCCCCCCCTAAATTTGAGAAAAAATATTTAATTAATTGAGTTATTTGAAAAAATAATTTTTTTTATTTTATACTTTTCTTATTTATATAATTCAACTTAAAAAAAAACTTTATTCCGAAACTTAAAAAAATAAAAATTTATTTCAATGAATGCTATTGTATGCATGTGATGTATGTGTATAGGTTTTTCTCGGAATTTGGGTTTCGGACCTCAGAGAAACACTTACCAAGCCACGAAACAGACTCCCTCGCTACGACATCAGAGCCCTAACTTAACTTAGTCCTAACTCCTGTTATATTTCGGGACGTAGCTTAGTCGAAGGCAATCACTCTATGCCGTTTCAGGAAGCTATGATTAAGACAACTCGCACACTTTTATTTTATTTATATATATTTTTTTTTACTTTTGCTTTGTTCACAAACTTTTTCTTTCACAAACTTCCTCTTATGGTTATTATACTCTAGATGAAATCATAGGGGTATACTAAGTTTGTCATTCCGTTTGTAACACCTCGAAATAATGATGGTAGAGCAAAATGGATTGGACACCCATTCATAATATTAAAAGTTATTTCGATTTTTGCATGTCCGTCCGTCCGTCTGTCCGTCTGTGCGCACGATAACTCGAGAACGCATATACTTAGAGAGCTGAAATTTTGTACACAGACTTTAAAAAAAAAAAGTAAAATTAAGTTCGAAAATGAGCCAAATCGGGCAACTCCTTCGTGGGGTTGCCATATAAAAATTTCGTTTTCCGCTATATATTTGGCCTGAGAACGCGTCGATGTAGAGAGCTGAAATTTCGCACATGATGTTTTTACTACATTAGCAAATAAAATGTCAAAAATGGACTAAATCGGGCAACTCCTTCTTGGTGTTGCCATATAAAAATTTCGGTTTTTTACGTATACTTTGAAAACGATCAGTCCCAGACATTTTCATTGTACTAAAAACTTCTGAAGAATACGAAATCCTATAAAATTGGTTATAATCATTTCTTCTATGTGACAAATCGTTCTAGAAATATATGCGAAAAACAGCTTCAAAATCAATACTTGAATAGATCGGTGACCATACGAAATTTAATACGGGAATTCATCTAGGGTATCCTAAGAATTGGTCTTAGACCAATTCTAGCTTTTTTACTTGTTTTTACAAAACGTTTATTTAATTTTTTCTTATCGCAACTTCTATTTTCTTTATCTGTTTACAATTAGGGTTCAGCCTACCGCGGCGGACGATGGTTGAAATGAAATTTGATATTTTCATAAATATCAAACCATCGTCTTGTTATCGTGCATACATTGTATTCCGCTCGCGACAATTTGCTGAAAGGAGGCTTTTTGGTGAAGACTTGATCGTTTAAATCTTCACCGAGTAAATTTTCTGCGCCCGATATGTATGTAGGTATACATATATGTACATACATATCGTATTTTTATTTTCGACAAATCTTACTGAAGGTAAGATTTGTCGTGGGGTTTTTTTCTATTGAAACGACTTGGGTTGAAATTTAAAACTTTTATTTGTCCCAAGTCGTTCTATGGGAAATACTTTTTGTTTTTAACTGAGGAATTTGAATCAATTGCTGATGGCAATTTCACACACTCTAACACTCCTAACATTCTAAAATATTTGCAGCGTTCTTATGTAAAACCACTGACATTTAAAATATGGACTGACTACGTCCATAGAAATACACTGCAGAAAGTGGGCTCATTTCTATATAGCGTTCTCTCTCGATCTAAGCACCAACTACTAATTCGCACGTCACATAGAAATGTGACCTAACTCAAAATTTGTCGTTTTTGAGTTAATGAAATTGGCATATTTCTATCTGATTGTTTTTGCCGCTAGATAGAGATAGTATCACTTTTCTGTTACTTAAGAACAGAGATATTCTTCATAGAACAGTGTGTCAGTGTCACTTTTTGACTTGTGACGATCTTCATAACAAACGTAAATATGTTTTCGACATTTTAACAGTATTATTTTAAATTGTGTCACTTTTCCACAAAACAGCAATTATTTCTTAGAAATTTTATTATGAGTTATGACATTTTTCCACAAAGTTCAAAGTACGGAATTTAATTCTTAAAAATCGTATTTTGAGTTGTGCCACTTAAAAAAAACTTGTAAAAATATTTATTTCGCAATAAAGAAAGGCGACACAACTTAAGAGGATGCGGGATTAACAGCTAACCTCGCAAACTGCGGTAACAAAAACTTAAAATTTCTTTCATATAAATCTTCAGAAATATATTTACTAACAAATTTAAGAGTTCAGACTATTTTTAGCAAACAATTACTACGTTAAGCTAGAATTAATTCTATGTACAGCTTTTCGTTTTTTCGCTCTCCTAAAAAATTGCATTTTTTGAGTTTTACGAACTGAGAAAGGGCTGTAAACAATAAATAAATAAGTGGGTTTGTCGAAATAAATGTTTTTAAATTAATTATTTGGGTTAATAGAAATTAGAGAGGTTTCACTTTTCAACTTTCCGCCAATGGATTTTTCAATGTTGGCACCGACCGTATGAACTATTTTTGACACAAAACATTGTACCCGCATGAAATAGCATATCGAGATGTTTTTTTTTTTTTTTTTGCTCGACGATTTAATTTGTAAAATGACCCCCCCCCCTAATTTCAAGGCTAGATCCGCGCCTGGTACCACCTCGAAATAATGATGGTAGATCAAAATGGATTGGACACCCATTCATAATATTAAAAGTTATTTCGCTTTTTGCATGTCCGTTCGTCCGTCCGTGCGCACGATAACTCGATAACGCGTATACTTAGAGAGCTGAAATTTTGTACACGGACTTAAAAAAAAAAGGAAAACTAAGTTCGAAAATGAGACAAATCGGGCAACTCCTTCGTGGGGTTGCCATATAAAAATTACGTTTTCCGCTATATATTTGGACATTGTCGACGTAGAGAGCTGAAAATTTCGTACATGATGTTTTTACTACATTAACAAATAAAATGTCAAAAATGGACTAAATCGGGCAACTCCTTGGTGTTGCCATATAAAAATTTCGGATTTTTACGTTTACTTTGAAAACGATCAATCCAAGACATTTTTATTGTACTAAAAGCTTCTGCAGAATTCGAATACCTATAAAATTGGTTATATCATTTTTTCTGACAAACCGTTCTAGAAATATATGCGAAAAACAACTTCAAAATCAATACTTGAATAGATCGGTGACCATACGAAGTTTAATACGGGCATTCATCTAGAGTATCCTAAGAATTAGTCTTAGACCAATTCTAGCTTTTTTACTTGTTATTTAACAGTTTGTGCTTGTTTAACGCAATAGCCAATTCTTTATCTATAAAGCAAAATTACAGTTTTCTTAGCTCTATTCTTGCCTCACTAAATGCTTTACCAATGACAAAAGAGCAATATTAACGAGTAAGTTTATTTTTACTTATTTACTTCACTGTAGTACTGAAATGCATTTTGTTTATTACTGTGAGGCACTAATATGAATCAGGCAATTAATTTAATTTGTCCCATTGACATAACTAATCGCAACGTTGGACATTCTTTCATTCTAGTGAGAAACATTTTTAATAACGACCTATATATTTTAATTCGCTCCGTTGCCATCAAGTGCTCCATTTAAATTTTTTTATCAATAACACCGACAGCTACATCTGTGAAACCGGTCTGCACAAAATTGTTTAAAAAATAACAACTTAAAAAGCTAAAGGTCTAAGATCAATTCTTGTTCATCTGTGCATTTGAAGTGGCTTATCTCATATATTTCTATAACGGTTCGTCGGACAATAAAAATGGTTATAAAAAATTTCATAATATTTAATATTCTGAAGAACTGTTCAGTACAATAAAAACGTCTAGGATTGATCGGTTTTATAGTATTCGTAAAAACCCAAAATTTTTATATGGCAACACCAAGAATAGGCTGCCCGATTTAGTCCATTTATGAAATTATTATTATTAATTACTATTGCTATGAAAACATCGTGTACAAAATTTCAGCTCTTTACCTCGACGCGTTCTCAAGCAGTGTTCAAATATATAGTGAAAAACGAGATTTTCATATGGCAGCCCAACGAAGGGGTTACCCGCTTGGTCCTATTTTGGAATTTAAATTTGCTTTTTTTTTCAAGCCGGTGTGCAAAATTTTAGCACTACAAGTTAACGCGTTCTCGAGTTGGATGGACGGACAGATGGAGAGACGGACATGCAAAAATCAAAATAACTATTAATATTATGCTTGGGTGTCCAATCCATTCTGCTCTACCATTATTATTTTTATACGTTACACATGGAATGACAAACATAATATACCCTATGATTTCATCTAAGTGTGACTGATAAACTCATGTAACTTTTTATATAAACATGTTTTATTACACAATCTCTGCCGAAAACATATAGTGAATTAAAAGTCTTAATAATGAATTTAATTTATAGGTTTACGCAACTAAGAAGAAGAGAAGGCTCAGCACGTTTCACTTAATGGCAAAAGAAATAATTCCTGGAAAGGACAAAATTACTTATTGCGCTATTTGGACAGAAGTACTTAGGGGCAGATCTGAGAGTGACATCGCTAGTGCTTAAAAATATTAAGCTGGAAATTTTTCGCCTATAGTAGACTGAAATTCAGTGAAAATAATTTCAATGAATTTGAAAAACGTAAGTGTACATAGTCCGTTATAATTACTTAAATTATTGAACTCTATCACTACTATAAAACTACAATCAATAAATCAGTTGACCCATAATAACACTTCTGATAAATCGATCAAAATAACTGTGACAATAATAATTAGACACTCTAAGCAAAAATGTATTCACCCAAGTCAGGTCACACTTAAGTTGTTACGTTAACCTTAAGAAGTGACTGCATTTGTTTACATGTTTTGCGACGTGCTTAAACGGGTCAAACCGGTTGTATCACATCAAGCAATATGATTTCAAGTAAGTAACTTTAAGTATAATTTACATATACCATGTCTCAACGATATGTACACGATGTATAAATAAGCTGAGGAATAAAGTAACAAAGAAGTTGTGCGATCAGGCTTTAGCGTATTACCTTGGTGTCTGTTAATATTAGCTGGGCCAATCTACTAAAGGAGATCTGCTCTAGTAGCTGGCTCCGCTCATTGTTAAAAATAAACAACAAATACTGTTATTCAACTAATTCAATTAGCAAGTTTACGCAATAGCAGTACTTCAATTAATTACTATATATGGCGACGTAACGTTCAAACATTTCTTACCACATGGTGATCATGATCTTTATTGCTACGTGATGAAAGAAAACAACTCGTGATTTTTTTCGTATTACAGGAGCAATATCCCAATTTCTTAGCTTTTTTCCAAACTTTTCTCCTAGAACGTACGAACCACCTCATTTCATATTATTCTTTTATAATAAAATAAAATAGTAAGAGTGTTACCGATTTCTTTAATATTTCATTGATATCATTGAATAAATAGATGAGTTCCTACGGAATGAGCGACTCTTATCGCACTTTATTTCCGACAATTTGACATTTAAACTTAACGAAAATTCCTTACCGATGCCTTAAAGTTATTTTGGGTATGCCATACTTAAGTAACTTTACTTACGAATACGTCTTTTGTGATCTAGCCTATAGATCGAAACTGGAAACGTATTATATTCGATAGAAACGAATAAATTTTTCTGGGAATGATGATTAGCCCTTTAAGTGACGAAACAATACCGATTTTAGCTGGGATACATACGAATACCGAATATTCGTTATCGTGCGTTACCTAAACAAGGAGTTCTTATATTCACTCCGTGAAAATGCATGGGATATTCGTAACCGCGATTCATGTGAGACCGGTTTAAAAATCATTTGTACAGAAAAAGTGTTTTTCTAGCAAAGAGTAAGATATGGATACCAAACTGTGAGTGTGTTGCGAAAAACGTATCATGGTTCATATATTTTTATTTTATTTTTGACGAATGTTTACGTATGCAATTAATGCTTTGATTTTTATTTATTTAGTTGGACTTTAGTTTGTTGGTTTTTGTTTCATTTTAAAAGCCAAAGTTACAACAAACAATGCATACGTATAGCACAGCCGCATATAGTCTTAATTGTTGAAATCGAAAGTAAATAATTCCATGTCGAAATTATTAATTTTTATTATTATTATTAATTATTAGTAAAAAGTTACTGAAATTAAAACTACGAAAAAGTTTTACAAAAAAATGCTTTATACCTAGGAAAAATACATTTTGAACGCCGAATAAGATCATTTTTATGAAGCAATAAAAACGTAATGAAATAAAATCTGATTGTTTCCATTAAAAGATAAGTTTTATTTCCAACTTCTCTTTAACAAAAATGAACTTAAGTAAGTACAAAATTAAATTAAAATGTACGCTTTCCCGTTATATTGAATGTGAAGGAAAATATATAATAGATTTATGGAGCTATGGTTTTATTATCAAAATTCTACGGTGTAATATATTCTTTAAAGTGACTTACTTTGAATCCTTCATCACCTGCATTGCACGTTTTATCCAAATCACTTATATATGAATAAAATCCAGCCACTAGCCCGTATTTTACATAAGCGTTAAACGTCCTATAGGGAAAATTTTCATTCTTCGCTTCTCGATCAAAACCAAACTCACGTGTCCACTTTGTTGTTCTATTTCCCTTTTGCTCTAGGACAGTCTCATCAAATAAACTGAAATTGGTTTTGCATTAACTAAAAAATTTCAACAAAAACTTGTATTTGTTTGAGCATACACATCTTCCCGATAGATATCCGAAGCATTTAAAAAATTAAAACTGTAACATATTCCCCGCTCAGTGAGGATTAAATCAAAGATGTCTTCACAGCCTGCATCTTTTCCTCTCCATGTGCAAAATGCAACATCAATATCGGGGGCTACACTCTTTAGAATATTTTTAAATGAAGCATTTGCAGATTCGAGACCTATTGTATAGCTTTCAGAAAATTTAAAATCGCATACTTGAGCCATAGCATCGAAAAGCAAAAGTCTAAAGATATTTGAAATACGGAAAATCTCTTAGTAGAGTAGTATTTATATGTGCAGTGCATACTTACCTATCATCGGTCCAATATTCTGATGAAGAACTATTGTCAGAGAGTTCATTCTGCAACCTTTCAATTTCATCGGAATATTTGAATTTTGAACTGTTTGCCTTGACATCCGGACAAATTGTTATTGTCGGAAATGGAACTTTCCATACTCGTGTCGATCTGTCCGAGAACGTCACGACAACTGGAGTTTTGTTCCATTTGATCCATACTGTGTGTATCAAAAATCCACAAATATACGAAATGACTGCAATAATCAACATCCAAAAAACCCTTTTAAGAATGACATAATATTTATTTGAATTTGGGATAAGCATTAAAAAAATACCTTTCCAACCACGATCGTTTTCCGCCAGAAAGATATCGGACTCCATGGATACTGCTATTTTCACAGAATTCAACAAATATTTTCCAGATCATAGCCTGTTTGTAACCAAAAATTAAATCATAATAAATTCGTATTCGTAAGGGTACACTGTACATTGAACCCAAATAAGTTCTTTTCGATTTTTTGTGCATGTAGTGCTCCACACAAAATAAAATATTTATGAATTACAATGCAGTTCACACATCTAGCTCGCATGAATAAAATCGTGATATCAACGTACCAAAATACTTCAACTACGGACGTTACCGTAGTAGACACATTTTGAAGATCTTATCATAGATGAACTTAATGCCCCTGGTCAAAACTCATTATATACTTTGCTTCAACATAATGAACTTTTCCATGTTCACTCAAGGAGCAGTTCGATGAGTTGTTACATTATTTTCTTTTTGAGGTAATGAAAATACTCCATGATACATTCCTTAGTCAAATCGTGATGGAGTAATGGAAATGCTTACGCAGTTGTCATTAATAAATTCATAATGATGACATTGATAATATCAGTTATTATAATATGTATCGCACGATCATTTAATTGAACACCTACATGTTCGGAATTCCTCACATTTTCGTTTTTAATGACAAGTGATGGCTCAGTAGATAGAAACTTTCGGTAAATAAATGCGATTTTCAACCGCACCACATATTTAAAAAGTTTCAAGTTATTTTTATCAGTACGACAAGCCATTCATTCATGATAAAACATGCACGGAAATTTCATTGAAATGCAAATGAATTTTGATTATGAAAACGCTCATTGAATGCTCATCGAAAGGCTCATTGGAACTTATCAGAAAACTCCACTGGCATTTAAAGTAGAAAAATTTACTATGAGCAATTTACAGATGCAGATTTCCTGAGCAGGGAAGAGGGTTTTCCAAACCGATGAGCATTTTCTACTAAAATAACAATGTCTTAATTTTCAGTACAAAAATCATATCACGATCTTAGTGTACAAAGTATGTTGGCCTTAATGGTAGAAATATTAAAAATTATAATAAGACTAATATCATATTCTATTCATATTCAATATTTATGTAAAATAATATGCAATGAAATATTTAAAACAGAAACAAAAAATACACTGAAAGGAAAATTAGATAAGCTTGAATTTAGTGGAGCGACATTCAAAGATACGAGAATAATCTGATTTAGACATGGGCCGATGATTTTACAAATCTTCCAAAAACATTGAAAAAAGTAAGAAGTACCTAAGAATGCTGTCCATATTGAAATCTATAAGAGGGATCAGGAGATTCCTGTGTCTAGCCGCGGCTGTTGGTTATATATTAGTCTGTAAAGAAATTTTCAACTGCGTTGGGTTAGGTATGCATTCAGAGATCACCCAAATAAGCATAGTGAGAAACAAGATATATGACTGAAGCGAGGTAGTTTAAAGACAAAGCGGAGTACATCGTTATATGCTACCAAGAGTCTCCCCCAAAACACTGAGTCAAGATCTCAGAATTCCATACTAACATATGTGAAGTGGGGACTGTTGAATAATCCTATTGCTCAGTGGCAGGTGTACAGAAATTACTCAGATTTCCACCTGTTCAATGCACGCAGGTACAAACTCTGGCCCAGCACGTAGGGTGTAGTTATCCAGCACTTAGGAATTGGGAACTTGAAAATGAAACTCACTTGTATCGCTTAACAAGGTTTATTCAACAGTGATCTAATTTTTGCAGCTACTCAACCAAATTTAAAACAACGGGAATCTATTATGTACATACAGATTATACTGAATAGAAAAGAGAGACATTACAGCTGGATACTATATACTAGACTTGAATGCATAGCTAAATACATGTGTTGAAATGACTATGTACAATATTTATAGTGGGATGAAAAATTAAGTAAGCAATTTTGAATAAAATCTTAACATTCTCCAGCCCCTTAAGGAGTCTTCCTTAAGCAATTGGTAAACGATGCAGTTTTACAATTGGTCTTCGACATTCTCCATGCTTTGTTTTTACAGTCGCGACGCGAACCAGATTGTCTTTTCCTTTATGTACCTTAGAAATTCGACCCAGTAGCCATTTTGTCGGTGGTGCTTCGGCTTCTATGACTACCAAATCGCCTTCCTTCAACGATGCCTGGGGTTGCTGCCACTTGGGACGCTGCTGAAGAGTTGTCAAGTAGTCTCTCTTCCATCTTTTCCAAAATCCTTGTACCATGGCTTGCACATGCTGCCAATGTTGAAGTGGTGATATCTCCTTGGAAGTAAGTGTTGGTTCCGGGATGCTGCACAATGGTTCGCCGATTAGGAAATGAGCCGGGGTGAGAGTGTCAAAGTCTTCTGGGTCTGCTGATATTGCATACAAAGGGCGGGAATTGACAATGGCCTCTATTTGGGTAAGAAGCGTGTTCATCTCTTCGTGCGTTGGTATACTTTCGCCTAAAACACGTTGCAGCTGTGTCTTCACTAGTTTCACTGCAGACTCCCAAATTCCGCCGAAATGTGGAGCAGCCGGTGGAATAAAATGCCAATTAGTGCCTATCTGCGAAATAGAATTTGATATTAAAGCATTATGATTTCTTGACATAAGTAAAGCATGCAGTTCTGAGAGTCGACGACTAGCTCCTACAAAATTTGAGCCATTATCACTATACACATCGACGGGAATACCCCTACGAGAGGTAAACCTTCTGAAAGCTGCCAGAAAGGCCTCAGTTGACAAATCGGTGACCAGCTCGATATGGATGGCCTTTACGACCATGCAAATAAAAATTGCAATGTATCCTTTCACTGGAACAGCTCCCCGTTTTCTTCGGATGTGCAGCTTAAATGGACCTGCATAATCTACTCCTGTTCTTAAGAAAGGACGTCCAGGTGTAACTCGGCTCATTGGAAGTGACCCCATTAATTGCATGTTTGATTTTGATTTCTGCTTGAAGCACTTAATACAGCTGTGGGTGAGCTTTTTAGCTAGAGTTCGTACTCCAATTATCCAGTAGCTCTGGCGTGCAATGCTGACCAAAACAGAAGCTGATGGATGTAGATATCGTTCATGTATATTACTAATGATTAAAGATGTCAACTTGTGATTTTTTGGGAGAATGATCGGATGTTTGATTTCATAGTTATATGGTGCATTTTGAAGGCGACCTCCTACTCTTAGTATGCCTTCATGATCGATGAAAGGACTGAGTGATTTTAATTTACTTTTTGATTGTAACTGCTGATTTCGGACTAGACATTTGATGTCTTCTTCAAATTCTGATTGTTGAACCCATCGAAAAAGTTTTTGTGCTGCCATGCGTAACTCTTGCGTTGTTATAAAGCCTGAAAGCCGATCTTGCTTGTTAGCTTGGAGATTTCTCAAGTAGCGAAGTGCGGTCGATAGTATGCGTAATAGTCGGCACCATGATGAATATTTTCCAGTTAGAGTTAATAGGGTATCATTTTGAATTCTTGCATGAAACATTTGGCAGAATTTTTTGCGTTCTTCTCCTTTGGCCAATTTCTCCGACGCTGACGAAATATCCTTGCTTGTGTTGATTGACGTTCTGTCTGTGAGAAATTGTGGACCGTTCCACCAAGTAGCATGATTGGCAAGTTGTGAAGGTGTTAAACCACGGGTGGCACAGTCTGCCGGGTTTTGCTTTGACGCGATGTGATTCCATCTGTTTCGTGGAATTACTTCGAGAATCTCGGACGTTCTGTTTGCAACATAGCTATTCCATCGACGTGGGACATCTGATAACCAGCACAATACAATTTCGGAGTCTGTCCATGCATATAACTCTATATTTGGTGAATTCAAGGCGTCTTTAACTTTAGCCATAAGTCTCGCTAATAGAACTGCACCACAGAGCTCCAACCTCGGAAGGGATACCTGCTTTAATGGAGCTACTCTGCATTTCGCCATAATGAGATTTGTTTTCTTTTCGCCCTTAGAATCAAAAACGCTACTATAAACTACCGCAGCATAAGCACCTTCGGCAGCATCTGAGAAGCCATAGAGATGAACTGAATGATGATTGAAATGCAAACAACGGGATATTTTGATTTTCGCAATGGGGTGAAATTCTTCCCGCATTTGTCGCCATTTGTTGATTACTTCGTGTGGAAGAGAATCGTCCCACCCATATGGTTGAAGCCACAGGTTTTGAAACAGAGTTTTGATGACTATGGTAAACGGTGACAACCAGCCCAGTGGATCGAAGATTTTGGACGATTCTGATAGCAATTCTCGTTTTGTGAATACGGGATTTGCAATTTCTTTAATTGAAAATGAAAAGGTATCGCTGTTTGGATCCCATAATAAACCTAGAACCTTTCCATAGCTCTTGTCAATATCGATTGAAAGGGTGGTGTTTGATTTGTTGACTGCTACTAAATTAGTAATGAATTCATGTGAATTTGACTTCCACTTGTGTAGTGCAAAGCCACTAGAGTCGAAAATTGTGGACAATTCCCTCTGAGTTTGTATAGCCTCATCGACGCTATCACAACTAGTAAGAAGGTCATCTACATAGAAACAATTTTCGATTCTTGATGATGTCGTGGGGTATTGTTGTTTATTGTCTTGAGCTATTTGATGAAGTACCCTTGTAGCCAAGAATGGTGCTGAAGCTGTACCGTAGGTGACTGTTGTGAGTCGATAATGCTTAGCTGGTAAAGTTGTATCTTCTCTCCAAAGCACTCGATGATATTCACGATCAGGTGTCGCCAATTGAACTTGGCGATACATTTTCTCCAAGTCTGCTGCTATGGCTATTTGATGCTTGCGAAAGCTTATTATTATCGAAATGAGGTCACGCTGTATGGTGGGACCAACCATTAGGCATTCATTCAGAGATAGACCCGATGAAGTTTTTGCTGACCCATCAAACACCACTCTAATCTTTTGCGATCCGTCTTGCT
Source organism: Dioctria rufipes (assembly GCA_963924295.1). Taxonomy (NCBI): domain Eukaryota; kingdom Metazoa; phylum Arthropoda; class Insecta; order Diptera; family Asilidae; genus Dioctria; species Dioctria rufipes. The sequence goes on along the minus strand of OZ002740.1, from coordinate 97,617,510 downwards.
TAAAAACGGCGTGATGAGGTAAATAAATGCTCTTGTCAATTCGCACATTCTCACTTTCTTCTGAAATTAATTGCATGTGACCCATTTCTTCATATTCACGCATGAAATCGACATATTTTTCCCATAATTTGGTGTTAGCTGAAAACTTCTTTTCCATTGATCTTAGTCTTTGAAGTGCAATGAATTCAGATTTCCCAAGTACAGAAGGTGATTGCTTGAATGGCAATGACACCACATATCTTCCAACGTCATTTCTATGGAATGTGGATTTAAAATGTTGTTCGCATAAGAGTTCTTCCTTTGATAAAATTAGTCTTTCAGCATGGCCCTCCTCAGTTTCCCAAAAACGTCTGAGTGTTTTATCGATATCTGTGAAGCTACTTAAACCCAATGTGAGCTTTGGATTGTTAATGACTGAGTTCATATTTCCTGCTAAAACCCATCCAAATATTGTTTTTTGCGCAACTGGATAACCCCTTGGGCCGAATATTTTCTCTGGACATAAGATTTCAAAGAAATGTTCAGCGCCTATAATTATGTCGATTGGTTCTGGCTGGGAGAAGCTTGGATCAGCAAGATTCAAATCCTTGATATAGGTCCATAAATCGGGATCGAAGTGGAATGAGGGCAAATGAGAAGTTAGCCTGGCCATGATGAAGGCATTGATGTGAATACTACTAGACTTATCATAATGAGAGGATACTTTTATAGATATTTGGCCTCTTGTTGTTCCAGCATCAATTGACCCCAAACCACATACAGAAATTCTAGCATATTCTCGCTTTAGATGAAGGCGTTGAGTGAACGATTCAGTTACAAATGAAATTTGTGATCCAGAATCTAGCAAGGCTCGAGCACTCTGAGGAATGCCACAGCTGTCATGTACATTAACCTTGACTGTCGGCAGAAGTGATGAATTTAATCGAACTGACGTAGGAGTACGAGATGATAAGTCGGTAGTCGAGTTAAATGCGGATGCCTTAGAAGTTGTCTCTTCGTTCTCTCCGGAAGAAGACTGCCGCTTTCCATTGGAAGAATATTGGGTGCTTGGTGCGTTGTCAACTTGCGAGCTGTACGCGGTTTGTGATGATGAGTTCGGTGAGTTTTCATGTAATAGAGAATGATGAGATTTTCGACATTTTTGACATCGATTCTTGGATGAGCAATGTTTTACAGAATGACCCTTTTTCAAGCAGTTGTAGCAGCATGACTTTCTGAAAACAAAATCTCTTCGGTCCTTGATAGGATATGAAATAAAAGTGGGGCACGACATAAGGTGATGACTTTGGTTACATAGCGGACAACTTATGGCATTGACATTAGGTGTGACAAGAAGAGTCCTTGCGGTACCTTGAACTCGTTTAGTGTTGCTACTGGAGGCATCTAGCTCCTCCCAACGATTGTTAAGAAAATCTATGAAGGTTTGAAGTTGAGGGAACTCATTATTTCGAGTTTCTTGTTTCCAAGCTTGACGGGTATCTGGATCCACTTTATTTAATGCAATATGAATAAGCCATACGTCACGCATCTCCGCTTCTCCACCGAGAGCCTTAAGACCACGAATAACTTCATCAGTAACATCAGCTAAAGATCGGATATGTCTTGAAGATGCCTGCGATGCTGACGGTTGATCAAGGAATGTTTTAATCAATGAGCTGACAATATGACCCTTTCTATTATACCTTTTCTCAAGACGAGTCAGCGCCTCATTATAATTTGCATCTGAGATTTTTAAATGCCTAACTGTGGTTGCTGCTTCGCCCTTAAGAAGTCCCATCAAGTATTGACATTTCTGCGACGACGTTAGCGACTCGTTTTTATTCACAGATGCATCAAATAAATCGAAAAAAGTTGGCCATTCTTTGAAATCACCCGTAAAGTATGGGACATTGAGACGTGGTAATCGAATATCCTTTACTGCGTTAACGGTTACATTGGGCAACAATGTTGAGTTAAAGACAGGTGGTTGATTAGTTTGATTTTCTAAGGTGGATGGACGAATTGATTCAGATAATTTTGAAATTGCACGTGTGAATAAAGCTTTGGTATCTAAGTACTTGGTTTCAAATTCTTCGATGCTTGATGTTTGACCAGAATCGAGCAAAAGATCGTCTTCGATTTGCTTGAACTCAACCCAAGCTTCCTCAAGACTTTGCAAACGACTAAAAAGTGCTTCAATAGCGGTAGTGTCACTTATACTTTCCGCGTATTGTTTTGCCCTGCTTATTGTTCCTTTAACCCTGTCACGTTTCGCGATTAAACTCTGTGCGTCACTCATTATGCTTGAAAATGCTAACTAACTTTCACCGATCGAAGTTAAATTAAAGTTCAAATCACACATAAGCAAAGTTCCCAGAAAATGTTTTTTATTTCTTGTTTTGTATTTTAGTTGAAAATAATAAAAAAAGTTCTTATCTTCAAGATCTATTAGATAGCTTCAAATTACAGTTTATTTTGAACACTATGGATTGTCTTGAAACGTAATTTAACTATAACAGGCTATACCCCGATGAGTTTCGATACCTCGCTATATACATACATATGTAGGTAGGGGTCCGGAAAATTGATCGCCCGCAATTGATCGCCAGCAATTTATCGCCAACAATTGATCGCTAGCAGTTTACCGCCGCGGCAGTTTATCGCGTAAGCAATTTATCGCCAACAATTGATCGCTAGCAGTTTACCGCCGCGGCAGTTTATCGCGTAAGCAATTTATAGCCTACAATTGATCGCTAGCATATTTTATCGCCAGTCCATACATATTTTCAATTTATAACTTGCAAATAAGTTTTGCCTGTACGTGTTATTTAAGAATTAAGTACAGCTAAAAATGTAAGTTATATCCTACGTATAGGCAATAGTAAGATAAAAATCAGGCGAGATTTCTGACTTTACATTTAAAATATAGACGGCTAGAAAAGGAAAGAAAGAAGAAGAAATCAGTTATATTCACAGACTTTAATATATAGACTGATGACAGCTCGCAAAAAGTGAAGCCAGCATAAAATATGCTTTTTATGTTGCGGCAACAACAAAAAGAAGTATCGCGACTATGAAGACCGAATTAAAAGGCTTGTTAGTGGATATGATGACGGGGATGATATTGTTGATTATCTGAGAGGTATAGCGCATAATATATCTTATTAATAATGTGAATACTGTGCTTTAAAATTTATATAGTCTCTTAGTAATTATTAAAGTCTGAAGATCGCATAAATATTCATTTTGAGTTTTTACAGTGTACTACGTCTTACCTAATGTTATAATTAGTTTAGTTTAAAAGTAACCAATTATTATTGTTTAAAAAATGGATTTTTTACAATTTATGTGATACATGTAACTACTATAATCTACCTATTAAATGTAACTACTATAATACATAATCTACCTATTAAATTATATATTTCCATACATGTGCTTTTTATTTACGTACTACACCCTTATTGCCTATACGTAGGATATAACTTACATTTTTAGCGGTACTAAATTCTTAAATAACACGTACAGGCAAAACTTATTTGCAAGTTATAAATTGAAAATATGTATGGACTGGCGATAAAATATGCTAGCGATCAATTGTAGGCTATAAATTGCTTACGCGATAAACTGCCGCGGCGGTAAACTGCTAGCGATCAATTGTTGGCGATAAATTGCTTACGCGATAAACTGCCGCGGCGGTAAACTGCTAGCGATCAATTGTTGGCGATAAATTGCTGGCGATCAATTGCGGGCGATCAATTTTCCTAGACCCATGTAGGTATGTGTATGTTCAGTTCAGTTATTGACACTTTTGAAGAAATAATTCACCATAAAATAAATTGTGTTCTTTGTTCTTTCGAATTTTGTACCCAAAATATATTAAAAACGAAATAGCGCTTTAATTTCCACCAGAAAATGATTCCAAATATATTTTAGATTGATATCGACGATGTAGTTTTTCTTTTGCAAAAAAAGGTTGTATTGAAAAATTTATTGCGATCACTGTGCATGTAAGGTTCAATTTTAATATAAATAATTTCACAGAATTTTGTGATCACAAATTACATTGTATGTATGTATCGCTCCTGCTACGGAATATCAGATAATTATTATTAAGAAGCACAAAGGGTACACCGTTATATGATGTCGTGATAAGTAATCGATCGTTTTTATGAGCTCGAAATTGTTATTAGGCACTTTTTCACAATATGTTTCACAATATAAGTAATTCCCATGAAGATTTAACAAATTTTTATTTTTCCAATATGTATAATGAATTGAAGCTCTTTTCAATTTTGTAGTGATGAAATTTTTTTTTCAACAAGCATGCACCTTATGAAATGAAAAATGTGTACTTATCTTGAAAGATTATTGTTGATTGTTGATTATCCGGTATATTTTATAATAAGCTGTACCGATTTCCGTGAGCTTTATAAATCCAATTTGACTTTACTGCAACAAAATGACAAAGATGTTCTTGTCTTGCGTTTTTGTTTTTTTTGTTTTTCAACGCTGGTGTAGAAAAATCCGGCCTTGAAGGACCAATTTTAATGTTGAATAATCCTATTGCTCAGTGGCAGGTGTACAGAAATTACTCAGATTTCCACCTGTTCAATGCACGCAGGTACAAACTCTGGCCCAGCACGTAGGGTGTAGTTATCCAGCACTTAGGAATTGGGAACTTGAAAATGAAACTCACTTGTATCGCTTAACAAGGTTTATTCAACAGTGATCTAATTTTTGCAGCTACTCAACCAAATTTAAAACAACGGGAATCTATTATGTACATACAGATTATACTGAATAGAAAAGAGAGACATTACAGCTGGATACTATATACTAGACTTGAATGCATAGCTAAATACATGTGTTGAAATGACTATGTACAATATTTATAGTGGGATGAAAAATTAAGTAAGCAATTTTGAATAAAATCTTAACAGGGACCACTAAAAACGTGACTAACTTCATTCGCATACGAAGAGAGAGAAACTAGAGCTTAACCATACTAGTTGCAGGCATGCATATATTTTACCCACTGTAACTCTTATATGTTTACAGCAGCTGAACTTTGTGTTAAGTTCAAAGCCAAGGGCATTAGCAAAATCAAAATATGGTAGTACGGTATTGTTGAGGAATATTAGTGAGATAATATTAGGATCAATTCCATTTCTATAAATCGCTAAGAAATTTGACCTACTGGGGTTCAACTCTAGGTTATTTAGCAGTGACCAGGAATATACACGCTGCAGATCCTCATTGAATTCTAGGGAATATTCCTTTAAATTTCTGGTAATATTTCATAAATTGTAGGGAATATTCCTCTACAGTCTTGGAAATATTTCCTGAATTTTAGGGAATATTCCCTACAGTTTAGGGAAAAATACCTAAGCTTTGAATGAAGTATGCTGATCCATACTTGGCCCATTGGTACACAGTAAAAAATTTGCACAATTGTTGCCACAAAGCGAAATATTCCTAAGCTTTGTGGCAACAATTGTGCAAATTTGTTACTGTGTGCTAATGGGCCAAGTATGAATCATACCTCATTCACCTTAAGAAACTGACTGCGTCGACTTAGAAAACTACTGCAGACGAAGAAAATTAAAATTCTTTTGCAAGTTTTCTCAGCAGCTTACGATCGAATCGAATGCCATACTGAAATCAAGCAAAGCAAGAATCGTCAGTATGTCCTTACCTAGTGCTATGTGAATATCCGATGTAATCTTGAAAAAACAGTTTCGTAGCTACTATTCGGTCGGAATAAAGATTGCCAAGGAGACAGATATCTATTTAGATCAATATACATATGTGAAGCGAACGTAGTAAGCAGAACAAAGTATTGTAATTGGATTGCGAATATCTGAAGTATAGTACTACCCATAATTAAAACTAGAGTTGACTTGTTCTTGGTATTAGTTTTTTTTCGTTTTACTTTTTCCGTTTTCCTTTTTCCTTCATTTTTCCTTTGTATTATTTTTTTATTTTGCCTTTGATAACCTAGGTGATGAAATAACGAAGGTAGAGCAGAGCACACTGGTTTTTAAAAGAAAAGTAAATTTAAGTTCGAAACTGCCTCAGAACGTCTGGATGCAGAGAGCTGAAATTTGGCACATGACGTTTTCATTACAATAGTAAATAGGATTGCAAAAATGGATTAAATCGGGCAGAGTCTTTCCATACAAGAGTGTTTCCATACAAAAATTTGATTTTTTACAATATAGCTCAACACTGTCTGAGAAGGCGTAGTCGTGGAATTTCGTACAGGGCATTCTCAGAATAATGGGAACTAAAAGACTAAAATTGGACAACTTTTTCTTTTCTTGGTTTTGCCTTACTAAAATTTGGTATTTCACTATAAATTTCGACATGGCGTGAAAGTACATCAACATACACAGCTAAAATTTTGTACGCAGTGTTTTCTCAGCAATATTAAATTACATTTCTAAAATGAACTAAATCGGGTAACATCTTCTTGGTGTTTTTATAAAAAAATTTAGATTATTTCCTATTCTTTTTCTTTTGTCCTTTTCCTTTTGTTTTATTTTTTCTTCCATTTAATTTTTTTAATATTTCTTTCTTTTACTTTGTCCTTTTGCTCTTTACTTTTTCCTTTTTCATTTTCCTTTTTGACTTTCTTCTTTTTTTCCTTCTGACTTTACACTTTGAACGATTAAACTTGTCTAAAAGACTTCGCATATCTTAAAATTAAACGAAGGTATTTGTAAGCCTTATTAATGTTACTATTGGTATGCTTGTCATCAAAGATCACACCAAGTGACAAAATTTCAGTAACCTTAGTTATACGAATTCCATCAACAATATAATTCGACTAAATGACATTCATGTAAAGGTAATATGTTTGCCCCTGCTGATATGCAAAGAAACGAAATTCTGTTTATACCAATGAAGTGACAGCTCAATGTCATGTTGTAGCTAAATGCAATCTTGTGGCTCCTTTTTTATTTATGTTCAAATTTAGTCTCTGACATTTTATTTATTACGCGATTTAAGGACTGGATAGACAAATAGGTAGGTGCTTCAAGTAGTAAGGAAAACCCTTTTTTTCAATAGATAAATTGAATAATTTTGAAATCGGGTGCGCCAGGTTTGAGAAACAGTTTTTATAAAATATCAAGTTCATATGTACACAAAATAAATGTGGCATGAGCGTAAATTGAAAGTAAATGGTTGATTTTAAATTAACTTAGGGTTATTTTAGTCACAATTTCATTGAGATTGTGTACAAGAAAATTCTTTAACATCTCTTTTGACGTTACATGTAACCTTTTGCATAATGGTGTCACTCACTTGACTAGTCGCTTTTTTCATCTCTTTTAAGATATTAAATTGTTGCAACTACTTTACCACTAGTTTAATATTAGCCTAATAATTTTCATTTGGTCTAAGATGTAGACAGTTTGGTGGCAGATTGCTGTTTTTACCAACGAAATTAACATTGTTCCTTGTAAACCATTGTATATATATTGTCTGCCCTGTATGCATTATCATAAGTGGCAAAAGGAGCTTTCATAGACATTCCTTCAAATAATTTTCAGTGTTAATTTTATCTTTTAACACACACTGCGCACTTGTTTGTTCACATGTGGGTTCTGCCAAACTAGGATTTTTTGTCGAAACTCATCCACTGCAATATTGCTTTAAACTTATTTGGAGTACCTTTAGGATCACATGTTATGTAAAACTGTTGACCAGGAAACTATTTAATATCGGCTTTTAAGTAAGTTTCGTCAACTATTATTACACAACCGTTAAAGCCGATGAAGCTTGTTTGCTCAAGTAAGACAAAGTTTTTCTTGTTTTTCACTTCGTTTTGGTGATTTTGCTTTTTTGCACGACTTAATGTTATTATTTTTTAAACTTTCTGAGCAAGGGACAAGCTAACTTTATACATATTTTTCAGCTAAATCCCTTACAGATACATAGGAATTTGAATCATATGCTTTTCAAATCTCTATTTCTAAATTTTTGTCGAAACATCGTTTTTTTTCCTTCCTCTTTTATTCTTTCTTTCAGTTTATCACTTTTCAAAACATCGTGCACTATTCGCACACTTTTTTTTAGTAATTCTACGATTTTTTTTGTCGTCTAATTCAGATTACTTAGGAACTGTGCAATGATATTTCATCGAGAACCCAATTCAGTTGATGACGTTTTTATGAATAACAGCTCAACTAAAATAATTCTGCTGTCATACTGAACGACTAACATATGCAACTGCATGAACAGCTTATAGTGAATTCTTTATCCCACTCAGTGTTAACACTGCCACCAAATCTGCCATACTCGTGCACTTTTCTTTTTTCGCAGAAAAGAATTCGCTATTAGTAAATTCGATTTCGAAAATTGATCGTTTTTCATGCATGTTCAAATATCCGATATTAATTCCCTGCATGTACTTTATTTGGTATCATATCTGGTCCAGCATTCTAAATGATATCCAATGGTAGAATAATACGTTCTACCTCCTCAGTTTCGATTTTTTATAAAAGAGCTTTCAGAATTATTGTCAACATAATTTGAAGGAATATCATTAAAAGTTAATTTAAAATATCTACCGGAAATATTACCAATTGCATTCGCGGAATTGGGTACATTTTCATCTAGGCTCATTGCAGTGGGATAGGTGTTAGATAGCTTCATATCATCATCATCATAAGTAAATGACAAAAATATTCGAGATTTGTATTTCAAGAAAAGGTTTTATAATATACTTGGGTGTCCCAGGTGCTTAAGCTTCTACCTACATACAATTTTCCTTTACTTTCATAGCCTAAATTAACTTATTTAAAATCATATTGGACAGTTCGAGGAGCGTTAAGAAATAGTTAGAACTTACACTTAAATACTTACGGTAAAACTTTTTCTTTATTACTATTTATAGAAATATCAAAAGGTGGACAGTGAGAAAGAGTGGAAGTAGATTGAAATACTTCTATGTCGTTTCCACTAATATTAGAAAAGTTTCGAAGTATCGCTCCTACTTCCCAATCTGACAAGGACATGCATCCAAAAGATTCGCCTTGAATTTGAAAGAACACTTATGTATAATATATTTACATATACATAACTTAAATACTTCTTCACTGGGATATTGATTTATAACTAAAATTATATTATATTTTTTTATTATTATGCGTTAATATTTCAATTATCCACCGAATTTACTATTCAAGTCATACTTTATCATCAACTTACATCAAATATATGAGTTATTTAACTTAGAGTAATTGTTTAATTCGTATATCACTTTGGAAACGATAACCGAGGACTAGAACACTTGTACTAACTGAATTCACTTTATTATTCCAGCGAAAGATTATCCATCCAATCCATTACATGGGAAATACTTTATCCGTAATGAGTAAGAGCATATGTAGGCAAGTAAAAACTTAAAAAATTACTTCAACATTAACTTAATTTCATTCCAACTAGCACTCAAATTATTCTATGGAATGTTATTTTATGACAGTTTAATTTTGTAAGTACGGAATGCACTTGACCCGGATTATCTCATTCTCCTTTATACATTTGCAGCTTGGGAATTGACTTCCATTCTGTTGTAAAAACGTAGTTGAGAATATGCAAGCTTATGCTTCTGTATATAAACCATTGAAATACTAATGCATATTGCATTAGAGAGCTAAATATAAAATTAAAAATTATTTAGGTTTTGCGTGACGGCATGCTTCCATTGTCGAGAACACCTTTAGTTAGCAAACTGAAATTTTCGTCATAGAAATTATTTTATTAAAAATTTTTACTTTAAAATTACTAAAATCACAAAAAAAAAATCATTTTTGACGTGAATTAGGAAACAGGTCAAGGGTTTAGTTGTAACAAGTTGAATTTTGGTCATATAGTTATCATACAAAAAAATTTCAATGCGTACTAGAAAATTGGTCAAATTGCATGAATATAAGCTTAGAACTCCGAGTGACCATTAAATATTTTTTCTTTATTTTCTGTTCATTTGGAAAAAAGACTTAGTTGAATTATATTTATTACTTAGGCTAAAATTGATTAAAATTGCTTTACTCATTCTATTGCTCATTCGACCAAATAAATTTTTGTCCAATCAATGGAATTAGCTTCAGCATGCAAAATCTGTTAATATTCGAATTTAATTTTTAATGCTTTATTTCTAATCAAGAAACATTAGCATTTTTTTAATGGTAAACTCTGTCTACCTTAAAGAAAGCCTAAATTTTTTTTTTTACATATTCCATTAATATTCGTGTCTTATAGTCTTAAACTTTACCGAATTATAATTGTTTTTAGACATATATTTTTCTCGTTATCATTATTTCTAAATTTAATAATGCATTTAAATTTATGCTTTTCTCTATATGTAATTATTACACATTAAAGATTTTTATAATGCAGAGTGAATGTGAATGTTTTTGTTTTAAACTGGATTGTGTAAAGTAATCAATTTATTAAATTTATATTCAATTCAATTTATTTTTAAACGCGTTTTTCAATTTGATATTAAAAAAATTTTCAATGAAATTTTTTTATTAAGATCTTTTAAATCTTTTTATTTAGAAGTTCAATATAAAAAATAAAATACTAAAATTATAAGAGACGCTACTTAAAAGCTGTTTTCTTTATCTTTTTCTTTTTCTTCGAGCTATTAGCGCTCATTTTAGACAGTTGTTTCAAGTATGTATATACATTTTATGAAAGTAAAATGAACACTTACTTCGGCCATAATTCAAACATTGTTCAAACACACAGTTACACACAGTACGATACCTGTACATTTTTTATTTATAAAAATTTCCGACACGCCCTTTTTATATATTAACCTCTTACCACTATTTTGTATTTTTAATATTTATTACAGTAGATTAATTATATGTAAGTGCAGTAGAAATTCGCTAACATCATTTATGGAAGGAAACTAAACTCGCTAATAAAAATCTTTTTATACCCCAGATGAATTTGTCGTTCCGTTTGAAACATACAGAAATAATGATGGTAGAGCAAAATGGATTGGACACCCACGCATTAATAGTTGTTTTGATTTTCGCATGTCCTTCCGTCCGTCTGTCCATCCGTCCGTCTGTTCGTCCATCCGTCTGTCCGTCCGTCCCTACATCCGTCTGTTCGTCCGTCCGTCCGTCTGTCTGTGCGCACGATAACTCGAGAACGCGTTCACTTAGGAAGCTGAAATGTTGTACACTGACTTAAAAAAAATCAAGTTCGAAAATGAGACAAATCGGGCACCTCCTTCGCGGGGTTGCCATACAAAAATGTCGGTTTCCACAGTATGATATTGACTACTGAGTAGACGTGTTTTTGCTATGCATCTGTATTTTTTTTTTTTTTGTGCTGAAGTCCGCGTATTATTTTTCCAATTTATCCGATAATTCTTTGTGAAGTTAGGCTTTAGTTTTTGTAGTGCTCGGTCAAGTGTTTATTTGCTAAATAAAAGTTTTCACGGATTTTCACTTACAATTTTACTTCAATTCATCATGGGTAAAGAGGATGGTTCTAAACTACAAACGCACAATCTACTCCAGCTGTGACGAGAACTGCTAGCTGCAGAGCGGAAAAGATGGAACTACCCATCCGACTGGTCGTTCAAACTCAGTATGCTCTTCCGACCACTTCGAGCTGCTGGAGAAAAAATTGGTGAAGAGCTTAACTCAGGTAATATCTGATAAGTTTGAGGAGTTCGAAGAGCGTATGATCTTTAAAATCGACGAGGTTGTGACTTCATCGCAGACCCAGACCACAAAATTTCATTAGGAACTGGAACAGCTTAAAGCTGAGTTAGCTGAGATTCGTAGTGAATTTGATGATGGTCAACGTTTGAGCAGGCTGTCTGATGCTGTCATTACTGGTTTACCATACTCTGCGAGCGAGACCCTCCAACAGTTGCTGTTGACCATATCAGATAAAATTGGTCATAAAAAATTGGTCATATTTTATCTCCTTACTCTACTGCTTTTCGCCCGAGATAAGCTTCAACCTCATCCCGACCTAATGCCCAGCGGATGAACAATACTCCTCTAATAGTTAAGTTCTACTCAGTTGAAGAACAGAAGCAGTTTCTCCGCAAATTTAAAAAATATGGCTTGCTGAAACTTTGTGAAATATCCCCTAGCTTTGTGTCGCCAACAAAGGTCAATGCATTTGAAAGCCTCACCAATAGCAAGAGCAAAATATTACGTACTGCTCTTAAGTTGCGAGGGGAAAATCAACTCTGCGCTGCATTTACTAGACATGGAGAGGTTCATGTGCAGATAAGAGTCGACGATCCACCAGTTAAGGTCATGTCACAAGACCATTTGGTAACGGATGCGAATCATGCAGAAGCGAATGCGTAGTTGTTTTATTTTGTTGTTGCTTTCTTTTATTTATTTTGAGGAAATTATGATCTCGTGTATTGTTATTATATTTTACTTTTCTTGGTATGTTTACTCTTTGAACTTGCGCATTTGTAACCTGTTCTGTTTAATTAATTATGTTTCCTTATTTTTTTATGCTGTATCGAATAAGACGTTTTTATTTTACATAGTTAGCCTGTTTCTTACTAGTCCATGCTGCGTATTGTCAGGTGCATTGCTCGTCTGTTTGTGCCCCCTGGGAGCCTATAATCTTGCATTATTCATGAGTCATAACACATATCGTATGAACAATGTAGGATCTATGTTGAATGGTTTTTGTAACCGATTTCAAGGTATAAATATTTGTCACTTTATTGAACGCAGCGTGCGGGCTAAAACTGACGAATCACGGAACACTTTAAAATTTCCTAAGCTTCACGCTATTCCAGTAAGCGAGACATGGCTCCAAGATGATATCCCATCAACTCTTGTTTCACTGCTGAACTATAAAATCTTTCATAACGATCGTTGTGGTAGAATTGGCGGTGGCGTTGGTATGTATGGGCGTCAAGATCTTGAGGCCCAGATAGTTTGCAAATCTAGTAACAGTTTGATTGAGTTTTTGTGTATTGAGGTTGATATGGGCACCGATATATGTACTTTGGGAGTAGTCCACGTACCTCCAGGTCAATTCAGTCTCAATAATTCCTCTGAGTTTCTTAAGTCGATCTCATCTATTAGGCAGCGCTGTTCTAATCTGATAGTATGGCGTGACTTCAATGTCAACATCCTCAACAAAAGCGTCAATACTGACCATTTTTTATATTATATGCTAACAGCGCACTTAAACTTAGTTAACACTAACTCGACTTATCATAATTGTATTAATCCATCCCTTCTAGATTCATTTTTTGTTTCTGACCCTTCTCTTGTGCTTTTTTTTTAATCAACTTTGTCTTAGTTCCCTAGATCATGATATTATTTTCCTTTCTTGTGTTGTTAGAGTTAATAGTAATCCAAGTCTATCATTCTATACAGAGATTTCAACAACCTTTACTTGGAATCCCCTCTCGCTGAATGCGAATCGCATAACTGGAACGATATTTACAGCCAACCGCATATACACGACCAGGTTTTTCTTCTCCATCGTTCAATTCAGTACCTTTATGATAAGTATGTACCTCTACGTAATAGGGCAATAAAAACCGGCTTCTGCCCCTGGTTCAGCACCGAAATAAAATCCTTGATTGCTGAGTGGGAATTTCTTTTTTCAAAGTATCATAGATTGAAGACTCCTGAAAGTCGGAAAATTTACACACCTTAAGGAACAAAATTAGTGTAAAAATTCGCCAGGTTAAACGTACGTATTATAAGCGCAAGTTTGATGTCCGTGCGCAACCGAAAATATAATAGCGTAACTTGCGTTATGCTGGCATATATGGAGGCAAGACGGCTAAGTGCAACCTGAGCCCACTTGAACTTAACGAATTTTACTCAAGACAATGATCAGTTGACCTTGGCAGGCTTGGATTCTCTTCATTGCTCTAATGGGTTTAGTTTCCAGGGAGTGGATCGAACTGAAGCCTTGAATGCGATTTTCGCTACTTAATCTAATGCTGTCGGCCCTGACAGTAAGTCACCCCGTTTTGTGAAGTTAATTGTGCCGATCATTATGGGCCCACTTTTATATATCTTCAATACCAGAATTGCGAAATCGGTGTTCCCAAGGATATGGAAAGCAGCGCACGTACTTCCTATCCCTAAGAGGGCTGCGGTTATGACTCCTGCTGATTATAGACAAATCAGCTTATTTTGTTTTCTTTCGAGATTTGTATTCTGGCGCTTTTAGGCTTCTCCAAAGCTTTCGACTGTGTTTTCCATGTAAATTTGCTAAATACATTCCATTTCTCGTGTCAAGCTGTTCATTTAATCAAAGTATTCTTAAACGGGCGATCGCAAAGGGTTACCCTTGGGGACAATAATTGCTCAAATTTGCTTCCTCTACCTTGTGGAGTACCACAATGTTCTATTCTTAGTCCTCTACTCTTCAGTCTATACATTAATGATCTGCCTGAAATAATACAAGATGTCTAAGAACGCGTTGACATAAAGAGTTTAAATTTGATGCATGACGTTTTTAGAGTAATGACAAATAAAAGTTTCAAAAATGGAATAAATCGGGCAACGCCTTCTTGATGTTGCCATATAAAAATTTAGGTTTTTCACATATGCTGTGAAAACGATCAGTCCAAGTAATTTTTATTGCACTAAAAACATCTTCAGAATACGAAGTCCTATAAAATTAGTAATAATCATTTTTTCTGTCCGACGTACCGTTCTAGAAATATATGCGAAAAACCACTTCAAAAATCAAATTTGCATAGATCGGGGATCATTCAAAATTTTATAAGGGCATTGATCTAGGGTATCGTAGGAACTGATCTTAGACCAATTCTAGCCTTTTTATTTGTTTCATTTACTGCTAGAGATCAAGTAAAAGTTTTTGTAATTTTCAAATTCGACAATTTTTCACAATGCCCAGATTGTTTAGATTAAAGTTTACTTTTCCACTTTTCTTTTTAGTTAATATAGGAATTATGTAGGTCGACTTAGATTGAAATCCAACGGTCGGTGCGGCGTTCACATTTCTCCACGTGTTTAAATGTGCCATTTCAAAAATGTTTTGCACTTAACCTGACATAAAGGGACAAAATATGAGTAATTAGATTTTTTTTATATTGATGAAACTTAGCTTCGCAGTTACGATACCCTACAGCATGCAATCTTGAATGCAATGTACAAGTATGTTAATGGTATTGAAAAACTTTTTTTTCGTTTTCTTTTATAATTCTAGATTTTCAGTTGACAAGACCATGAATACTTCGTACGCGATGAACGAACCACGAATATTTCGCGCACCTCGTGTGAGTGCATTCGCGTCGTTGCATGAGGTCGTTTTTTTTATTTTATAATTATCTAGTATTTTTACATTGTAATAAATTATTTAGAATTAATATTGTAATTATTAGGTTAGATTTTATAAGTTGCTTTTGCTTCGAATTTATTAAATTTTTTTCTCTTTTCTTTTCCAGTTATCATTTACTTTCATTTACTTATTAATGACTGATCTTCAATCATTGAGTTTGGTAACGAGCATATTTTTGTGACTGGTCTTTTAATTGCAGAGTTTGCTACTTGAACGTCACTACTCTTGTTAGACCATCTTTACATGAATACGTCTCAATGACTCGCCAAAATAACCATTTACAGGCTGGTATCCGTTCATCTTTAATTGGAAAAAATTCGTCCTTTTGAATACTCGGACATATACAATACAATACAATACAATACATTTATTCGGCCTTGTACAGAAGATTACAAAATCTTATGAGTATAATTAGGTGGAAAAAAAAAAACATAAGTAACATTAAAATTAAACCAAAAATGAGATAATAATAAGAATAAATATTATAATAAATAAATAAATGAATAAATAGAAAAAAAAGATAAAAAAAAAAACAACAAAAAAGAGGAAATCCAAAGATAAAAAGAAAAAGAGAACTTAGAGATAAAGAGCCAAAGAAAAGAACAAAAATAAAAAAATAAGTAAATAAATAAAAAATACAACAAATTAAAAACAAAAGAAAAAAAAAATAAATAAATAAAATTAAGAATTAATTAAGACAATGTAACAAGAATTTTAAGATCTGAGAATAAATACCAATCACAATCTAATAACTAGTTAAGGTAATCTTTGACTAGCTTAGCAAAGGTCAGGCCGGAACCTGTGCGCTGAATTAAATTTGGAAGAGAGTTCCATTTTCGGGCAGCTTGGACAAAGTAAGAGCGCTCACCGTACCTAGATGTACATCTCGGGACAAGGAGTTGAAGACCTCTATTCGAGTGCAAGAACTGAAGGCTTTCGGAGAGATATGCAGGGGATTTGGTGTAAATTAGCCTATGAAGGAAGATAAGCCTCCGACAAGTTAAATAGGCCTCTAGAGAGCTACCGAGTAGGGACGTAGCAAGAGCAGATACATGAGCGCTCCGAGGAAGTTTATAAATATAACGGATGACGTCGTTAAAGGCTACAGTAACTCTTCTTTGACAAATTGAGTCTAGTCTGCTAAAAATAAGGCTCCCATAGTTGAAATGGGGGAGGATAAGAGTCAACGCCAATTTCCTGCGAAAATCCACAGACAAGCAACTGGAGGAAATAGAAAGTTGACGAAGACTGCCATAAATTTTCCCCATCAAAGCGCTGATGTAGTCGCAGCAACTAAATTTCGAATTGAGTTGAATGCCAAAATTCTTAACTGACTCAACATATGCAAGCGTGGAATTATTCAACCGAACTGAAGGCAAATCAGATATAGGGAAAACGGTTCTATATACCGGCAGACAGTAAGACTTGTTTGGGTTAATGGCAAGCTCATTACCCATTGCCCATTCGTGTACCTGCTGTAGGTCATCATTGATTCGAGCAATACAGTCCTCGACCAGGCCTATGGGTCTACTAAGGTACAGCTGACGTCATCGGCATACAAATGCACAGAAGCGCTATTCACAACAGAGGGAAGGTCATTTATATAGAGGGAGAAGAGAATAGGCCCTAGAACCGAACCTTGAGGAATACCAGCGGAAAGGGACAATGGAGCGGAGATAGAATTATGTACTTTTACAACTTGCGCACGGTTCGAAAGGAAAGCAGAAATTAACCTAACGGCCGATGAGGAGAAGCCATATTTTGTGCCTAGTTTGCAGATTAACTTGATGTGACTCACCGAATCAAAGGCCTTACTGAAATCGAGTAGGACCAGTACTGCTAAATGATCATTGTCAAGAGCCTTATGAATATCAGATGTGACTTTTAAGAGAGCAGATTCACAACTGTGACCTGGTTGCCTGATTGCCAGCCTGACAATATATTCTCTTCCCCCACATACTCCATGATTTGCGTGTACATAATTTTTTCGAGTATTTTAGCAAGAAAATTGAGTACACTAATAGGGCGGAGATCACAAGGTAGGAAGGGATGAGATTTCTTTGGAATGGGAACAACTATTGCTTGCTTCCATTGAGAGGGAAATTGTGAAGTGGTAAGACACAAATTATAAATATGCGTTAAGGGACATGACAAGTAGATCGCTAGTAGCTTTATGAACTTGGGTGGTAAAGTATCAGGTCCAATAGAATTAGACTTGATGGAATACAGGGTCGAAAGAACCTCGGATCCATCCACACAATGAAAGGAGAAACCCTCATGAGAGAAGTATTCCTGAAAGTTGTAAGCAGGCGTAGTTGCAGCCACAGAGCTAGAAGCAAAGTAGTTGTTTAGGTCATCAGGATTGAAATTTGCAACTGGTGGGTCCTTCCCATGAATACCGAGACTACGAACATTATTCCATAGCTTCTTCGCAGGAAGTTTTGGATCTAGCTTGGTCCCAAAATAGGCACATTTAGATGATCGAAGCAGAGAAATAACTTTATTGCGCACTCTTTTATATCTACCATGAACTACACTGTCTTGAGTTCTTCTAAATCGCTTAAGCAAGAAATCACGCTCAGCCATCGCTTGACGAATTTCATCTGTAATCCAGGGACATTTATTGTCACGAATACTGCAAGTCTTCAGAGGTACATACTGATTGTATAAACGCAGAATGGTGTTGGTTAAGATAGAAACTTTAGCATCCAGGGACTCCTCATCATATAGGTGATTCCAAGAAATTCCGTTACAATCGTCTGAAAGTACCTGCATATCAATGTTTTTAAAATCCCGATAAGTGAAGGAGACTAAAAGTGGAATAGCGGACAAATTCATCTCGTATGTTAAAAACAGAAAATCGTGATCAAAGTTGCTTGGTGGAGAAATTTGAGTATGAAAGAGAATTTTATTAATGTTGGTAG
Source organism: Dioctria rufipes (assembly GCA_963924295.1). Taxonomy (NCBI): domain Eukaryota; kingdom Metazoa; phylum Arthropoda; class Insecta; order Diptera; family Asilidae; genus Dioctria; species Dioctria rufipes. Next base: position 97,599,262 of record OZ002740.1, on the reverse strand, counting down.
TAAGCACATAATCTAGCTGAGAAGGCGAGGAACAATTAAAATATGTCGGCAAGTTGTTAACTAACTTCAAGTCTAAGGTCTGTAAAAGATACAGAAAATTATTTACTGCAGGACTGTAGCATAGTGCATTAACATTCATATCTCCGCAGACTACAACATCCCCAAATTGCAGCTGAGCGTTCGACACCGCATCAATGAACTCCACCGCATTGTTTAAATCAAAACAAATTGGAGGGCAGTACACCCCAAAGAGAGCACATTTATCAGAAGAAGAACACAATTTGAGTCCAAGAAACTCCAATTTATTACCTTTAGTCGACAATTTGATAATGGATGCATTTAGAGATTTATGTACATAAACGGCCACACCACCGCCTACGCGGTCATGTCGATCATTTCTGAAAAGATTATAATTAGGTATTGAAACAAATTTGGAGTTAACATATCCATTTAACCAGGTTTCGCAAACAATAATTGCGTGAATATTACACTCCGAAAACATATCTCTCACTTGATCAGCCTTGTATCTCAGACTTCTCGCATTAATGGAAACCACATTCAAACCAGAGGCACGGTTAGTAAAGATTCGACACAGAGCTCTTACCTTGTCCAAGGGAGAAAGATTAGCTGACATCACTCATCGACAACAGGCACCGACAGTAGACCAATGCATGATATATGAAACCAATGGATGGAGTGGTATGATTCTCAGACCCAAACAAAAACCTAAACTGAAAAACTAATGCTAGGAGCTTATACAACCAAAGAAGCATTACAGAAAAAAAAACACATAAAAGTAAATAAATAAATAAAATAAAATAAAATAAAACAAAGCAAAATAAAAAGAAAGTAAAAAGAAAAACAAAATGAAATAAATAGGAGAATACCTACAAGCTAAATTAACAGGCAATATTAAATTACTAAATTACAATAAACAATAATATCAGACATCTAAGCGTTAGAGGTATTTTCTTCAGCAATTATATCATCGAGAGCATTTATGTTTGTTATCACCAGTGGAGTATCGCCATGTTTCAATCGCACATATACAAGGCCTTGACGAGTGTAAGCAGAGTGGATGCGTTTACTTCTGACATATCTCAGAGCATTACGTAATATTTGCTGATTACATCGAGACAGACTCTCGAACACATTGATCCTGTTGTCAGAGATAAACGACGGAGAAATCTGATTCAGCCGCAGTGGACCGTGGCGCCGAAATTTTTGCAGAAACGCACGCTGTTCGCTGGCAGATGAGAATTTAACTACAAGAGGGGGAGTGTTGCGGCGACTTTGGTTATTGTCGCTGGACTTGGCTCGAAATGCAGTAGCATACGGTGACAGTGTATGGTCTATTACAGACGAGATGTTAGCAAGCATTTCCCCAACATTTTCATTTGGGGTGAACGGCACACCAGTAATAATCGCATCACTAAGCCTGTTCCTCCTGCGGACATTCTCCAGTTCCGAAAGAGCATCACTGAGTTCGTTCCTCATTACATCAAGCTCCCCACGCAAACTAGCTAATTGGCAATTGAAAGATGCAATTACCTGTTCAAGCTTCTGAGCCAATAGCTCCTCCAATTCGTGGAACCTCTCGGTAATTACCTTCGACAAATTATTAGTCAGCTTTATCTCAAGAAGTTCGAGCGAATCCACTGAGCTGACAGAACTAGAACGAGTTGACATACGAGCAGTTCCATTACCAGATTTGCGCTCCAGCTGTTGAGATTTTTGGCTGTGTGGTTGAGAATTCGGGCAAGAAGTAAGAGGGGTATCACTGCTGTTGCCATGACTGAGGTGTTGAGTTTTCAGACTATTGCTCCGTGTGTTGACAAAACTCTCACTCGGCGTACTAGTATTAGATAATTTGGCTTTGGTGTTTGATTTACCGTACTTGGACATATCAAAGGAGAATAAGAACCTCTGTAAATTTATGCTATATCTCGATACACGGAACACAAAAACCTTCAGAATATAATAAAATGAACGCACAAAAAAGAAGAGTTTATCCAAGTCGTACAAATGCTCAATGTTTGGCTAAATTACACGGAAAAAGAAAGAAAAACTTCCGAGCTCAGAACAATACGTCTACACCATACGCATGCTTCACTATTGAGTGGCGTTATTGGTAGAGTTCCTATTTGAAGTGTCCAGAAGTAAGAATGCTAAGGTCGGGCTCTATTTGACACAGCACTTTTGTCAATTATTCGAAGTTTAAGAAAGTGTTACCCAGTATTCTTCGCATGTGAAATTTCATTGATTTCACACCAGCCTCCCCCATAGTCCTCCAAAGTGTGGAGAAGCTGGAGGAATAAAACATCTATCAATACCGTCGTTGGCTAAGTGCTCCACTACTTCCTAGTTGGAACGTTTGAAATGTCGCACATCTTGAGCAAGTTCATTATTGGCGGCGATGATATTGATCTCGCAGTCGCTATATACGTGACTTGGTAGTCCTCGTCTTGAAACAAATCGACGGAATGCAGCATAAATTGCGTTGGATGTCATATCACTAACTGTTTCTGTATGTATTCTCTTTGTTAGCATACAAGTAATGAAATATAGCTCTTGTAGGGTTCATTTCCCTTTGCTTTGGAGACTCGAATATCCATGGGACCTACGTAATCTAATTCTACTTGCGTAAAAGTCAAATAATCGCAATTCGGGGTTGCGATAAATTTCCCATTAGTTGTTTGTTAGGTTGCGCGGTCTCGCGAAAAGATTTCAGGCATTTATGAACGTGATGTCGTAATGCATTATATGCGTTGATTATCCAATAATACATTCTAAGTAATGATAGCATTAACTGAGCGCCTCCGTACAATAGCCTGATGTATCAATAGCTTTGTTAGGTGGTGTTTGCTGGATAGAATTATTGAGTATTGTTCAGTGAACTTTGACTTTGACAGTAACTTTTTTCTTTAAGACGGGCCCTCCCCCACTCTCATAAGTTCAGTTTTGTCCAGAAATGGACTTAGAGAAAGAAGTTGACTTTTTGAAGGAAGTAGCTTATCTCCCTGTAAGCACCGTTTTTCGTCGTTATAGATTTCTGATTGTGCTTGGTCCATTCCACCAGAGTAAATTCATGGCAAGTGCTTTTGAAAAAATGCCTCGTGACGCGCAGTCTGCTGGATTTTCTCCTGAAACTACATCATGTCATATTTCAGAATATAATGTGCATGTTATTTCTGTAAGCCTATTAGCGACAAATGAGTTCCAACGATTCGGTTAGCTACAAGTCCAAGAGAGGACGATAGTTGAATCCTCCCAGAAATGCATGGAAAATATATCTAGGTTTTCACTTTAGAACTTTTTAGAGAACTTCGCGAGAAAGACTACTCCACAGAGCTTTAAGCAAGGAAGAGATATGTATTTAAGAAGGCAGACGTTAATATGAGGGCAAAAAATTAACCTAACATACAATACGGCTGCGTAGGCCCTTTATGAAGCAGCCCAGAATCCGTCCAGTTCATGGTACTTTCCTAGTAGTGGTGAGCCATCAAGGAGTCTTAATGTGTTCTAGGAGTTGTAGTTCCTTTCTATATATCAGCCAGCTTTGCAAAATATCTCCAGGAACCTCTTTATTTCATGTTAGACCTTTTAACCAAAATTTTTGCACGAAAATCTTACATGTTATGATAGTAGGTGCGAGCCATCCGAGTGGGTCAAATAGTCGCGCGATGTCCGAAAGAATTCTCTTTTTGATTAATAAGCCTTGTAGAGGTGGAAGATAGGGTAAAGTGGAGAGATATAGCGCATCTATTTTGGAAGTTAAAAAAAAACTGCCACAAAAAATGTTTTTTTAATTCTGGTCAATTAAATAAATTTCTATAATGAATCAAAACATAGTAGCTAGGTTTTTCCTAATAATACGAACAAACAAAATTTAATTCAAATTATTTTTTAAACCTCACCATTTCACCCTGCCCATTGGGCGATATGGTTTAGGTTGGATCTCATGCATTGGGTGATATGGCTCAGATTATATTTGGCTTGTAAGCTGACCACAATTGTTGCATTTGCTAGCAAAATTGGAACAGTAGTCGTGGACCCAGCGCCGACACATTGTGCAAGAAATGTAATCGTCCTTCTTCTTAGTACTATAATAATTCTCTCCACACCCAACGCAAGAATGAAATTCAAAATCTTCAGATTCATCAGAAGTATCATTGAGATATATATTCACGTTTTCTTAATTAGATGATTCTGGGGTTATCTGCTTACGTTTTCTTTTATCTTTTTTAATTGGATTATTTTGCTTCTCTTTCTTATTTGTGAGTTTCCTACTTTCCTTCTCTTTGGTTTTTTCATTTTGTGTTTGTTCCACCTTTTCGTTCTTAAAACCTTCACAAACTCTTTTTCTCTTTTGCGGGAAGTCAGGCATTTGAAGATTTAGCAACATTTTTGAAAGAATTTTTCCAGGTGAAACTGTCGACAATACGTTTTTAGGTGTGACTTCATTGGAAGGTCCAAGAAATGGTGATATTTCTTCCAACACTCTTCTAGATGATAATTCAGAAGTTGAGGTCTGTAACAGTTCGTTTATATAATTTTGTTCAGGTAGAGTATTCTTGCTTCCAATCAGGTTTGGGAGAGTGCTCGTTGCATTGAGTTCAAGTGGCTGGTCTACGCAGTCACGGTTATCAGTAGAAATTTCCATATATCTGAAGCTTCCAAGTCTTCGGGTACTAAATATGCGTAGTCTGGTATAGCGTGAGGATTAAATGGGTAAATAGCAGTTGCGTGAATGCCTGGCACTGCATTCTTTACTGTTGCTGTATTCATCCAAGCGAAGTACAATACCTGTCCGAAGTCTAAACGATTAACCTTTCTATTTGGGTTGTTCCGTATATAATTGTTTTAAGCAGTGTTGTAATAGTTTTCCAAAGATTTAAAACAGGATCTGTCCAACGGTTGTAGAAATTGAGAGGTATGACTCGGTAGAAAAACAAGATGATATCGTTAGAAATGGCATATTCTAACATCTTCACATTGCTCCAGTGGGAAGCATGTCCATTACGAGGTACAAAAGTATACTTCATCCAGTCAGAGAATAAGCTTGTGTTCACATAACCAGACTTAACATTCATATAAATGTCTGTACCAGGTGGCATATTGTCTGGCCGATTTAATTGTTTTTGCCTTTAAAAACGAATACGGGTTGAGTAAAGTAGCCTTCGGCATTTCAGCATGCAATTATCGTAATAGTTTCCCCCTGCTCACCGGAAGTCAAAGCTGATACATTTCTTGAGACTTTTTGTGCAATGACATGACCGGGTCTGTTATTTAATTGTAGGTCGCTTTCATCCATATTGGAAATATGTCCAGGCTTATTGTTAATTCTTTTTCCAGCATATTAAAGTTGCTTAATACATCACGCTTGCACATACCCTGGGATCGGGACAAAGATACACCTTCGGATTTTCTTATGGTCAGGTTTGGATGTGTATTAAAAAAAAGCCTCAAAAAATCGTCACCAGCTAACTTTTTCGATTTATTAATTCGGTGAGTGATATTCATCGTCTCGGCTAGATTGAAGGCCATACCTTTCACTATTTGTCTTGTCGGGGCGAAGCCATGCTGTTGTAAATTTTCCGCTACTTTTTTGCCACAGGATCACTCAAGCTCGGTGAAGGACTTAACTTCCCTTTTTTAAATGATTATTTTTCAATCTCCGTCGTAAGATAGTAGCAGGTATATTAAAATTTCGCGAAGCCTCATTAATACCCGTCTTTTTCGTTTTTATGGCATGCGAAGCCTATTGAAGACTTCCCGCAGTCCATCCGGCTCTTATTGATCTTTTATAATAGACATTGCTAGTTTTAAAGTGAAATTTATTCACCACTAAATTACAAATTACAGAGAGAAGTGTGCCATCTCACCCAAAAAATATTGCGCCATTTAATCCAAAAGGTATGGGGGATACGGCGCACATTCAATTATTAGTTTAACATTACTTTATTTACTTTTTCGGTTCTTAGATGTTCATTTTCAAATATAATTTATTGGAATAGAATACTATCCTTAAAAAAATATAACTCTCCAACAAATTTTTTTCCAAGAAAATGAAACACTGGAAAATTTTTCATGAGAATAAAAACTGAAACTGCGTATGAGTACAGAAAACTTTTGCAAAAACTAGCTGCGATCACTCACATCGATGAGTACTCAACAACGCAGGCTTTATATTCCAAACTGGAAGGAAAATATCAGAGCGCGCCATCTCACCCGCTGCGCCATATCACCCCACGTGACAATATAAAGGCTCTTCCAATAAGAGGTGTTATTTTGATATTCAAAGAAAAATGCCATTTTTTTAGATAAATGGATCTTTATTTCATTATAAAGAGGAAGGTATGCCGTTAATAATGGAAAATAACATCAGCCAAATGACCAGCACGACCACGCCTACAGGACCATATCCTTTTCATGAAATTTTCCATAACCAAATCGCAAAGTGGCTGCCCTATGTCCTCGATAGCCTCACGAATTCCATCTTTGAGGTCTTGAATCGACGATGGGCTGTTGGAGTACACCTTCTCTTTCACGTGGCCCTAGAGGAAGAAGTCGCAAGGTGTTAAGTCACAAGATCTCGGTGGCCAATTGTGATCACCTCTTCGAGAGATAACACGGTCCGGAAACTTTTCCCGTAAAACATCAATGGTTTCGTTGCTTGTATGGCATATAGCGCCGTCTTGTTGAAAGTAAACGTTGTCCAGATCAATACTATCCAATTCCGGCCATAAAAAATTATTAATCATCTGCCGATAGCGCAATCCATTCACCGTAACTGTTGCTCCAGCCTCATTTTCGAAAAAGTAAGGTCCAATGACCCCGCGGGACCATAAACCGCACCAAACAGTCACACGTTGAGGATAGAGAGGCGTTTCAACAATAACTCTTGGGATTTCCGAGCCCCAGATGCGACAATTTTGCTTGTTGACGAAGTCATCGAGGTGGAAATGGGCCTCATCACACAAGATAAGTTTTCGATGGAATTCCGGATCATTTTCATGCATTTCAAGGACCCACTCAGCAAAGACTAGACGTTGTTGATGATCGGCCGGCTTGAGTTCTTGTGTTAACTGAACTTTATAAGCCTTAAGACCCAAATATTTATGCAAAATACGGTGTGATGACGTTTGTGGAAACCTGGGTTTTCTTCAACACTTTCGGCTACATCAGCAATATTCTCGGCTGTTCTTGAGCGACGTGCACGGGTTTTATTCTTCACATCACTAACGTGTCCCGACAGCTCGAATTTTTCTATCAATTTCTGTATTGCGGTCCGAGAAGGTGCTTCACGACGACCCAAAAATGTTCGAGTTTTACGAACCGTCTCTGCCACATTTTCACCATTTTTATAGTGAATTTTAATAATTTCAGTGCGTCGTTGAATCGTGTATCGTTCCATTTTTATTAATGGCGTAGTTTCTACTTGTCAAATGTCAAAAAATGACAGCTCCAAAGGTGACATCTACCGAAATAGCGGGCTAATTAAAATAACACCTCTTATTGGAAAACCCTTTATATAGATAGATAACGGCTGAGTTCATCTCGCCTGTATTAAAATCACTAAGATAGTCTTTGACGCCATATACATATTTAAGCTGAGCTCAGCTCGCTACAAAATAATAAGCAGCTGCAGAGGACCCGAGGAGCAACATCCAATGCTAATACTGAATTGGTTCAACATAGTGGACAATCAGACCGAAATAGTGAAGCAATCATTAAATGGCCACCCTGCATCACGAACCAAGGGACATAGAGAACCTGCACCACGGACCAGGAAGGATGTACAATTAACCTGCACCGCGGATAAAAAAAACAAAATTCAACGTGAACTGCAAAAAGAAATAAAATGTGAGAAAAACCAGTTGCAAACCCGCATGCAATTAAGACAAATGGTTTTCAAAAAACTTGTAGAACTCTTCTATTTTTTTTTTTTTTTCTTAAACTTAAAATGATGTCAAACCAGCAAGAAAAGACGCCACGTCTCCTGCGTAGAAACTAGGATATCATAGAAAACCAAAATTCACCAGAAAACCAGTTATAGGATGACGAAATAAGCAGCGAAAATGGATAAAGGTTGCAAATAATGATGAAGTATGGTCGACAAACAATAGCGATACATTAATATTAGAACTAGTCATAAAAATAAAAATGCATGCAATAGTTCAAACCCGTATGCTAACAGCGATCACATGAATGATGATGAATTATGTAAAAATAAATCCGACGATAAGGCACAACATAAAAAAATGAACTACGAAAAAGCAGCATGTCAAACTGAGTTCTACAATCATGAGTAAGAACCATAATTATAGACGAATAACCGTTCAAATTTCGGATAATGGACAAGTAGTCCCTGAAATTCAACGTTCCAGGAACGACGAAGATAAAATAAACAACTCGAAATTATATATATTTATTGACAAGCTAACCAGTCATATTCAAGATGATGTATGTAGACTCGTATTTGGTGCGGGTCTCGAAAGAGTAAAAAACTCATTACCACTTTCCACTTATTAGTTAGAAATGGGATGCCCAAAAAATCATTTTAATTGTGAAGACAACCAATTTTCCTGAAAATGATTCACATATAGATTTTTAAATAAGTCCAGCAACTAATTGGCATCTGAGTTCACAGCAGGCAGTTTCAGGGTTAATTGCTGTCTTGATGAGATCGCCTTGTTACTGCTGATCAAAACACTTTACACACAGTACCTATACTCCCAGAAATTTCTTTATGAAATTTTTGGTCTTCGGCTTTAGGGCAGAAACTGACAGTAGCTCAGTACTTGTTTTTCGATATTAGATATAATTGGATCACCTATGAACAACAAACACAAAATTTGAAATGGAAAAAAAGTAATTGAGCGTACACTACAGTTGTAGAAGACGAATTTCCAAAATAAACTGATGATTTAATTGGACTAGACGTTGTAACCAAATTCGGAGGTAGACTTAATAACATCTATTCGTTCCAATCAGATATTACCAACACTGAAATAATGACCATGACCAAGACGCGAAACTATTCAATGTTTATTTGTTCACACACAAAGATCCATCATCAAAGAAGACAAGAATTCGTTCAGAATTATTTGAATATGACATTGATATTATTTACAAAAAGGATTTATTAAATATGAATGTACACGCACTATCCAGAATAAAACTTAACTTGGATATGATTAAAGAAATTATACGCATTGCGCAGATCAAGATAACTACAAGAAATAAATCAAAAGAATCAAGAGTATACGAAAGAACTAGAGATAATGAACGTGTTGATAAATCGTCAGGCCAACTGTTCATCTACGAACGCACATCAATCACCGAAATAAAAAACGTAAAACAATTAAAGTTCATAAAGATAAATTAGGTCGTCCCGAAAAGAAAGAATAATGAAAAGAAGAGTATACTCATAACACACAAGGAAGTTGCAATCGAGTACAGTGATAATCTGAATCTGAACTTGGGATCGATATTGGAGAAGCTGACTCATGAAATGATTGCTAACAAAATTCAAATTTTACCAATATCAATAGGAGAAGATATATTTAAAAAAGTCGACAAAGAAGAATTTACGAAACAATTTAATGAACTCCAGAATAAACTAAATACAGAAGAGTTTGCGCATTATAATATTTAAAACCCCAAAAAGGATAGGATAGTAAACAGCCCTGAGTATCTGTCCTGTCTAGAGGGAGAGCCTGAGACAACCGAACACTTTTTGTGTGAGTGTCCGGCCTTCGCCCGGAGCAGACTGGATAGTCTAGGGTCTGCCCGTCTATCTGTGGAAAAAACCTTCCTCACCACGACCTAATGCGCCTCATTAAGAGGACAAGACGGTTTTTGTGAATGGGATTGAGGATAGTTCAATGGGCCGCTATGGCCTCCGTGCTTGGAATGGGTTTCTCCTGTTGCACCTGTTTTTCAAAAAGAAAAAAAAACAAGGAAGAACAATTAAGCATAATTAAGCAATTTCATGACACTCCACATACAGGAGGCCATCGCACAATCAACAAAATCATCAAGATGTTGGAAAAATCTGAGCGAAATGGTCAAAACTTATGTAAACAACTGTGAGAGATACAAGATGATAAGACACACCACAGGGAGAATGGTAGAAACAAAAACACCAAATGGAAGTTTCGAAAAATTAGAAGTTGACACTGTTGTACATATGAAACAAAACAAATTCTACAGATGTATTGTGACATGTCAATGTCAATTATAATGTGTGTCTATCTGTGCGTGTGTGTGTGTGTGTGTGTGTGTGTGTGTGTGTGTGTGTGTGTCGTACGCCTGGACGCGACTTGCCCTTCACCACTCATCTCCCTCGCAAAGTATTTGGTTATATCGGGTGGTATTACAATATCGGCGTAAAGGCTTGTAGCATTTCATGAAATAATTAAAAATTTCAGGCACTTCGTGTAAAAATTCATTAAGGGAAAACTGTTAGACTATCTGCATACATCTAATGAAGTGCCTAGACTTTCTATGAAGTGTTAAGTTACGTCAAAAATCTACGACATATAGATATATATCGGCTGAGTTCATCTCGCCTGTGCTAAAAGCACAAAGGCAGTCTTTGACACTATATACATACATATATGGGCTGAGCGCAGCTCGCTACAACATAATAAACAGCTTAAGAAGACCCGAGTAACATCATCCTACGGTGATCCTGAATTGGTTCAACATAGTGGACAATCAGATCGAATTAGTGAAGCAATCATTTCATTACAACATGCTATAATGGGAATTGAAGCGAACGTATTAAACAAATATGTAACTGTAGTCTCTTAATTTTCAATAGATTGCTTTTAATGCAAAATAACGTGGAAAGAAGGCTTGCAGACGATCTTTTGTTTTAGAATAAAAAATTTTATTGTGAGTTTCAATTTCGTTTGGTAAATCTGTACAAGTATCCAAACTGTTAAGCTTGTATAATGAAAGCAAGGAGTACAAATTAAAACCACAATCAGTGCGGGAACACAGTCTAAGTGAATGCTCATCCTGTTTTATATGCAATGAAAAAAGAAGGTGGCTTTCAAATCCGTCAGCCAGGTCCGCTTTAAAGGAAAATGCGAATTGATTTAAGATTAAATTAAGGAATTATCCAAAAGAGACTAAAGATTTACTTTTGGAATTTGATTTGGTTTGTATTATTTTACTGTGGTGAAGAATGACATTTTTGAAAGCCGAACGACGATGTTATATTTACAACAATGAAACGTTATTAAGAAAATTTTCAGTTCAACCAAATATTGGAAGATAGATACGAAAACGCCGTACCTTGCATATTTAAGCAGCTATGAACAATTCATGGAAACTTTAATAAAGTCTTTCCCGTGGTATTTGCGCTTACTCAACAAATTTCAAAAAATTATAGCAAAGTTTGCCAAATTCTTAAGAAGTTAACTGCAGAGAATACATAATTACTATCAATTTAGTTATTGCCAAAGCAGACTTCGAAAAATCTGCAATTAATTCTATTCAAATTTTTTCCGTGACATAGGTACAACTAGAACCACACAAAATGACGCATGTAAGTTTTAGGGAAAAATTCGATGTTTGGAAAAAATTTGTGATGTGAGTTATTGTGATTTCTGTTCATATTTTTATATAATTGGTTTCCTTTGCATTTATATAAAATAAGGCCCTTCCCTGATGGGTCGATATAGTAGCGACATAGTATCTGTATTTGTCCCGTCGATATCGTACTGCACGGGGCTTCTTCATGGTCAAACATGCTTCTCATGTCGCAACGTTGCATATCGAAAACATGTTGCATCTCAATCGCGCAGTTCGGACCCGTATGTGGGCACTGATTTATATACACGGCGGTGACAGCTGCTCGGCATGCTGCACGCTTACCGACTCAATGTAATACTGATGTCGTACCGACCCGTCAGGGAGGGGCCTAAGCAAAGAATAAATAACTAAAAGAAGAGACACAGTAGAGTCAAAGTTTCCGAGTGTTTTACATTTAAAATGCATACGGCAAGAAAAGGAAGGAGGAAAGAAAAAAAATCGAAAGAAACTCAAACTCTCTTTAAAAATTTTATGAACAAAGATAGGAAATGTGAATGCGCAAGTTGCATGCACCGAAACAGAATGGCAAACTTTTCATTTTCATAAATAAATGAGAAGGGGCGGAGTTTTCACGTTTTACTCTCATAAAATGCTGCCGCGCTTTTGTCAAAACCGGTTTTCATGAAATATTGATAATGTTAGGTCTAAAAGGACACATGTTGTTGCTGTAATCCTATGATATTTGAACAGCACGTTTTTCTGTTTACATTCGTTTTGCTATGAAGAGATTAAGTGGGAGAACTCATGCTGGATTCTCTAATATTTTCGGGAAAAATGAGAATTTCATTTGAGAGGAATTTTACATCTCCTTTCAGCATCTGGGCCAAAGCAAAATTTATCTTTTTCGTAAAAATGGGAGGTAGTGTGACCCGAAGTACATTATTATGAATAGTTTGATAGGATTTTGAGGGATTTAATACGATTTTGTCGTTCAGGTAATCCTACGTTCTTTCGATTTTTGTTTTTAACTCGTATACGAAACTACTTGTTTCATTCTAAAAAACACCAGAAATTTTCCCATTTTGCTCTACGGCTTCTTAACTTATTATTAGGTTAAGTTTGGTAAAGTGTTCCGATTGTTTTCCATTTAAATATACACGGCGAGAAAAGGAAGGCAAGAAGAGAAAACAATAAAAAAAAATAAACATTTTACGAATAAGACAAAAAATGTGAAAGCGAAGATTACATGCAACGAAACGGAATGGCAACTGATTTATTTTCGTAAATAAGAGAGAATGGGCGGTTTTCCGATTTTACGCTCATAAAATGCTCCCGCGCTTTTGTGAAAACAAGTTTTTCTGAAATATTAAGACAATTGTCCCAATGTTTTTCGCAGGAATTCTAATGTTTGTTGGTGTAAAAATCCCATGATATTTGAACAGCAAGTTTTTATACCCTAGATGAAATCTATAGGGTATACTAAGTTTGTCATTCCGTTTGTAACACCTCGAAATAATGATGGTAGAGCAAATGGATTGGACACCTATTCATAATATTAAAAGTTATTTTGATTTTTACATGTCCGTCCGTCTGTGCGCACGATAACTGGAGAACGCGTATACTTAGAGAGCTGAAATTTTGTACACGGACTTTAAAAAAAAAAGTAAAATTAACTTCGAAAATGAGACAAATCGGGCAACTCCTTCGTGGGGTTGCCATATAAAAATTTCGTTTTCCGCTATACATTTGTACACTGCCTGAGAACGCGTAGACGTGGGGGGCTGAAATATCGTATAAAAATGGACTAGATCGGGAAACTCCTTCTTGGTGTTGCCATATAAAAATTTAGGTTTTTTACGTATACTTTGAAAACGATCAGTCCAAGATATTTTCATTGTACTAAAAACTTCTACAGAATACGAAATCTTATAAATTTGTTTATAATCATTTTTTCTGTGCGACAAACCGTTCTAGAAATACATATATGCGAAAAACGACTTCAAAATCAAACTTGAATAGATCGGTGACCATACGAAATTTAATACGGGCATTCTTACTTGTTCTGTTTACATTTGTTTTGCTATGAAGAGATTAAGTGGGAGGGAGAACTCATGCTGGATTCTCTGATATTTCAGGAAAAATGAGAGTTTCATTTTCATTTTTCTTTTATAGTCGTTTTCGCTACATATTCACTGTAATGTTGGGGGGGGGGGGTATTTCTACATATTTGAAGCTGGCGGTTCGAAGTATCTAAATCGAATCCTTTGAAGCATGAACATTTTGCCGAAGTTTCGAAGTTTTCCAAGCTTCAGAGTATGAGTATATTACCAATGCTTCGAATTTTCGAATCATGCACTTTTCCTGGTGTCTGCTCTGCACTTTTAGGTTTCAATTATAATATTCGAGGGGACTTCAAATAATAGTTTAAAGATTATCTCAGTTTTATGCGGTATACACGTTTGTAAGTCTTTTGGTTATGATAAGAATATATAAATATATTTCATTGAATGTATGCTTTTTAACGCAATTTGACTCAAATCTTTTAATACTACCTACTTTCTCACTCTTCTTTTCTTGTCGTCATCTAAAATTTTCAACACTTACACATCTTGAATAAAATACATCTTTAGAATTTTATATAACATAAAATCAATACGGCAGCTCCAAAATGGTGGACGAATTTTATCACTTATGGTCAGGTCTGACTAAAAATTAATAGCTGTGGAATTTTAGGAATTGGACATTACGAAATTTTTGAGTTTAACTACATTTCATAGTTACGAATCAATGGCCGAAAGTTTATTCGCAAGCTGGAAGAAGAGCTACAACCGGATTACTAATTTTGAATCAAACACATAATAATAAGAATCTAAATGAGACTTTGGAATTGAGTTATGAAATTTTGAATACACATTATTAAATTTTAAAGCCAATTTAATTAATTTTCAAATAAATCTATTCATTAATCACGATAAATTTGGAAATATTTTTTATAGTTTGTTTTAATATTTAATAATTATGTTGAACGTGCCAAACTTCGTAAATCTCAATTCGCTCGAATTCATTATCATACTTCGGACTTCGAAGTGTTCATCTTCCCAGTCCTAGACAAGCTGATATCTTGTGAGGTGGAATGCTTAAGCAAATCGTACTTTTACGTTAGTACAATTTGTAACCCCATTAAATTCCATATATCGATTATAAGTCGAATTGACTTATATTGTCATGTAAGTCCTCTAAGTGTGCCAAAATTTAGCTTAATGGCTCAACGAGAAATGGGTCAAATTAACATTACAAATTTTGAATCATGATCACATGGTATTCGAATTTATTCCCTCTGGAGGTTGAAGACTAGGAGCTTCGAAAAAAATTGGAAGCTTCGATCAAAAATCTACAGCTCTAGTTTCCTCGTTTCCACAGTCCGCAGACTTAATCCTTATGAACTGCTAATACCTATTATCCATAACTAATTTGTGTCAACCTGAGTTCCTAAAATCATCAGCATTCCAGACTATATAATTGACAAATAATCTGCATACAGCTTTTTTCACTAGAATTTCAAAAATGTGGGAAGGATTAGATTTATGTTGGTAAATATCAAAATCCATTCGGATATTTGAAGGATTATTTATTTTCTTTTTGCTTGTGTTATATAAAATTTGGAAATTCTGCGAGTCGGATAAATCATTTTGTTGCTTGTGTAATCGACAATCACAATACATTTCTCCTTTATAACCTATTTCTACAAAATCTTATGATAGAAATAGGAAAATGTTTACTAGAAATATACAAATCCTGGCATAGATTCTAATTGGAGCATGCAAATTTACACGCAATATTTCTTGTATTCCTCATATATTTTCCTTTTGAATTTTTCAGTAAAATTATATTTAAATATACGTTAGTTTTACTCTTCAGTATATTAAGTAACGTTTAATTTTATTACCGATAAATGTTTAATTTGTTTCCTATATAGCTAATGCGACCAAATATTCAAAATAGTTATGCACCAGTTGTGTTTTGAAGTAAGTAGGTATATAAATCTATTTTTGTCTTAAGAAACGAGTAAGACGAAATGTGAGTAAGTAGAAAATTTCATTTAAACTTAGCACAGAAAATCCAAAGAAAAGTCCAAGCACTACTCCACAGTTAGCAAGGAATTCCGTAATTCCATATGTTTCCGAACGTTTTGTCATTCAGAATTGGTCCCCTTTGAAATATATGACACCATCAGCTCTTAGATTCCTGCAATTAATCCATTAAATATAAAAATATCGTAACATAATAAAATAAAATTCTGATACCAGTTCGTATTATTTTCATTCCAGAGAATTGTATTTTTGGGTTGATGTATATGCGAATATGAGACCTCCATTCCATACATTAACGAAACACATCCAGGAAAACACTTGCATATTCCATCTTCGCTTTCTGTTAGCATCGTTTCCTGCGAAGCATTTTCAAAACATTCTTGATCCTTTAATTGACAGACAGGCGTATTGGAAAGTCCTTGAAAATTGTAAAGCTATTAATCAAGAGAAATATGGCAAATAGAGAATGTCTTAAAATTGGGGGATAGATTTTAATTAGTAGCCATATTGTTTTGTAGGAAATCTGTCAGCTGGTATGTGACAGTTATGAAGGATATAAACACAGGAGATTTGTTGTGGAGTTTCGCACGGTGAAATAACGTGCACTTCGAGTTAAAAATTATTTTTTACATCAATATTGTGCTCGAACCCGTGTTCTTGCAAAAAAAAACAATACAATAAAGAGTTTAGTTTGTATTTTTAATGTACTGAAGGTGATGCACAAAGTCTTGGCATATATGTTTCCAGCGCTTGTTCGACATATTGAAATGTGTTTGGTAGCGGCATAGCGTTCCATTCACTCAAATGCCGTTATTTGTGGCCTCTTACGAAGTATGTATTTTATGTGTCATTCGACAGGAATTCGACAAATGTTCTGAATGGACCTCCGATTTTTATAAAATTTCATAGGAAGGTTAGTTATATTGTTAATAGTACCTTACTGAAATACTTTCTGTTTTGATCCATTTATGACAAAGAAACGGTATTTTGAAATTTGAAAAAAGTGGAAAATTTTATAGATTCAAAAATGTATATCTCAAAATATACGCAGCGCAAAAACGTGAAACAAACATAATGTATTTATGGAAGTCTCAAACTAAATTAACCGAGGCCCTTTTTCTCAATTTTTTTTTTTTTAATTATAATACGTATAAGTTAAGATGCATTTCATTCACAACAAAGAAAGGAATCATATCACATGCACGGCAACCTACCGGCGGTAATAATAAATAAATAATAAATAAATTGACTCATTATCCTGACGTGCACAAGATTTACAATCTTTTATCGTACTAAAACAATAAGATATAACTAGTAAAGTGATAATATAAAAATACAAGATTAATGGATTGAATAATTAACTGAGAGTAAATAACAAAAAGTTAAACTAAAAGAAATTCAATGTTATGGAAATAAAATAATGAAATAAATTTACATCCAGTAAAAATTAATGCATTCGCAAATATTCTTAACTGAACTGAAACTATTATTAAAGTTGAGAGAAGAATAAGAAATAGAAATAGACAAATTAGTATGTAGCGATGCAATAACTTCTTTCATTCTTTCTTTCTATATTATGACAGATCTAATACTCTCTTTGAAAGCACTGACAGAGCTTCTAAAATGAATACGAGCATGAAGTGAATTGAACAATCGCGAAATCTGAACAAGATAAGAATTTTCCATCACTGTTCTATGAAAACGAGTAATAATTAAGTTTAAGTTTCGCTGTGAGGTTGCTAACTCCAAGTTTTCTTTGAGATAAATCAAGTTATGAGACAATATTACTTTGTAAATAAGTATCAATGGAGCAACCCAAAAGCCTAAATTTAAAATGCGAAACGTGATCATATCTGCGTAGATTAAAGATGAACCATTAAAGCCAACTCAACCCTGTGTTTACAGTTACTATCCAAGCTCATGTGTATCAGGCTACCACAAGTATAAGCGTCCTAGCTAATTTAATTTTCATATCAAGCCACAAAACGCTACCAAAAAGCCATAACCTCCAAGACCAGCATAAATTTTGCCATCAAGTTGACATTTTCACAGCATTTAATGTCTTCCGTTATCATCACTCCAAGATTTGTGACTTTGCTTAGAATAGGTAGTACAGCACAGTAGATAAGCTATGCGGGTACCAGACCACTTTTTTGTGCCTCCAGGATTTCCCCACAGATGGCGCCACCGTCGCTAGGTGGTTCGATTCCATACTAAATGTGGGTTTGTGCCTTGGATGTACTGGTTTATGTCTTGGATGTTGGGGATACGAGACCACTTTGGGGGATACGAGACCACTTTAAGCACTCTCCAGCATAGGGAAATAGCATAGGATTTCGATTTTGTTTCTGAAGTTCGCTTATTTTTCATCTCGAGTCTTGGGGATACGAGACCATTTTGGGGATACGAGACCACTTTTAGCACTCTCCAGCATAGGGAAATAGCATAGGATTTCAATTTTGTTTCAGGAGTTCGCTTATTTTTCATCTCAGACTCGTAGCCTCCAAGTTTTTCATCTCGAATTTTGGGATACGAGATAACCTCACCCACAGATGGCGCCACCGTCGCTAGGTGGCTTGAGTGGGTTTGTGTATTGATGGCACTGGTTTATGCCTTGGATGCACCATTGGCTCTTGACTGTACTGGATCCACCATCGGCTTTTGACTGTACTGGATTATGTCTTGGATGCACCATTGGGTCTTGGATGCACCATTGTGAGGTTGCCTGAGCTACATTTGCCGATACTAGCAGCATGCCTTAGTTTTGCTGTTTTCTTTAGAGTGGAAGTTTTAGATATCAGCATGACCTCGTGATGTAGCCTTGATTCTGCTGTTTTCTTGCTTGAAGATTTCTTAGCTGGAGAAGTTGTAGATATCTGCATGACGTCACATAAAATGTTGCGCATAAATTTCTTAACTGAGAAGATGTAGATATCAGCATGAGGTCATCTCGGTTTTGCTGTTTTCTTACTTGAAGATTTCTTAGCAAGGAAATTGTAGATATCAGGATGACATCGCATTGATTTTGCTGGTTGGTACTAACAGCATGCCTTGGTTTTGCTCTTTTCTTTAGAGTGCAAGTTTTAGATATCAGCATGACCTCGTGATGTAGCCTTGGTTTTGCTGTTTTCTTACTTGAAGATTTCTTAGCTGGAGAAGTTGTAGATATCTTCGTGACGTCACCTCGGTTTTGCTGTTTTCTTACTTGAAGATTTCTTAAGGAAGGAAACTGTAGAAATCAGCATGACATCACCTCGATTTTTTGCTGTTTTGAAATCGACTCGGTTTTTGTTTTGTTGTTTTCTGATATCACCTTGGTTTTGTGGAGCGGAAGTTGTAGATAAGTACCTAGATTTGTTGATGTTTTCTATAGAAATATATGCAGAATGAAATAAAACAATATACACTATTTATTTTTTATTTATTTCGATTACTATTATTTATTAATTATAATAATTATTATTATTACTTATTATTAATTTTATTAATTTAATATAATATTAATATAATTTACATAATATTTTTTTTTTTTTTTTTTTTTTTTTTTACTTTTTTTTTTTTTTTTTAAATTTATTAATTATAGTAATTATTATTATTACTTATTATTAATTTTATTAATTTAATATAATTTACATAATATTTTTTTTTTTTTTTTTTTTTTTTTTTTTTATATATACTATTATTTATTACTTATTATTATTGTTACTCCTGAATGAAATTTGAAAATTTTTTCACCACACACATATTTTTTTTTAGCTTCGCCAATTTCTCGTCAATTTGACGAAGCTAATTTTTTTTTCTGCTCTTGCAGCCCGCAGCCTAACCTTTTCAGCCTTCATGGTCCTTTTTATTGCGACAAATGTTAGCGATAGGTCATTATAAAAACCTTCGGTTCTATAAAGCGACCCTCGCAACATATTCATCCCATGAAGCACCTAGGAGTTATAGAAAATTATTATATATTTATAAATTATAATAAAAAAATTACTCACAGCTTCGCGACGCTGCTGACTCCGCTGCTGCTGGCTCTGCTGCTGCTGCTGTTGTTGTTGTTGTTGCTGTTGCTGTATTTGGAGAAAAAAATTAATTATTAAAAAAATATTATAATAAATTTCAGAGCAACTTACTTCTGACATTGTGGCTCTTCAGAAATCGATTCAGAATGAGCTAAACTCTTTAGATAATTTGAACTTCTTCTATGCATATCTTGATAAAAAAAATAATGCGTTTGCAAATATTTCATTTTTATAAAGCATCAATATGTAATTTAATATCATCACACTTCTTGTAAACAAATTCATATAGTTTGCAGCTGCAATACAAATGATACGAACTCTTATATAAACACTAGATATTATCATAATCAAATTCAGAACAACAGACCAATCCTCTAATCTTTTTTTCACGTAATTTTGGTATCAGCTCGAGTATAGTTTTGGAGCTGCAATACAAATGATTCGAACTCTTATATAAACACTAGATATTATCATAATCAAATCAGAACAACAGACCAATCTTTTTTCACGTAATTTTGTGCGTTTGCAAAATCTTGCAAATATTTCATTTTTATAAAGCATCAATATGTAATTTAATATCATCACACTTCTTGTAAACAAATTCATATAGTTTGCAGCTGCAATACAAATGATTCGAACTCTTATATAAACACTAGATATTATCATAATCAAATTCAGAACAACAGACCAATCCTCTAATCTTTTTTTCACGTAATTTTGCTATCAGCTCGAGTAGAATAAAGTAAACAAATTTAGGTAATATCAACACTTGATTATTTCAATAAAATCTTTCTACATTCCAACAATCTTTCTGTATGTAATTTCATCATCTTATGAGAATAAAGTAAACCAATTTAGGTAATATCAACACTTGATTTTCAGCTCCTCAATTTATAGTCATGAATCCAAAACAAGTTTAATCCTGCTTAAAGCAAATTTGCAATATCAGCACATTAAGCTGAATGATTAATGTAATTTGATACTGCAAACAGCTCAATTCCAAGAATTTTACTGATTGAAACGTTTCATTAGAAGTCGTAAGCAAAATTTCACATCTGTTGTAAACAAATTTAAGCAATATCAGCACATTTATTCTTTTCATGTAATTTGATACCACACTTCCTGTAGGCAGCCAAAAATTTTATTGTTCCAAGAATTTTACCAATCGAAACGTTTCATTGGAATGTAAACAAATTTTCACATTTTCTTGTATGTAAACAATCTCATTTGCAAATTCGACTAGCAGAATAAAGTAATCAAATTAATTTGAGTGATTTTCTTATCGTGTAATTCGATATCATCTCAGCCTGTAAGCAAATTCGTTGGAATTCATCCTGCGCAATGATTATTGTAGCAGCAGGATCATTCATGTTTACAAACCGTTGCTATAAAAGCGCAAGCAAACTCTTGGGGAGCACCAGTCAATCTAAGTGATTCAAAGTATTAGTATCAAATAAGAAAAAAATTAAAAATGTCTATCACAGTAATAAATGAAAGTTTTTCATTAATTAAGAAATTGCGAGAAGATGTGTTGAAGTGTTTAAGTGATGCAAATTTTGTGAATAAAAACAATATTATTAAAGAGTGCAACAGAAACATTCGTAAATATCAAGCAGTATTTCGAAAGTGTAATAAGAATGCTAGAAAACGACATTTGGACAGCTGTATTGACCAAATTAAATCTTTGAAAGTGCTAATAAAAGCTCCCCATCGAGGTAGAGGAATTAATCAACGATTAATAAGAAGTGATTTTGTTAAGTGGGAAGAAATCAAAACAGCATTCGTAGGTAGAATTAGGGCAGGTGTTATCGTGAATATAAGCCACCTAGATCCTAAGCTGTTTATGCAAGATGCTTCCAAATTACTTGCTCGCCGCATTAAAAATACATTAAAACAACAACACCATATTAAAGTTGCTACAACGTTTTGCGGCGAATTTATTAAACAAAATGCTGACAATGAAATTATAAAAGACATTAAATATTTCCAAGCGAGAACTGCTCCAATCAGTGCAGATGATAATTTAGAGGAGTGGTTTAAATCAAACATTTTGGATCCAATAAACACTCAGCTAGAAGAATTCCAGGAAAAAGACAGTGGCTGGGCACTGCACTCTATAATACATCTAGCAGTACACATCAACATGTTTGAACAGCTCCGAGGATCTTCGTATATACCTCTACCAAAGGAGATTGCTTTAAAGCAAGCTTGCGTTAATGTAAAGAATAATGATGAAGCATGCTTCGCGTGGGCCGTAACATCAGCGCTATATCCTGTAAATGTTCACTCCGATAGGACCTCATCATATCCACATTATTCTACTGTGCTAAATTTAACTGCAATAACATTTCCCATGACACTTAAGCAAATAACGCAATTTGAAGGCCAGAACGATTTATCAATAAACGTGTTCATCCTAGAGAAAGAGCGTTTCTTCACCACAGTTCCAGTTAGACTTACAAAACACAGGATGGAGCGACATGTAAATCTCTTAATGCTGCAAGATGACTATGACCAGGATGATGATAATGAAGATCATATGGATGATGATGATGATGATGATGATGCCAGCAGATATCATTTCTGCTGGATTAAAGATCTTTCACGACTTGTATCGGGACAAACTTCGAAACATAAGTCTAGAGTGTACATATGCGACAGATGTTTGCTCTACTTTTACTCTGAAGAAAAATTAGCATCACACACTCCTGAATGCGAGAAGCAAAACGATTGCAGAATTATGTTTCCCTCAGAGGAAAAGAAATGGTTGGAATATAAGAATTATAACCATAAGAATCCAGTCCCGTTTTGTGTGTATGCTGATCTTGAATCATTATTGAAGCCGATTCAGGGAAACGATCAAAATACACAGCGAATCCAGGAACATGAAGTTCATAGCATAGGATTCTATTTCCACTGCAAACATGATGCTAAGCTCTCATATTACAGAGCATATCGAGGCAAGGACTGTCAAAAATGGTTTGCATTAGAATTGCAAAAAATTGCCTCCATAGCTGTACAGGAAAAGCTGAACATCAGGCCAATGCAACCCCTGACTAAAGAGGAACGGCGTTCACATATGGAAAATACTTGCTGCCATATATGTGAAAAAACGTTTGCAGCCGATGAGGAACGAGTCCGGGACCATTGCCACTTAACAGGTAAATACTGAGAAGCATAATTAAATTCATTTCTTTTCATAAATTCTTTTAACAGGAAAATACCGAGGGCCAGCGCACAATGCATGCAATCTGATGTATCAAGATTGCTCCACAGTTCCAGTCATTTTTCACAATTTATCTGGATATGATGCCCACTTCATTATTAAGGATATAGCTACATCTTTCCCAGGAAAAGTTGATCTCTTGCCAATAAACAAGGAAAGATATATCTCGTTCACCAAGCACATGGACGACAGCTACATAAAATTCAGATTCATCGATTCCTTCCGTTTTATGGCTGAATCTTTAGATAAGCTTTCATCATTGCTGCCAATGGATAAATTAAACACTACAAGATCAGTATGGCAGGGATTGGATGACAACACTATCAAACTTCTTACACGCAAGGGTGTCTTCCCATATGATTTTATTGATGACTGGGATAAATTGGATTTCCGGAACTTGCCAACACACGAAGCGTTCTACAAATAAACTGACTGACAGCGCTATATCTGCTGAGGACTACAATCATGCTGAAGAGGTCTGGCAAAAATTTGGAATACAAACACTTGGTGAATATTCAGATCTATACCTTAAGACTGATGTTCTCCTATTGGCTGATGTGTTTGAGAACTTTCGAGAAGTGTGCATGAAGACGTACAATTTGGATCCAGCACATTATTACACCATGCCAGGCCTAACATGGGATGCTATGCTGAAATACACTAATGTGAAATTAGAGCTGATAACCGACGTAGATATACTGCTATTCATAGAGAGAGGCATTCGAGGTGGTATAAGTCAATGTTCGAACAGATATAGTAAAGCCAATAATAAATATATGGATGATTTTAAGCCTGAGGAGAAAGAGAAATACTTGATGTATTATGATGTCAATAACCTTTATGGATGGGCCATGTCACAGCATTTACCAACCGGAGGATTCAAATGGGTTGATGTTCCCAATATTGTCGTTTCCGAAATTCCTGATGATTCTCCAACTGGATACATATTCGAAGTCGACTTGGATTATCCTCAACATCTACATGATAAGCATAAGGACTTACCGTTTTGCTCTGAGCATGCAGCACCACCTGGAGCAAAATTAGAAAAGCTTTTGACAACATTACATCCAAAAACTAAATATGTTATACACTACCGAAACTTGAAGCAATGCTTATCACATGGACTCATCCTGAAAAAAGTGCACCGGGTACTTCAATTCGACCAATCAGCTTGGCTTAAACCATATATTGACTTAAATACTACCAAACGGATGCAGGCTACAAGCAATCATGAGAAGGTCAGCTATAAAAAGATGAATAATGCAGCTTTTGGTAAGACCATGGAAAATGTGCGCAAGTATAGCGATATCAAGCTTTGCGTCAAGTGGGAAGGTCGCTATGGTGCAAAAGCTCGGATTGCGGCACCCAACTTCCACAGTGCAACGATATTTGATGAGAATTTAGTTGCTGTGGAATTAAGGCGACTCAAAATATTATTCAATAAGCCGCTCTATATAGGAATGGCAGTTATGGAAATTTCGAAAATATGCCTCTACGACTTTCACTACAGTTTTATGCAGCGTGAGTATGGAGATAAATGTAAAGTCATGTATACTGATACAGATTCTCTAATATATGAACTTGAGGAGAAAAATGCATATGAGTTTATGGCTGAAAATATAAACAAATTTGATACAAGTGATTACCCAGAAGATAATGAATTTAATTTACCGCTCATGAATAAAAAGATTCCTGGGCTAATGAAGGATGAGCTGAATGGGAAAATCATGAGCGAATTTGTAGGCTTGCGCTCAAAAATGTACAGTCTGCGTATAAACGCTGGTAAAACTGTAAAAAAAGCGAAAGGAGTAAAGACTAATGTAGTCCAGAGGCATATCAATTTCGAAGACTACGTCGAATGCTTGAATAACGAGCGAATATTAACTGCTAATCAGAGCTCCATACGATCTCATCACCATAACGTATACACTATTAGTCAAAAAAAGATTGCATTGAGTCCCTATGATAATAAGCGTCATATTATGAGCGGAGCGACGGATACTCTACCATGGGGACATTACTCTATTTCATCAGATCAACAAGTAGCAGCCGCAGAAAGAATCTAAGTCAAGTGTAAATAATAAATGTATTATAATTTTAGTTTTATTTATTAAAGTAATTTGCATTATAGCTACATGTTTAAAGTATTATAATTATAACTATAAATTTATATTAAATTGTTAATTGTTTCTTCAACATATTATAAAACATCTTTGTTATTAATCCAAGAATTGTGTTTTGATGAAACTTGAGTTCCTTGCTCACCGGCTGGCCCCTGAGCTCTTGTTGGTTCACGTTCACCTGCTTTCCCAAGATATCCCCGCTTAGAGAAATGTCCAAACTTGTCAACGCTCATCTGTAGATTGTGTAGAAGTATGGTAATGGAGTAGTATTTAAACTATAATATCTGCTTCTCGCAACTCCTCCAGGATAGATATAATTTCATTGTTGTGACTGGTGTTTCCAGCCTGCTTTGATGCCATTAGAAGGCGCAGTCTATCCACTAATTCATTTGGATCATCCCAGTAAATGTGATCAATGTTTTCTTTAGGCAGACGCATTAGTCCCATACCTTTATGCTGTATAAGTTTACTGATTATAGCTTTATACTTAGCCGCTCTAGTACCCTTTATTTGTCCATCTTCAGCATAGTCACGTTTATATGCATTGGTATCTCTCAAAATAGATCCATAATTAGTTAAATCCTCTTTAGTATATAGACTTTTTACAGGATCTTTCATAAATAGCAGCTCACATAACCCCAAAGTTGTTTTATAGCTCTTCCCCTTGATAACAATATTTCCTACATCATCAACATCAAACGTTGAATTACCGATTCTCCATGCGTTGTTATCATAGTAAACTCCATAGGTTGGATCAATTTTAGGGCTATTATCAGTGAATAGCTTTAAATAGTTTGAAACTATGTATCCAGACGTATCGGGGAAGGTGACAGGAGACCTTTCTGTCAATGTTCTTGAATGTTCAGGTGTTGCGAATTCTTCCTCAGATGTTAAGGAATAATCTTCATAATTTATGGGTGTGCTACTAGCCTCTATTTTAAGATATTTTCGTTTTGGATGGGTAAAAGGTTCCACAATTTCGTTGTCTTCTTCTTCTTCTGCTTCTTCTTCTTCTTCTTCTCCTTTTACATCTTTTGTCTCAAATTTGACTATATCCGACGGCTCGTATTTAACTGTTCTAACAAACTCTTTTAAGGGTTTAGTGATTGGCTTAAAGGTTTCTTCAAGTCGAGCTTCTGCTTCAGTTTTTCCCATCCTTAGGGCTTTTAATTTCCTTCGCACTGCATTCCTAGTCTTGATAATTTCTTTTAATAGATTTTCATTCATCTTCGTTATTAACTCAATAACAGCTTTCCAAACAGCTCTGATAACAGCTTAACAGCTTTCCAAACAGCTCTGATAGCAGCTTAACAGCTTTCCAAACAGCTCTAATAACAGCTTAACAGCTTTTCAAACAGCTCTGATAACAGCTTAACAGCTTTTAAAACAGCTCTGATAACAGCTTAACAGCTTTTAAACAGCTCTGATAACAGCTTAACAGCTTTTCAAACAGCTCTGATAACAGCTTAACAGCTTTTAAAACAGCTCTGATAACAGCTTAACAGCTTTTAAACAGCTCTGATAACAGCTTAACAGCTATTAAAACAGCTCTGATAACAGCTTAATAGCTTTTCAAACAGCTCTGATAACAGCTTAACAGCTTTTCATACAGGTCTGATAATAGGTGAACAGCTTTAAACTACTCAGCAAGGTCCACACGATTCGGTGTGCTTTCGGTT
>OZ002740.1:97444783-97572377 GCA_963924295.1 Dioctria rufipes | reverse complement strand
ATAGGTAGTACAGCACCACTAAGATATATTGGCGGGATATCTGACTTGCACAAAGGACTACTGTAAAATGAAATACACTGGCACTTGGATGATTTAAGTGATCATTCATTGGTTGCAGACCATTCATAAAGTCTATATAGATCACTATTTACTCGTTCAATGCAATCTTCCAAAAGTCCTACAGACCTACTGAAATATATCGTCGCCTGAATATTGGTTTGCCCCATCCGCCAAATTTGACATTTTGAGTTAAATACGGCTTTTGAGATTATTATTGAAGGTGAATTAAATGCTTTAATCAGCTTTTCTCTAAGTTATATATGTATCGAGATACATCATGTCATGCTTGCCCCATAACATATTTTTGCCACAAAAGTTAGTATTGGTTTACCCCAAATCAAATTTGTGTACACATGGGGCATAAAATACAAGAAATTCTTTAAAATATTTTTTTAAGTATTGTTGTGATACACGTGCGGAAATTGAAAACTATATTTAAAATTGGTTTGCTCCATGTGGGAATGTTCTTACACGTAGAGTAAATCAAAATCAATTTTGGCAAAATCTTGGTTTGCTCCATGTAGCTGCACCGATATTGCCTTATATATAGAATTCTGAAATTCTGAAATTCAGTTCATGTGAAGAAGTCAACGAGTGAACATCATGTCGTCACCTGCACCAAGATTGTCCACAGCCATGCTAGGGTAAGTTTCCGCCACCCGTTATTAGTATAATGTTTTTAAATAACATTGATGAAGTAAAAATTAAATTAACAAATTTAAAACTTTTTTTTAATGTATTGAAGAATATTGGACGAAATACTCTCTGACACAGAGTCAAGGCCTGGTCCATCTAAATTAAGATTGAGGTGACCCTTTTAACGATTATTTACAGTATACGTTTTATACTCTAGTTGAAATCATCATTTGTAGCACACAGAAATAATGCTGGTAGAGCAAAAATTGTGCATGTCCGTCTGTCCATCAGTCCGTCTGTTCGTCATCACGATAACTCGAAAACGCATTCACTTAGAGTGCTGAAATTGCTACATGGTATTTTTTTAGCAAAAGTAAATAAAATTTTAAAAATGGACTAAATCGGGCAACCTCTTTTTGGTGTTGCCATACAAAACTTTGGTTTTTTACTTTTATTTTTATCTAGAGTATAATATTATTGGTCTTAGACCAACTATAACGTTTTTTTTTAAGAAAGAACAACAAGAACTATAATTATGAAATATCATTCTCTCTAACAGAAATAATGACAGTTACAACATAAATATAGTAGAAACTAGTGATTCCTCTGGAACTCATTTTGGTTTGCGAATATAATATAATTTGCAAATTCATTTTTGTTAAACATAATGTTTATTATAGATGACGATGACTCTCTAAAAGATCCAACATTCTCTGGTAATGGGAAAAGTGGTTTGGTGGCACATTTTCTCAAATCTTGCGACAGTCATGCAGTTAATGAAATTAGTGATATACGAAGCCTTCCATCAAATTATTCTTCAGGTTTGCGCGAGACATACATATAAAAAATCAGGTCTACCGGAGAATTTTATTCGGTCAGATCAAAATCATGTGTACAGCTATGTAGACAAAACAAAATTGCACAAAATGTCACAAAATATGAAAACAGATACTTTCTTCTTTCGACTGTATTGTGGATTTTTACTATCAGATTTTGTGGTGTTTTCTTTAATTTTTTGAATATATATAATATATGTTGCTTTGTACATTCGATTTCAATCTATTCAAATGGAATACCGCAGTAGAACTGAATATTAACAAACAAAAATATAATGATCCGTTTGATTTTCAGAAAACGATCCGAGTACCCCTAAATCTACAAGAAAAAGGAAAAAGCAACCGCAATTGTGGAAACAAAATATTCGTAAAAAATTACGCGAATCTGGTCAACGATATTTAAGTATAAAGGAAAACGTTATACCAGCGAGAACTGTATTACCACCGTGCAAAACTAGTTGCTTTTATCTTTGCACCCAAAATTTCACACAAGCAGATCGGGAGAATACACATCATATGTTCTGGAATCTTACTGATACGAAAAAAGACACGTTCTACAGTAAATTTGTAAAACAGTCTACTGTAAAACGTCGCAGAATAAAACAGTCTGAGAAAAAAAATTATACATTTAGTTATAATTTAGAAAAAAAAAGGTGAAATCTTCCAGGTCTGTAGAACATTTTTTATTAACACCTTGTGTATCGATAAAAAAAGGATATATTATTATTTCAAAAATCTTCACGATAAAGCAACTGGCACACCAATGCCAAGACAAAAAGGTAAAAATACGAAAAGAATTACCGATCCCCAACTTATCCAAAATGTTAGCGACCACATTAATAGTTTTCCAGCAGTGGATTCCCATTACTGCAGAAGTACTACAAATAGAAAATATTTGGATCCTTCATTATCGGTCAATAAAATGTATGAGCTTTTCAAAGAACAGGAAACAACAGATATTCCTTCAATAGGAATTTATAGAAAAGTATTCAACTACAATTTCAATCTGTCATTCTACAAACCCCGAAAGGATCAGTGTGATCGGTGCTCTGTATTTTCAAGTAACAAACACCCTTCCGAAGAAGAGGTTATTAAATACAATGTTCACAGAAATGAAATAAATATAATTAAAGCTGAAAGACAAAAAGATAAAAATAATATCGATGGAAAAACTGCAGTGGTTTGTTTTGATTTGCAGTCGGTCTTTCCTTTACCGAAAGGATTTGCATCCAGCTTTTATTATAAGAAAAAAATCAATACCTATAATATGACGGCCACGGTATGCGTTGCTAATCAGGCTAAAGTAGCATATTGTGCAGTTTGGGACGAATGCCGAAGTGGGAGATCAGGCAATGATTTGGCCAGCGCTGTAATGGTAATATTAAAAAGATTATTACATGATTATCCTGAAACAAGAAGAATAATCCTTGGGAGCGACTCGTGTGTTCCTCAAAACAAGAACAAAATCATAACAACAGCTTTAAAATATTTTATGTTCAGATATCAGGGAGTGGAAGAAGTTCTTCAAAAATTTTGTGAGCCTGGGCACTCCCAAATACAAGATGTTGATAGCCTCCATAGCTGCATCGACCGATTTACAAGGAATACTGAAATTCCAAGTATTGTGTCGTTAATAAAACTTTTGAAAAAAGTTAAATACAGTGGTGCAGATATAGCTATAATTCAAGTTCAAAAAGAGGATTTTTTGGCATATTCGCAAAAAGCAGACTTATTAAATTACCAAAAAGTGCCATTTTCGAAATTAAAAATGTTATCTTTAAAAAAAGAAGAGCCTTTTAAGGTACATTATAAAATGTCGGCAGCACAGGCACAATATATTTCCGAGTCAATTTTGATGGCAGCTAGCAGAAATAAACTAGGAACACCGAACAATTTATTTCAAAATATTGTACCAATTAAAATAAACCAAGCTGGATTTAATGATAAGGCAAAAAGATATAAAATCCCTCTTGGTTTATCTTCCAGATGCAGACAGAGATTATTATAAAACCGTTTTAATGCTCAAATATTGCATAATTTAATTTGTTTCTGTCATTTTTTTATTTTCCTTTTTATATCAACTCTACTGAATGAAGTAATATTTCTTCAAGTAGGCCTTTTTTGGATTCTCCGGTACAAACGAAAAGCAAAAAAGGAGTTTTTTTATTTATTCTATCACACAATTATTTTACTAAGGGCGGCAGAATTTCAAGTCTTGGTCCTACTCATCAACAGGTCCGTAATAACAAAATTTAGTGACTCGAAAAATAAAAGAAAAATAGAAGAATGAATTTTTTTTGCATTCTAATATTTTCATCAATTTTTTTTTCCAGTCATTCAATTCTGTTGTTTCGGACCGGTGGATGAGTAGAACCAAGACTTGAAAGTTTGCCACTCTAAATAAAATGATTGTGTGATAGAACAAATAAAAATGTTTCCTTTTTTTGCATTTCGTTTGTAGCGGAAAATCAGAAGAGGGCCTACTTGAACAAATATAAACTTTACCCAGTAAAAAATTATAAAATTATATTAAGTGTGAATGAAGAAATGTATTTTTGTTAAAAAAAAACTAAAAAATATTCAAGGCTAAATAAACACATTGAAGTAATAAAATTTTTTTTTTAACTTTATTAGTAAATTGTTTTGCCCCATATCATACAAGCAATCTAATATTTGAAATCTGAGTGCGAGTTAACGGAATTTTAACGGAAATTTTCTTCTAGTGAAACAAAAATATTTCAAGAAATAAATAGACTGTAAATAACTGAGTCTTTATACAAATTTAAAAAAAAATTGATCGAACAGTTTTTTTGTAATAAAAGTGTCAACTTTAACTGCATTTATCTCAAAACAACATTTTTGCATATGGGGCAAAACAGTATTCAGGCGACGATATGTGTAAGTCATTATCATATAAATGGCCCTTTACATCTTTTACCACTTCTGCAAGGTCGTTAATAAATAAGCTAAAAAACAATGGGCCCTAAACTGACCCTTCTGCTACACCATTTGATAGCTTTAATACATCAGATAATATACTGCCGATTTTAAAAACCTGGCATCTATCAGAAAGGAAACTTCCTACTAGAATGATTGCAGATTCGTTCAAATGAATAATATTGAAGAGTTTACACAGAAAAACTATGTGGTTAACACAATCAAATGCTTTAGAAAAAACCAACAGAAAAAGAACACTGAAGAAATTTTTATTTTCTTTTTGCTTGTGTTATATAAAATTTGGAAATTCTGCGAGTGGGATAAATCAATTTGTTGCTTGTGTAATCGACAATCACAATACATTTCTCCTTTATAACCTATTTCTACAAAATCTTATGATAGAAATAGGAAAATGTTTACTAGAAATATACAAATCCTGGCATAGATTCTAATTGGAGCATACAAATTTACACGCAATATTTCTTGTATTCCTCATATATTTTCCTTTTGAATTTTTCAGTAAAATTATATTTAAATATACGTTAGTTTTACTCTTCAGTATATTAAGTAACGTTTAATTTTATTACCGATAAATGTTTAATTTGTTTCCTATATAGCTAATGCGACCAAATATTCAAAATAGTTATGCACCAGTTATGTTTTGAAGTAAGTAGGTATATAAATCTATTTTTGTCTTAAGAAACGAGTAAGACGAAATGTGAGTAAGTAGAAAATTTCATTTAAACTTAGCACAGAAAATCCAAAGAAAAGTCCAAGCACTACTCCACAGTTAGCAAGGAATTCCGTAATTCCATATGTTTCCGAACGTTTTGTCATTCAGAATTGGTCCCCTTTGAAATATATGACACCATCAGCTCTTAGATTCCTGCAATTAATCCATTAAATATAAAAATATCGTAACATAATAAAATAAAATTCTGATACCAGTTCGTATTATTTTCATTCCAGAGAATTGTATTTTTGGGTTGATGTATATGCGAATATGAGACCTCCATTGCATACATTAACGAAACACATCCAGGAAAACACTTGCATATTCCATCTTCGCTTTCTGTTAGCATCGTTTCAAAACATTCTTGATCCTTTAATTGACAGACAGGCGTATTGGAAAGTCCTTGAAAATTGTAAAGCTATTAATCAAGAGAAATATGGCAAATAGAGAATGTCTTAAAATTGGGGGATAGATTTTAATTAGTAGCCATATTGTTTTGTAAGAAATCTGTCAGCTGGTATATGACAGTTATGAAGGATATAAACACAGGAGATTTGTTGTGGAGTTTCGCACGGTGAAATAACGTGCACTTCGAGTTAAAAATTATTTTTGACATCAATATTGTGGTCGAACCCGTATTCTTGCAAAAAAAAAACAATACAATAAAGAGTTTAGTTTGTATTTTTAATGTACTGAAGGTGATGCACAAAGTCTTGGCATATATGTTTCGAGCGCTTATTCGACATATTGAAATGTGTTTGGTAGCGGCATAGCGTTCCATTCACTCAAATGCCGTTATTCGTGGCCTCTTACGAAGTATGTATTTTATGTGTCATTCGACAGGAATTCGACAAATGTTCTGAATGGACCTCCGATTTTTATAAAATATCATAGGAAGGTTAGTTATATTGTTAATAGTACCTTACTGAAATACTTTCTGTTTTGATCCATTTATGACAAAGAAACGGTATTTTGAAATTTGAAAAAAGTGGAAAGTTTTGAAAATTTTATAGATTCAAAAATGTATATCTCAAAATATACGCATCGCAAAAACGTGAAACAAACATAATGTATTTATGGAAGTCTCAAACTAAATTAATCGAGGCCCTTTTTCTCAATTTTTTTTTTTTTAACTATAATACGTATAAGTTAAGATGCATTTCATTCACAACAAAGAAAGGAATCATATCACATGCACGGCAACCTACCGGCGGTAATAATAAATAAATAATAAATAAATTGACTCATTATCCTGACGTGCACAAGATTTACAATCTTTTATCGTACTAAAACAACAAGATATAACTAGTAAAGTGATAATATAAAAATACAAGATTAATGGATTGAATAATTAACTGAGAGTAAATAACAAAAAGTTAAACTAAAAGAAATTTAATGTTATGGAAATAAAATAATGAAATAAATTTACATCCAGTAAAAATTAATGCATTCGCAAATATTCTTAACGGAACTGAAACTATTATTAAAGTTGAGAGAAGAATAAGAAATAGAAATAGACAAATTAGTATGTAGCGATGCAATAACTTCTTTCATTCTTTCTTTCTATATTATGACAGATCTAATACTCTCTTTGAAAGCACTGACAGAGCTTCTAAAATGAATACGAGCATGAAGTGAATTGAACAATCGCGAAATCTGAACAAGATAAGAATTTTCCATCACTGTTCTATGAAAACGAGGAATAATTAAGTTTAAGTTTCGCTGTGAGGTTGCTAACTCCAAGTTTTCTTTGAGATAAATCAAGTTATGAGACAATATTACTTTGTAAATAAGTATCAATGGAGCAACCCAAATGCCTAAATTTAAAATGCGAAACGTGATCATATCTGCGTAGATTAAAGATGAACCATTAAAGCCAATTCAACCCTGTGTTTACAGTTACTATCCAAGCTCATGTGTATCAGGCTACCACAAGTATAAGCGTCCTAGCCAATTTAATTTTCATATCAAGACACAAAACGCTACCAAAAAGCCATAACCTCCAAGCCCAGCATAAATTTTGCCATCAAGTTGACATTTTCACAGCATTTAATGTCTTCCGTTATCATCACTCCAAGATTTGTGACTTTGCTTAGAATAGGTAGTACAGCACCACTAAGATATATTGGCGGGATATCTGACTTGCACAAAGGACTACTGTAAAATGAAATACACTGGCACTTGGATGATTTAAGTGATCATTCATTGGTTGCAGACCATTCATAAAGTCTATATAGATCACTATTTACTCGTTCAATGCAATCTTCCAAAAGTCCTACAGACCTACTGAAATATATCGTCGCCTGAATATTGGTTTGCCCCATCCGCCAAATTTGACATTTTGAGTTAAATACGGCTTTTGAGATTATTATTGAAGGTGAATTAAATGCTTTAATCAGCTTTTCTCTAAGTTATATATGTATCGAGATACATCATGTCATGCTTGCCCCATAACATATTTTTGCCACAAAAGTTAGTATTGGTTTACCCCAAATCAAATTTGTGTACACATGGGGCATAAAATACAAGAAATTCTTTAAAATATTTTTTTAAGTATTGTTGTGATACACGTGCGGAAATTGAAAACTATATTTAAAATTGGTTTGCTCCATGTGGGAATGTTCTTACACGTAGAGTAAATCAAAATCAATTTTGGCAAAATCTTGGTTTGCTCCATGTAGCTGCACCGATATTGCCTTATATATAGAATTCTGAAATTCTGAAATTCAGTTCATGTGAAGAAGTCAACGAGTGAACATCATGTCGTCACCTGCACCAAGATTGTCCACAGCCATGCTAGGGTAAGTTTCCGCCACCCGTTATTAGTATAATGTTTTTAAATAACATTGATGAAGTAAAAATTAAATTAACAAATTTAAAACTTTTTTTTAATGTATTGAAGAATATTGGACGAAATACTCTCTGACACAGAGTCAAGGCCTGGTCCATCTAAATTAAGATTGAGGTGACCCTTTTAACGATTATTTACAGTATACGTTTTATACTCTAGTTGAAATCATCATTTGTAGCACACAGAAATAATGCTGGTAGAGCAAAAATTGTGCATGTCCGTCTGTCCATCAGTCCGTCTGTTCGTCATCACGATAACTCGAAAACGCATTCACTTAGAGTGCTGAAATTGCTACATGGTATTTTTTTAGCAAAAGTAAATAAAATTTTAAAAATGGACTAAATCGGGCAACCTCTTTTTGGTGTTGCCATACAAAACTTTGGTTTTTTACTTTTATTTTTATCTAGAGTATAATATTATTGGTCTTAGACCAACTATAACGTTTTTTTTTAAGAAAGAACAACAAGAACTATAATTATGAAATATCATTCTCTCTAACAGAAATAATGACAGTTACAACATAAATATAGTAGAAACTAGTGATTCCTCTGGAACTCATTTTGGTTTGCGAATATAATATAATTTGCAAATTCATTTTTGTTAAACATAATGTTTATTATAGATGACGATGACTCTCTAAAAGATCCAACATTCTCTGGTAATGGGAAAAGTGGTTTGGTGGCACATTTTCTCAAATCTTGCGACAGTCATGCAGTTAATGAAATTAGTGATATACGAAGCCTTCCATCAAATTATTCTTCAGGTTTGCGCGAGACATACATATAAAAAATCAGGTCTACCGGAGAATTTTATTCGGTCAGATCAAAATCATGTGTACAGCTATGTAGACAAAACAAAATTGCACAAAATGTCACAAAATATGAAAACAGATACTTTCTTCTTTCGACTGTATTGTGGATTTTTACTATCAGATTTTGTGGTGTTTTCTTTAATTTTTTGAATATATATAATATATGTTGCTTTGTACATTCGATTTCAATCTATTCAAATGGAATACCGCAGTAGAACTGAATATTAACAAACAAAAATATAATGATCCGTTTGATTTTCAGAAAACGATCCGAGTACCCCTAAATCTACAAGAAAAAGGAAAAAGCAACCGCAATTGTGGAAACAAAATATTCGTAAAAAATTACGCGAATCTGGTCAACGATATTTAAGTATAAAGGAAAACGTTATACCAGCGAGAACTGTATTACCACCGTGCAAAACTAGTTGCTTTTATCTTTGCACCCAAAATTTCACACAAGCAGATCGGGAGAATACACATCATATGTTCTGGAATCTTACTGATACGAAAAAAGACACGTTCTACAGTAAATTTGTAAAACAGTCTACTGTAAAACGTCGCAGAATAAAACAGTCTGAGAAAAAAAATTATACATTTAGTTATAATTTAGAAAAAAAAAGGTGAAATCTTCCAGGTCTGTAGAACATTTTTTATTAACACCTTGTGTATCGATAAAAAAAGGATATATTATTATTTCAAAAATCTTCACGATAAAGCAACTGGCACACCAATGCCAAGACAAAAAGGTAAAAATACGAAAAGAATTACCGATCCCCAACTTATCCAAAATGTTAGCGACCACATTAATAGTTTTCCAGCAGTGGATTCCCATTACTGCAGAAGTACTACAAATAGAAAATATTTGGATCCTTCATTATCGGTCAATAAAATGTATGAGCTTTTCAAAGAACAGGAAACAACAGATATTCCTTCAATAGGAATTTATAGAAAAGTATTCAACTACAATTTCAATCTGTCATTCTACAAACCCCGAAAGGATCAGTGTGATCTGTGCTCTGTATTTTCAAGTAACAAACACCCTTCCGAAGAAGAGGTTATTAAATACAATGTTCACAGAAATGAAATAAATATAATTAAAGCTGAAAGACAAAAAGATAAAAATAATATCGATGGAAAAACTGCAGTGGTTTGTTTTGATTTGCAGTCGGTCTTTCCTTTACCGAAAGGATTTGCATCCAGCTTTTATTATAAGAAAAAAATCAATACCTATAATATGACGGCCACGGTATGCGTTGCTAATCAGGCTAAAGTAGCATATTGTGCAGTTTGGGACGAATGCCGAAGTGGGAGATCAGGCAATGATTTGGCCAGCGCTGTAATGGTAATATTAAAAAGATTATTACATGATTATCCTGAAACAAGAAGAATAATCCTTGGGAGCGACTCGTGTGTTCCTCAAAACAAGAACAAAATCATAACAACAGCTTTAAAATATTTTATGTTCAGATATCAGGGAGTGGAAGAAGTTCTTCAAAAATTTTGTGAGCCTGGGCACTCCCAAATACAAGATGTTGATAGCCTCCATAGCTGCATCGACCGATTTACAAGGAATACTGAAATTCCAAGTATTGTGTCGTTAATAAAACTTTTGAAAAAAGTTAAATACAGTGGTGCAGATATAGCTATAATTCAAGTTCAAAAAGATGATTTTTTGGCATATTCGCAAAAAGCAGACTTATTAAATTACCAAAAAGTGCCATTTTCGAAATTAAAAATGTTATCTTTAAAAAAAGAAGAGCCTTTTAAGGTACATTATAAAATGTCGGCAGCACAGGCACAATATATTTCCGAGTCAATTTTGATGGCAGCTAGCAGAAATAAACTAGGAACACCGAACAATTTATTTCAAAATATTGTACCAATTAAAATAAACCAAGCTGGATTTAATGATAAGGCAAAAGATATAAAATCCCTCTTGGTTTATCTTCCAGATGCAGACAGAGATTATTATAAAACCGTTTTAATGCTCAAATATTGCATAATTTAATTTGTTTCTGTCATTTTTTTATTTTCCTTTTTATATCAACTCTACTGAATGAAGTAATATTTCTTCAAGTAGGCCTTTTTTGGATTCTCCGGTACAAACGAAAAGCAAAAAAGGAGTTTTTTTATTTATTCTATCACACAATTATTTTACTAAGGGCGGCAGAATTTCAAGTCTTGGTCCTACTCATCAACAGGTCCGTAATAACAAAATTTAGTGACTCGAAAAATAAAAGAAAAATAGAAGAATGAATTTTTTTTGCATTCTAATATTTTCATCAATTTTTTTTTCCAGTCATTCAATTCTGTTGTTTCGGACCGGTGGATGAGTAGAACCAAGACTTGAAAGTTTGCCACTCTAAATAAAATGATTGTGTGATAGAACAAATAAAAATGTTTCCTTTTTTTGCATTTCGTTTGTAGCGGAAAATCAGAAGAGGGCCTACTTGAACAAATATAAACTTTACCCAGTAAAAAATTATAAAATTATATTAAGTGTGAATGAAGAAATGTATTTTTGTTAAAAAAAAACTAAAAAATATTCAAGGCTAAATAAACACATTGAAGTAATAAAATTTTTTTTTAACTTTATTAGTAAATTGTTTTGCCCCATATCATACAAGCAATCTAATATTTGAAATCTGAGTGCGAGTTAACGGAATTTTAACGGAAATTTTCTTCTAGTGAAACAAAAATATTTCAAGAAATAAATAGACTGTAAATAACTGAGTCTTTATACAAATTTAAAAAAAAATTGATCGAACAGTTTTTTTGTAATAAAAGTGTCAACTTTAACTGCATTTATCTCAAAACTACATTTTTGCATATGGGGCAAAACAGTATTCAGGCGACGATATGTGTAAGTCATTATCATATAAATGGCCCTTTACATCTTTTACCACTTCTGCAAGGTCGTTAATAAATAAGCTAAAAAACAATGGGCCCTAAACTGACCCTTCTGCTACACCATTTGATAGCTTTAATACATCAGATAATATACTGCCGATTTTAAAAACTTGGCATCTATCAGAAAGGAAACTTCCTACTAGAATGATTGCAGATTCGTTCAAATGAATAATATTGAAGAGTTTACACAGAAAAACTATGTGGTTAACACAATCAAATGCTTTAGAAAAAACCAACAGAAAAAGAACACTGAAGAAATTTTTATCTAATGCATTTTAATCTGTTGAAAGTAAGGAATGTAAAATCTTTCGAAGTTCTAAGAGCAATTAATTAGAAAAATAGTCCCCGGAGTCACCTGCGTATTATCAGGAAAAAAAGGAGTTACTAATAGAAAGAAGCGGGGATAAGCAATCCGAATTCTAGTAATATTTACCAATAGCCACCTAATTGGTTCGAATAAATACTGGAAACGTGTCTCAGATTACAACTAGATGTTAACCACACTGTTTTATTTAATGTAAGTTACATTTTATAATTAGAGTGAAAAAGTATAAATCTAAAATAAATAATTGAAATTAAAGTGTGTGAAGAAGGTATAACAATTAAAAATAGTATTACTTTGAAAATAATAGATTACGAATTTTTTAAATTTAAAAATAATATATTGAAAATTTTTGAATAAAAATTAAAAATTGTGGAGATATCAATTTAGGAAAAATTATATTGATTTCATTTGAAAATATTTCAGTTTTTCAACTTTCATATTTATCAATTGGGCCCAATTGATAAATATGAAAGTTGAAAAACTGAAATATTAAAGGAAATCCAGATTTTTTAACTAGTACCTATAAGTGTGGAAATTTTTCAGGTAATATTTTTTTTTTTCTGGAATATTGTGCTATTTATTAGAAGTGCTTCTTACTATAGTTCGTATCCGTGCGCTATCAATAAATTTTTTTTTCGCAATAAATCAAGTAAATTCTGTAAGGCTTTCAACATAAATGTACAAATTCTCTTTTACAGTTGACTTTATAATTCCCACGCTTTATACGAGAATCTATAAAATTTCTTGTTAATTCAAAATACATGAAAATGCCTTAAGAACAAGCTAGTGTCGCTAGTAGCTCTTCTTATAAACTTATAACGTTCCTACAAATAGTTCGACCTCGATCAACAAAAAGAAGTTATTTGCGAAGCTGTCAGAAAAGAGAACAAACGAACTTTTGTATTGTTTACTAACTCCAGCCTAAACGGTACAATAACTGATCAAGCCACATAACCTAGACAGCCGTCGACTTGAAGACTTCAAAAGGGTCGGAAATTACAAAATTCCTGAAACATATGAAGAATACTGGAGTCAAGCCATTATAACAAGTTGAAGTGTGTCGCCTTAGATCCTTTGTCGCAGCACTCATATCCTCCAATGTGATCACTGTATCCAGGAGATCTTTAATCTCTTCAGAGAAAGTAGGAATATACGCAAGAAATTCATGAGTGGAAGAGGATGTTGTCGACGTGACGTCGATTCAGAATAGAGGCTACTGTAGTACTCTCGAATATACTCTAATAGTTGTTGCCATGTAGAGCTACTCGGCTGGAGACACGCCTACACTCAGCAAGCGTAATTGTCTGCACAACACATACTTCAAGCTGTGCTTGTAAGTTTGTGCTGCCGAGCGTTCCTTTATTCTATTAAAATAAATAATCAACTCCGCCTGAATTGGGAGAAGAGCTGCCACCCGAGATACTTTGGCCGACAATCTAGAAGCTTGATACCCACTTTGATTGAAATTCGTTTCGATGAAGGATCGAATTTGGAGGTTTCCAACATCCCACCATTGACTAAGAAAGGGAAAGTCAGCTTTCCTCTCTTGCCAATCGTGGCAGAATTCAATTAACTCATTAATGAACTGTTAAGACTTCAACAAATAGTTGTTGAGTATCTAGTACGCAGTTCTTCTTTCAACTAGAGTACTGGTTGTCACTACAACAAGATGATCGCTAACCGTACATACTTCATGAGTGACACCAATGTTGTAGTATTCCAGGTGAGACATAAAGTCTATCAATTGTTGAGCCTGTGACGCTTCCATGCATATTTCGCCAGACCCTCGTGTATGATCTAGTCGATATATAACCACGAGTCTGAAAACACTGACAAAATTCCCCAATAGAACGGCATTGATGGAATTGAACTCAATTTCGGAATGCCGATCCATTGTGGGATTCAAATTGCAGTTGAAATCACCTTCGAAAACAGATTCAGCGCTAAAATTATCCAGACAGGATCGAGCATTATTCAGAACTTGTCTTAACTTGTCTTGTAATAATCTGGTCATGAGGAAGGTACATTTTTACTACCTTGATGTTTTTGTCCTGAATGACAAAATCCAAGAAAGAAGCGGAGTCTGGGAAGATATCTATATAAAAAGGAAACGACGGTGGAAATTTGTTGGATACAATGAGTGCCACCCCTGTGTCTCGGCCAGGAGCAGGTGTGCCAAACATTGCATATCCATTGTGAGATAAGCATAATGCTGAAGATTTGTGTAAGTGTCTTGTATGAATTTCGTCTCCGGTAGAAGTGCGATGACTATATCGAACACATCGACGTGTGCGATATTGTTATGTAGCCTTGCATGTGCACTTAAACCTTCATTGTTAAGAGAATCTATCATACACATTTAAAGAAATAAAAAGCTCGTAAGATGACAGTACAACATCTATTGACGAGGAGCGTTGGCCACGCGATGCTCCTTAATCACCTCATCCACCGTCCTATGGATACGGTCACAGCGAGTTGTATCTTTCTTCATAGACTCCTACCGTAAGAGTTGAAGTTGAGCAAGTAGCAACTGTGGCCTTTCCAGTTCTCTTACAAGAATATTCCAGACTTTAATCTGAACTCTTCTTGCAATGGAGCTGGTCAAGAATGCCGCGAATCTTCTTCCTCGGAATGGTTTCCAAAACCTTCGCGACTTAAAATTGGCTACCAGTCGAAATTGTGCTACCACAGGACTCGTATCTTGCAGTCCGAAATCGGCTCGAGATATACTTCCGTCGCTCTCACAACAACCTTAAAACTGCAAGTTCCACTGTTGTCCGTCTCTAAGTGAGGCCGTTTTGGAGCGACTGGCTTGGCTGGCTCTGGAGGATGTAGAATCGCCCGGTCCACCTTGGTCTTCCTTCTCGTCCTCCTTTTCTTCCCTATTTGGCTGCTTCACTCCTCGTCCGAAGTACCCAAGCTTTTGCATGCCGACGTGGCACCACTTACAGCTGTGATAATATTTGCCTCTGGGACAACCTCAGACACTTTAGCTACTGGCTGCTCTAAGATAGCAGGTTAAGCGCTGGTGGAAGTTTCCTTCTCGAGAGCTACTACTGTATCAATAGTTTCTTTCTCCGGAGCCAGTACTGTAATAGCAGTGGTTTCCTTCGAGGGAGCCTTCTGATCAGCCTTCTTCCCACTTCTATCGGGACAGTCGGCAAAAAAATGATCTACCAAATGGCAAGCATGGCATATCGCCTCGGTGTACACGTCTATCCAGTGCCTCGACCTAGATATGCTCAGCCAAAAGCCTTATGGAAGTGTAAATTCCTTATTCAAGGTGAAGTACGCCTCCCAGCAGGTACTGAAAATACACCGCCCGAGACCTTCGTCCCAAATTTTTAGGGAATGACTCAAAACATCCCATGAACCTTCTCAAATCTCCCAACGAAATTCGTAAGGTTTTCATTTTGGGCTCGCATCGGGATCCGCGAAAACATAAGTTTCGTGGGCTTTTCCCTGAGTGAGAATGGCGCTAGTTGTATAGCTTTCAACTCAATTCGGGCAAGCATAAGCTTGGTAGCACTTTCTCGGAGGGTCTTGATGTGCACCTCAACCATTTCCCCAGATATTATCCCCATGCAAAATAGCTGCTCATGGAAGATAACCTGGAAGATTGCTTTCAGGTATTGGTTTTGAGGACATCTGCTGATGTGTTCGAGCTGCATCCCGTAGCTGTTCTTAGGCCGAGACTTACACGTGTCTATATGGCTGCACGACGTGTAATGCCCTTATCTAAAATTTCGATTGTAGAAGCTTTCTTTTAGCTGCCACTTACTTACTTGGCATAATAGTTCGCTGACTCTAGTGCTGGGAACTAGGTGTTGGAACTAGGATCATTTCTGGTACTGCGCTTACCTTCGTCGAAAGCGGCGGCGATTTTGTTGCTGCTGTTGAAGGTGCAACTATTGTTGTGGCTGCTGCTATAGCTACTACTGTAGCTGCAGTTACTGCTGATGTTGCTGCTGTGGTGATCTCTTTTGGAGCTGATGCTCCAATTTCCAATTTCAGATTTCTTCGGATTATGTAACGCTGCAATTTCTTTGAGCTCTTTCAGTTGGTCTCTCGAAATTCTTTTTGGAAGAGGCACTTGTGCTCTTCTTCCCTTACTATTTAATTTGGGGGAGTCTTCAGTGCCCCCACCCTGAGTCGCATTCATTTTGAATGCGACAGTCTTGAAAGATACTTCTTTTTTTCTTCTTTATTTTCAAGATTAATTTTTATTCTTATTTTTATTAATTTGTTGTCCTAAATATATCGAAATTACATAAGAAATTTTGTGTTGCCATGACAACGAAAGAATTAAATTAAATTGTTTCCTCAAAAGTCACTAAGATAAAACTTTGCACACCTTTCCACAACCTTTTTGGATTTTATTTTCTAAAGAATTCACTACATGTGATGATCGTTGCTGTATATGAACGCCAATAACACAGTTATCATTTTTCCACTCTTTACTATCGCCTTTTTGCGTGGTTTTAACCGAACGCAAAATGCCACGTCCGGTCTCTGCGCAAAAAATAATTATTATTTTTTTTTGTGTTAGGACTCTTTAATAAAACGTAAAATTAAAAACATGTAAAAAAAATGACTCCGAAAACAAAAACAAAAAAAAAAGCTCTAGCAAGGTTGCAAAATGCTCAAACAATATAGATAAGGAGCTTGATAAAAGGTATGAAACCCAAAAGCTAGACATGGCACACGAAGAACACAAAAGAATAAAAAACAAAGGTAAAAAGTAAAGTAAACGTTTTCAAAATAATTTTGGAAATCGAAGTTATACTAAATTTAATGAGTGTGCCCATATCTACAGATAAGTGGAAATTTCAAGAGAAGTCCTCCATGAAAAATTATCCAAATAGTTAAGAAGAATTTTTCTAACACGACCGAATGAGAAATTTAGAATTTATAAACAAATAATTTTGTTAAATGCCACCAACTCCATCATACAGTCATGCGAGAGCAGGCTTTAGTGTCGTGGACTTCAACAAGCTGCCCTCGTCATCCCTCCATCTCAAAATTTCTAACGAAGAGCTTGCTCTTCCCACAGCACTTGGTTCGTAAACGTGTCTTCAATCTGTCAACGAAGTGCCGCTTAAGTGTTTGTGCGTGGTGTTGTGGGTCACTGTTCTGATTCCCATCTTCGACTCTCATGTAGTGCAAATGATTTGCAGATTGGATCATTATAAATTTATTTATTTTTATTTATAACGAAGAATTCAAGAAACGTATTGTGATTCTCAAAAAGATCCTGCATCGAAAGTCTCTCTGAATTTCAAAAGAAGGAAATTCGGAAAGCTAGTGACTGTACTGCGCAGACGGGAATACCCAACGGGTCTTTTCTGAGTCCCGCTCTTGGTGGAAATAAGTCCCACAACAGCTTATACAAAAGATAAGTAATTTGTAAACTTACATTAATTTTATTAAGTATAACAGAATAAGAACGATTTCTGTATACATTTTATTAAATTTTCTTTCAGGAATGGCATAAGCAATACGTTCTAGATACTTCCCATAACACAATAAGAAACAATTTCTCGAAAATTTGTCGATAACAACATACAATACGTTAT
This sequence comes from Dioctria rufipes, assembly GCA_963924295.1. Lineage (NCBI taxonomy): Eukaryota > Metazoa > Arthropoda > Insecta > Diptera > Asilidae > Dioctria > Dioctria rufipes. Next base: position 97,554,702 of record OZ002740.1, on the reverse strand, counting down.
ACGCACAACGGCTATACAAACGCAAAAGGTTTATATATACATTTTTATTTTATTTCGGGCATAACGTAAGCGAAAATTCCTAAGACTTTTCTACAACAGAACATGAAATGAATGAAATGAATTTTCTGACCCGGATCTATAATAGTGCAAACCTAGAAATCTTCTACCTAAAGTAAACGGCTTATACGAAATATAAGTGAGCGTGTAATGTCGGTTCGATTCTTGTTAAAGCTCGTATGATTGAAAACTTGGCTACGCAATGCTGCCCTTACCAAAGTCTCTTGAAATAGCCCTTTCTCGTTTTATTTTTTCTCAAAACTATGAGCTATCATACAATGCAAGTAAAACCGGAGTTCGTTCCTACTCTCTTTAGCTACATCTAGTCGAATAAGATTCATCGATCTAATTAGACCACCTGCTTTCGTGAGGGAGTTTCCTCTTCAGGACTCACCACGTCGTCTTTTTCTTCCCGTAATAAAAACAAAAGGAGATAAATAAACCATTTCTTCAAAAGCAGTCTAATTCCTTGAAGGAAAAGGAGCCAAGACACGCCAATCGCAAACGAAAGTAGTTGTCAGGAAGTGTTCCTGGGAAACCTCTTTCGGCCACCCGAGTTAGTTACACAGGTTGTCAAAAAGAGGCTCCCCGAGCCAAATTTCCTCGCAACTCGAATCAAGCACGAAATCGTATTCATTAGCATGAGCCATTGCACCTGTTCACCTGTTCACTTGTCCCGAAACGAATGGTCAAAGCCATTATCCAATCTAGGACCTACGCGAAAGCTAACGCTAAGCATATCCTGGAGAGTTGTACCGCGGATTCATATCCCGACAAGCATAAACAACGAAACGTAGTATGAGCATAATATAGCAAAAACTGAGGTTCTTCAATGAAAGCTTGTCTATTTTATGTTAGAACGAATCACAAGTAAAAACACTGCTCATCTACTGGAGTCCCGGCACTTCACTTTGCGTCGCTAGGCTTGTGGCGTTTGGACTTCAGGTGAAGCAGATTGCGTGAAGAAACGCTAGTTACTTTCAGCTCTCAGTTATGGAATAATAAGACATAAAAAAGTTGTTGAAGCTGACGGCACTGAAGTCAGTGATGACGAAACTTTGTCATTTTATGCTGAAGACGATACAATCGTCCACCAACTTCGGAAGAACGAAGATAATTGGTTTCCCACAAAGCTTCAAAATTTAACGAATATACTTGATGAAATTGATGTTAGTGAATAAACACTAGATATTCAAAGCATTTCACAATGTCAAGCAAATAATATCACACTTCGATCAGGAAAAGGAGGGCTAGTACATCAATCTGATGTTATATTTCTAAATTTTCTGGCAGATTCTGTGGAAATGACTTTATCCATTTCATCTGCTTCGAACACAACCACTAAATGTAAGCAATTTTTTCGGATTCTAAGATTCCCTGGTATATATGCCATCGGATATTAATGAACTCTTAAATAATAACTTAAAAGAAAGGATGAAAAGGATGAATGCCTTAGCATACATTTTAGTCTATGAAATGAGACGATATTCTTATTATATTCCGATGGAAATAATAAGCAGCTGCAAGGTATCCTTAATCTAACGATTCTGAGGAAGGAATCCCTTCGGAAACCCCGATTGCCTTAATGCGTATGGTGAAAAACACAAATAATTTTTTAAATAGAGAGCATAGGAAATAAAAACCTAAATTGGATCCTAGTATTCCACTTAAGCAAAGAAAAACTGCTAATCTTTTGAAACAAACTTGTAATAAGTGGTAACCTAAGAATTTGACTGCAGAAGATTGTTTCCAACACAGTACATTCTGGATGCTCACAACAACAATAATCTCAGCGCAAAAGAGAAAAGGAATGTTGAGACTTATATGAAAGATTGCATTGGTACCCAGCGAGTATTCTTCAATAACCGAAAACAGATCCAACAATAAAAAATATAAAAACTCTTAGCCTGTTATTTTCCAACGGAATATTCCATATGAACACTTTAAACAATTCAAGGACTTAGATCCAAAGGATTTCATAAAGGAATTCAAAAAGGAACAACTAAAAAAGCTAGAAGTGGTATGTAAGATCAATTATTATGATACCCAAATGAATGCCCGCATGTAACTTCGTATGGTGCATGTTTAATTATTGGAGAAGTTTTTCACATATATTTCTAGATTGGTACGTCGGACAGTAAAAATGAATATAAACAATTTCATATCATTTTATATTCTAAAGAACTTTTCAGTGCAATAAAAACATTTAGGAATGATTGTTTTAACAGTATACGCAAAACCCTAAATTTATATATTATACATATTTATATATATACACGGTTACGCGATTTATCCCATTTCTGAAATTGTATTTACTATTTTTATATAAGCGCCATGTACAAAATTTCAGCTGCCTACGTTAACGCGCTCTCAGTCAGTGTCCAAATATATAGTAAAACGAAATTTTTGAATGGCAACACGAAGAAGTTATCCGATTTGTCCCGTTTTCAAACTTAAATTTACTTTTTATAAAATAAATTATAGCTCACTTCTCGAGTTATCGTGAGGACAGACGCGATGAAATCCCTGGGCATTTTACTCCATCAGGCTTGATGCAAATCTGCAAGTTGATATCAGGTCACTATTAGAAAATAATTCCCATATTTCGGCAGGGGTCGAACGCACTGCATTGTCCGCACTAGGCAAAGTCCAAAAGAAAGCCTTCGGCTAATTAGCGATAATATATGAATAGCAACTATCTAGAGCACCGGCGTAATGTCGGATGTCGATCTCTTTTTTATCGCTACTCTTATGGCTATTGCTCTGACGAAATCTCTAGGCTGATCACTAGTAGAAATCCACCCAAGCTGTAACCCAAGCTTCGCTACTTCTATGGTTATTACTCTGACGAAATATATAAGCTGATCCCTAGTAGAATTCTTTCTATGCGCACCACACAAGCTGTAGCCCAAGCGCACTATCACAACCTTGAAGTCAGATTGGGCTGCACCGTGAATTTCCGCGAATCCCTCATAAGCAGACAAAACTGCAAACATTCAAGCGTAATGCATACAGTCATCTCTTTGGCTCAATCGGAACCCTCGAAAAATACTCCCCAAGCCATAGAACAGAATCTTTCACTACTACATGAAAGCCCTAACATAGGCCAAACACTCTAAAATATTTGCGGTGTTCTCATATAAAACTGTCAAAAGTTTGATTTGAATAGATCCTGCGCCCTAAATTACTATCCATACAGAATCTTCCCAACCGTTGTCAAATTTTTATATATTTAATATATTATTTAAAAAATTTATCTTAACCAATTGACTACGATTCCCCAAACAAAAACTCTCAACTGACTAATAATTGCATATGTGAATGTGCGTGGTCCGATGAAGAATCAATCTGCCTACAGAGTCGAACAACGGCCGCACATACACAATTCCAACTATTGCTCAGCTGAGAGCTATTGAGGTTGGTTTTTAATCAAAAGTATTTTACTATTTCGTTAAGTAATGTATATAGTGTGTAGCCTTAGGGAAGGTAAGCAGCCAAGTGTAAAAGTACTGGAGGACTATTTTTCTGTATGGACAGTAACTTGATAGTAACTTAAGGTTTATGGTATATATAAAATCAGTCCACTCACTTTTCCATAAGAATAAATATAAAACATTTTAGAGTATTGGACTAGTACGCACACAAGATTTCTGTTTAATGTCTTGAGAAGTATTTCTCGAGGGCTTTGGATCAACCAAATAATCCTCAATACCCTACCCCTACTTCCTTTCACGACAAGACTGTGCTACGGCATCATAGGGTATCCTCTGAGCTTTGGTAACATCATAAAATGAAGAAAAAAAAAAAGGCTTTCAAATTGCAGGAATTTCTACTTATTTTAGCCTCGGAAATTTACAATAAAAAGCAAAAGATTTTATAATATTCCTGTTGAATCTAGCTACTGCTGATTTATAACAATGGACGGAGCGATTTGCTATTTCATGAGGCAGAAAAAATATTGTGTTTCTGTAAATCAGCGTTGGAGCACCATTTAAAACGTTTACTACACAAAAATATGTAAAACTCAACCAATCACATGAAATTTTACACCCAAAAAAAGAATTAAATTAAAAAAAATATTTTCCTGTGTCCAAGTGATATTTTAATCGCTATAAGCACTCTTATAAGAAATTAAAGTAATTCAGACTTTAATTTTCAAAGTTATTCTTAACTGAATCCTGCGTATGGGCAAGAGAGACTGCGCATGGTAAACACTATTTTTACCTTATTATTTTTGCGGTGATTGCATCTGCAGCCAACATAAAAACGTCAAATGGCATAAGTAAACGTTCAGTAAGCAATATTTTGTGTTGGTAGCCCCAACTCTGCCATAGGGTGAAAGAGAGAACTGTAAAACTTGTGCCATTCTTTCCTATAGGAAAATGCCAATACGCTCAGTCCATTGTTATAAGTCAGTGGCTGCAACTGCTTTATGATTTACGCAACAGCCAGCATCACAATTGTCAACAAAAGCTAATTCTGTGAGTACCATCATGCAACATGATCAAGGCGATTAAGAAGTACAAGTTAGTTGCGGTCATGGAGCGAGAATGGTCAACCTTACCTCGGGTTTGTGTTATTTATTGATGTTCTTTAAATTCGAAAAAAGTAAATTTCGGTTCGAAAATGAGATCGATTGGGCAACTCATTCGCAGTGCTGCCATACAAAAATTTCATTTTTCACTATATATTTGGGCACACTTCAAAAGTGGATTAAATCGAACAACCCCCTCTTGGTGATGCCATACAAAACTTTAGTTTGTCACTATATATTTTCACATTATCTGAGAATGCGTAAATGTAGAAAACTAAAATTTTGTGGATATAGTTTTCGTAAATATAGTAGGTAAATAAAATATAAAAAATGAAAAATTTCGGGCAACCTTCTCGGTGTTGCCATAGAGATATCTGGGTTTTCACTTTATATAACTTTTATGTTGACTTAGGGTATGATATTATTGATCTTAGACCAATTGTGTCCTTTCTCTATCTTTATGAAAAATTAACCGTTAAACATTGCTTCTTGTAGAGGTTTTGTAAAGCAAAATGGTTACGAACACAAAACTAGAACAATTGAAAAACAATTGCTAGAGCATAGACAATATTATTACTCACACCTGGGAAAAAATCAGGGGAATTCTGTTTACAGAGCTCGCATTAATATATCAACAAAAGATACTATAAAACTTTCTGGACTAAAATTTAAATGAAACTTAAAATATTTATACCCTAGACGAAATCTCATAGGATCTAATAAGTTTGTCATAGAAAATTAATTGGACACCTATCCATAAAATTATAAGATATTTTGATTTTTACATTTCCATTCCAACTTTTCTAAAAAACGTGTATCTTTAAGGTCGAAAATGGGACAAGTCGTACGAAAATTTCGTTTTTCACTATATAGAAATATATATAATGTCGTAGACATTTGACGTAACTCAGCATTTCACGAAAAGTCTAGACACTTCATGGAAAGTAGGCAAATAATGTAACGGTTTTGACTTAGCCCCTTTTTACATTATGTGTCTGAAATTTTTAGTCATTTCATTAAATGCTAAAAGCGTTTACTCCGATACTGTAATATCACCCCATATAACCAAATACTAGTAGTGGGAGATGGGTGGTGGAGGGGGAGATCGCACCCAAGCCTGCGACACACATACCCACACACCACACATACACACACACCCATATACACACTCATATACACACATACACACGCATACACGCGTCGCATATTTGGTTATATAGGGTGGTATTACAGTATCGGCGTAAACGCTTTTAGCATTTGATGAAATGACTAAAAATTTCAGACACATAATGTAAAAAGGGGCTAAGTCAAAACCGTTACATTATTTGCCTACTTTCCATGAAGTACTAGACTTTTCGTGAAATGCTGAGTTACGACAAATGTCTACGACATATATATGGCGACGTAGAGGGCTGACATTTTTCATAAAAATAATAAATATAATTTCAAAAATGGAGTATTGCCTTAGAAAGTTTTGGTTTTACACTTTATTTCACTTTTATACTCATCTAAAGAATAATATTATTGGTTTTAGGCCAATTATAACTATTCTCTTTTCTTTTTTTCTTAGAAGATTCTTTAAAAGGTAAATCTATCACTTAATGTTAAGCCATCCTGTATAATAAAACACTTACTCGGAATATAAAATGGTACGCAATTACACATGGATAGCGAACAATTTCCAAAGCACTCAATTTCGCAATTGCTCTGGGTGTACATTTTGAAAAATCGAAGATATTTTTCGTGACTAAAGTAGCATTGTCGTCTAAATAAAAAAAGTATGTAACTTTTTTATTTAAATGTATGTACAAAATATTGCAAAAGTATACAAAATTATGGAGAGTAGTTTCTTAATCTAGAAGAAGTGATTTGCATATTTAGTTTTACGGCAACCAGAACTTTTTGTCCAAAAGATATTCGCACATGATTACGTTCCCCATCAGGATAATCGTTCGGAGGATGAAGGAACAACTAAACATAAGTATAAATAATACAAATTTTAGTAAATCCTTACTAAATTTATAAAGAATAGTAAATTACATATGCTAATATTCTTAGCAATCATTTAATTTGCATTAATTGAAGCTGAAGTTTAAAAATAAATTGTGTCGTGTGCCCTGTTATTTTAATTACTGTTCTATCTAAATTTTCGTAACAAACCGTATGTGGTATTCGGTTAACGAAATTATACTAGCTGTTCCAGGTCCAACTATATTACGACCATGATATATCCAGAAAGACAGAATACAAAGTCGGATTGTTTTAACAACACAAATGAATATTTTTATTTGAAACGATTAATTTTAGTTTCACAACTAGAATTTAATAAAGTACAACTAATTATTTAATTATTATATTTTTGATAAAATACTTTCTTTCTTTTTCCTCTGACAACTAAAACAAAAGTATTTTATATATTTCTCAACCTACTTAAAACATGAAAAATACAACTCATAAACATAATTCACTCTGTTCCGCAACAATGTGCTGGATTAAGCGATAGCGAATTTATGAAATGTTGTTATGCTAGAATCCGCAATAAGTGATGTAAAGTGTAAGTGTGTTAAAATGTCTAAATGCTCATTCAGAATATGTTAGCTAATGTAATTTTAAACTTCTATGCACAATTTCAGTGAAATTAATTAATATTTAGAGGTCGTTCTAATAGAAAGTTGTGTTTTTTGAGCTGATTTCGACTTTCAGGAAAACGCTTTCAATATTTTCTATCATAAATTTTTAATTTAACAATATTTTTTCTTGATTTTTTTTTTTAATTAAAGGCAACTTTGTTGTGAACTTATTATAGTGAAAGTCGTTTTGAAAAATTTAATTCTTCTATTTATAATAAATTTTTCATTCGCGTCAATTTTTCTGTTACGAAAAGTGGCACGCGGGTATACTTTTTCTGCTATAATGTAATTTCCAATCGATTATCTTTCAAACAACTACAACTTAAAGGGGCCATGTAGTGTATGAACTATCCTTAAAGTGCGACTTTCGAAAGTGAAGCATTTATACAAATTACAAACAATATGTGCCGGTCCATAAAATATAGACTTTTGTAACAAAGTGATTTCTAGAAAAAATTTTATACCTGATATGAACATAAAAGTTGAAAAAAGTCAAAAACCAAAAGTACGGTTTCGGTATGGCAACACCAAGAACGAGTTGTCCGATTTAGTTAATTTTGGAAATTTTATTTACTATTTGTATGAAAATGTGTACAAAGTTTGAGCTCTCCACGTCGACGCGTTTTTAGGCATGGTCCAAATATATAGTGAAAAGCCAAAGTATTGCATGACAACAACAAGAAGAGGTTGGCCGATTTAGTATAGTTTTTCATTTACTGTTATTATTAAAATACTATGTACAAAATTTCAGCTCTCTCCATCAACCCGTTTTCGAATAGTGCCCACATATACCGTAAAAAACGAAATTTTTGTATGGCAACCCTTCGAAAGAGTTGCCTGATTTGTCCCATTTTCAAAATTAAATGCATATTCGTTTCAAAAAATCCCGTGCGCAAAACATCAGCACACTTAGTGAACGCGCTCTGCAGTTATCTTGCGGACGGACAGCCAGAGGGAGAGACAGACAGGCAGCCATCCAAACAAACTGACAATAATTGGAAAAGATGTCATTAGTACAAAGTCGTTATAGTCCGGTACGGGAGGTAGCGTTGCATTTTAGGTAGTGTTGTTATGCCGATCGATTGTGATCTTTTTCGATAGATCTGGTATGACCAATAAGTGAACCAAGCGTGACATGATGTCAACTGCATATAAAAAATAGTTTCAGCCAGCATACTATTTCTTAAAACAAAATTTCTTTTTATCACTTTCGCACACCCACACCCATCGCTACTTGAGCAGCTGACGGTCGATTCACTGATTAGTTGTACGAGATCAATTATGGATATCAAAATCAGCCGGCATACTCTGACTTTTTCGTTTGCAATGCTACCTCCCGGACCATTCCGTTTATGGGTCGGCGCATCTTTGTAATTTGCAAAAATGCTTAACCTTCAAATATCGGATTTTGAGAACAGCTCATACACTATTTGACCCCCTTAAGTTGTAGTTGTTTGGAAGATAATCGATTATAAATTACATTATAGTAGACATAGTATACCCGCGTGATACTTTTCCTTACAAAAAAACTGACGCGAATTCAAATAATTGGAGCTCGGGTCAGAGTTTTCGCTTTGAAAAATTTATAAAAAATAGAAGAATTTAATCTTTTAAAACGATTTTTACTGCAGGAAGTTCAGAACTGAATTGCTTTAATTTAGAGAAACAATCAACAAAAATTTTGTCAAATTAAAAAGTTATTACAGAAAAAGTTGAAACAGTTCTCGTGGAAGTCAAAAACAGCAAAAAAAACACTATTTTCAATTTGAGCGACCTCTAAACATTAATGAATTTCACTGAAATTTTGCATAGAAGTTCAAAATTACATTAGCTAACAAATATTAATACATTTGCAAATCTATACGTTTTTGGGCCACCCTACAGGGTATACTCGGCGATGTTAGCCATGCACATAGTTCATTGTTTGACTTTGCTGCCTAACTGTTTGTCAGTTTCAAGTTTCTATCCCATCCACTCATCTTACTACTCTCCCTCTTTTCTACTGTACTGCAAAGCAATGCAATGTAAATGAAAAATCTATCAAACACAGTATTCTTGAAGAAACCGGCTGCCTACGGAAGAGGTAACAGAAGCAAAGAGAACACGCAAGCAATGCATACGAATCCAACGGAGTTCAGGCGCTTTGACTACCCGAAACTGGCCACCATGGTGAGTTTCGGGTCGTGGAAAAGCAGAGAATTTTCGTATGATTCGTGAGAGCGGGTCGTAATATCACCACAGGTAACTGGGTGGTGAGTGTCGGATCGCCACAAAGCAGAGAATTGTCGTAACATTTGTGCGAGCGGGTCGTAATTATACGATCCGCCTTTTCCTATATACGAGATGCGTATTCTTTCTCTTAGATTTTCGGTGGTGTGAGTCATATTTTAAGAGAGGAAAGCTAAGAGCTATAAGTTCGATGTCGAAAGTGTTGGAGAAACTGAGAAACTCAATTTGGTTACAATTAAAGGGGTTTTTACAAGCTAGGAGTACGCCTCGGCCATGAGTTTCAGAATCAGTAAGTCTATCTTTTCTAAAAATTTGATAGGAATTGTCAAGGATCTCAGCATCATGAAAGTCATGATGCAGCCACCTTTCAGTGAAAGCAGCTAGGTATATCAAAACAACAGAAGATTTGAAGATTTGTTGAGTTTTTGTCCTAATCCCCCTTGCGTTTTGATAGTAAAGGGAGAGGGATTAGAGTTTTTTGAAATATTGCTACTTATGTTAGATATATTTATAAGTTGGCGCGTGGAATATCCGAATAATTCAGTAAAATTGTCAGAATTGCCAAAATGTGGGATCCAATTACTTGTTCTGCAATCCGCTGAGATAGTTAAAATAAATGATGCAACCGGTTTAGAATTCCAATTCCGGCCATAAAAAACCATTAATCATCTGTCGATAGCGCAATCCATTCACCGTAACTGTTGCTCCAGCCTCATTTTCGAAAAAGTAAGGTCCAATGACCCCGCGGGACCATAAACCGCACCAAACAGTCACACGTTGAGGATAGAGAGGCTTTTCAACAATAACTCTTCGGTTTTCCGAGCCCCAGATGCGACAATTTTGCTTGTTGATGAAACCATCGAGGTGGAAATGGGCCTCATCACTCAAGAGGAGTTTTCGATGGAATTTCGGATCATTTTCATGCATTTCAAGGACCCAATCAGCAAAGACTCGACGTTGTTGATGATCGGCCGGCTTGAGTTCTTATGTTAACTGAACTTTATAAGCCTTAAGATCCAAATCTTTATGCAAAATACGGTGTAATGACGTTTGTGGAATGCCTAATTCCAAAGAACGACGAGGAATGGACAAACCTGGGCTTTCTTCAACACTTTCGGCTACAGCAGCAATATTCTCGGCTTTTCTTGAGCGACGTGCACGGGTTTTATTCTTCACTTCACTAAGTTGTCCCGACAGCTCGAATTTTTCTACCAATTTCTGTATTGCGGTCCGACAAGGTGCTTCACGACGACCCAAAAATGCACGAGTTTTACGAACCGTCTCTGCCACATTTTCACCATTTTTATAGTGAATTTTAATAATTTCAATGCGTTGTTGAATCGTGTAACGTTCCATGTCTATTAATGGCGTAGTTTCTACTTGTCAAATGTCAAAAATGACAGCACAAAAAGTGACATCTACCGAAATAGCGGGCTAATTAAAATAACACCTCTTATTGGAAAACTATATATATATGTATATAAGTTAATGAATTCGACTTAGGAAATTTAAAAAAAAAAAAAATTAAAACAATAAAATTTTATTTTAAAACTACTAAGTTTATTTTAACCGAATTACATGAAATCAAAAATACAACTAACTGCGTAATGACAATCGAAAGCAAAAACCTTTTACAATTTATTTTCCTAATTACTAAAAACGTTGATTCGACATATTTAGCGTGAGAACGACGATTCCATGTTAATGAACTGCAACGTGCCGCCGTTGTATTGCATCGTGAGGATGTAATACGATGCTCCTATTTTTCTATGGGAAAGTTATGTGATTGCGTGTTAACTCTTCCCCTTTTAAATTCGAATGTCCTCATTTGATTTTCTTGCTGTTGTCCTTTTCCTTAGAAGAATGGCGTTTCGTAAAACTTCCTTTTGGATGTTGGTACCTTTGTTGTTGTTTCCGATGCTAGGTTTTCGATCTGGATGCTTCCGTGATATGATTGATTCGAGATGGTGTCTTCGTCTGAATGTTGTATGGTTGATGTATTGTTCTTAACTGCGTGATTTCTTTTAACTATGGCGATAGATCCTTTGTTTCTAAGTATGATTACCACGAGAACTGTTATAATAACTATGGTGGTCAAGCTGATGCCGTAACTGGTGAGTTGGTAAGTATTTCTCTCGTTTTGCAGAAGTTCGAATTGTTTGGTGTTATTAATTTGGATGTCCTTCATCATTTGTAACGATACTACTTCTTTAAACCGCTTCTCAAAAGGGGTTGGTTGTAGAATAGCCGGAAGGATTTGAATTGCTGCTTGTTCTTTGGAAATGTAGGTTCTACCGTTGATTGATAAGCTAGTATTGTGGAATTTGACTAGGTATGTGCCGGTGAGATTATGGTTTTCGTCCTCTATGTGGATACTGCCATTGAATTGGTTTAGTAGTATGAGACCATCCGCTATCTCTTCGATCGTTGGAATATGTTGGTTATTTGACTGGTTACAAGTTGAAGGACGGCTTTTGAGCATATTTGGTAGGCACGTCGAAGAACTTATATCTACAATGTCGTCTTGTTTGCAAATTGATAAGGAATTAAAGGTTTTACACTTATCTTTTATTCCATAAACCTTATCCTGGTTCTTTAAACTTTGACTGGTTTTATTAATAATTTTTCATAAGTTTCTACGTTTGTCATCGGAATATAAACTATGTAAAATAGGAAAGAGTTATTCGTTATTATTTTGACATTTGTGAAGTCTAATGCTTCTTCTGGCGTTGCAAAAGGCAAACTTTCTTCTTCTAATTTATTAATTGCTAATTTTATTTCCATATTTGATAAAATGAGTGAATTTATGATTCCTAATTTAGCCCAATGTATTCCGTATTTGATATTTACGATTTCTTCTTTAATTATTCTAATTTTGTATTGGATACTTAGGCTTAGCTGATCATTAATTGGACTTTCTTTCATTATCATATTTCTAATTTCGTTGGCTATTTTCGTAATATTATTTAATCTTTCATTATAAAGTTGATTTATTATTACCTGTCTGTTATTATTTTCTAAAACATTATTAATTTTGTTCTTTGTTATTTCAAAATCCTCATGGTCAGGATTACCCGCAATCCATTTCCATGCGCTACCAATAAAGTCTAATGATCGTTTAGTTTTATGAATTTTAATGCCGTCAAGTAGTGTCTGTAATTGTGTTAATTCGTGTCTCAAGTAAAGATATAAAGGATTCCTGTCCGTAATTTGGTTGTCAAGTATTGTTTGTATGTTGTCAATGAATTTTTGATATTTATCTAATTCTATCACGTGGATAAGTTTGAAATTTCCTTCATGAATTTTAGCTGTACCGGTGCTGATGGAGATGACTTGAGAGTTCGTGTAGTCTAATATTTGAACTTCGGCGGGAATAGTGCTTAAAGCACCCATTAAAATTAACAAATGTATGGTTAACATTTGGGAGTTGTATGAATAACGACGACAGGTGTTCAAAATTGCCTCGTCCTATTATATTGGTACCGTTTGTGGTCTTTTTCGCAACCAATTGGGCGGCTGTTGATATGTATTGTTGAAAAATCTGGCGTGTTTATCCTTTATTTCTCCTACTTATCAACTCCGTTTTGTTCCTGGTGTGGATGACTCCGGGGCCTCGTTTCCCAATTTGTAGTTGTTGAAATTTCGAAGGATTTATCCCTTTTTACTTGCCACTAGAGATGAAAGTAATTTCTTAAGAATCGATTAGTGAGCTGCTGTGATGGTTACACTTGCACTACACAAAACAGTTTTAATTTCTGATTAAATTCTTCAAATATCACTTGTAAACAGTTTGGACTTTTCAATTACTTAAAATCTCAACGATCCCTGCTCGGGCGCCAGTTAATGAATTCGACTTAGGAAATTTAAAAAAATAAATAAATTAAAACAATAAAATTTTATTTTAAAACTACTAAGTTTATTTTAACCGAATTACATGAAATCAAAAATACAACTAACTGCGTAATGACAATCGAAAGCAAAAACCTTTTACAATTTATTTTCCTAATTACTAAAAACGTTGATTCGACATATTTAGCGTGAGAACGACGATTCCATGTTAATGAACTGCAACGTGCCGCCGTTGTATTGCATCGTGAGGATGTAATACGATGCTCCTATTTTTCTATGGGAAAGTTATGTGATTGCGTGTTAACTTATATACCCCATGATGGAGTGCACAGCATACAGGAAGGAGATAGGGAAAGGATTAGGAACGTTATATTTAGCATCATTCAGTGTTCAACAATAGCAGTATTACTACTCGGATATTAGCAAACATAGTCAAGAAGATTATAATTCGTTAATTTAGTAACGCTTTCTTTTTTTTGTTAGTATGTCAATGCTTTTACTTTCCATTGGATTCCCTTAAAAATCAGTTACAGCGACTCAAATTATTAAAAAAAAAAAAAAAAAAAAATAATCGTAAATTTATATAAGTATATTTCTAAAACTAGAATCACAATTTACTTAGAGGAAAGGCTTTTCAAAGACTAAATTCACTTCTAATAAAACAAGCTTACTTTTGCGCCAAACATTTGTTGTTCTATATATAACTATATATATAACTATAACTGAGAGTGCCCGACGCCTGCTTACTAAGATAACAGTTTCGAGAGAAGACGCCTTAAGATCATAAGTATTTGAAATTGTTTGACTTCGTTTAAAGATTCATGCAACTAGTTAGCAAGCTGATCTGATTTAAGTCAGTCAGTAACTTAAAAAAGAAAACCGGGTTTCGACTGGCAACTAATTGAATCGAACCAACTTTTATGTTCGCTTTGTATCAGGAACGTTCATAACAAGATGCTGATCGCAAGAAAATGATTTTGTTTAAAGAAAGTTTACTTACCGAAGTTTGATTTAAGGACCTTCTTCTAGGACAGATTTCCTTTGTGTCTTTTTTATGGTTCCGTACAACAAAAGCAACAAACGGAAAGTCCGTCTGTCTTTCACAGACGTTTTTCTTGAAAACGATTTGACGTAGGAATTTGAAATTTGGCAGAATGTGAGGTCTGTGTGACGTAGAAATATTTCAAAGATTTTTTTTAATATTTTTTGTGGGTCTGAGTTGGGCTCCCTCAATAAATTAATTTGTACAGTGTATGGGGTATCGTTTGAATGTGCTACTTTCTGGGATTCCAATTTTTTGTTTTCATATTTTTTTTTTATATTTGATAGTATTAGGATTAGTAGGTATTGAGTCATAGATAATACGAAAACATGAAAAATTTTTCGTCAGTTTCAGTTTGTTCGTTGTTAATTTCTAAAACATATCTTACTAATAAAATCAACTTTGATGACATCATTCTTAATATCCTCCGGAATAGCGATTTCACAGAAGTGTTATTCTGTTTGAAAAATGCATTCTGCTATACCATTAATTAGTTACGATAGATCCACAAAATTAATGATACATCTTTTTGTTCTACTTCTTTCAACAAAACTTTATTGACGAGCGAGACCATTTTTTCACAGCTTTCCTTAGACATTCTGTAATAAAATGAGTTAGAACTATGCCTTCCAGGTCTTCTAACACATTAAAGAAGTTTGATATAATACTTTTTTCCCGTGGATGGATTCTTCCACATCGTTTTTCTTGTAATCTTTATTTTTCTTCTTCAACCAGTAAATACTACAAGGTTTATGTTTCTTATTGCAATTTTAAAATCGGTTACTTAGTGTTTACCAACACTGTAATTTAACCGATAATCGAAAAACCACTCAAACTAACGTTTTTGACTCAATTACTAATCTATACGCAAATGCAACGATAGTCAATCAGCAACGTAAAAGTCAATCAGTGGGTGACGAGTCAACAGATCAGTTGCTGACTGGACTATCAATTTAATTCTGAACTACAATAGAAGTAAATCACCTTACGAAATTAAATGAAACTGAAGTTTACTTAAGAAATATTAATATTTTTAGCCTAAATATATATATTTTCAATTTTGAAAAGTGGTAAAAGTGAAAAAAATTAACAAATGGAAGTTGATTTAATTGAAGATTTGTGCTTTTTATTAATTCGGAGTACCATTTTTATTCCATTTTAATTTTTAATTTTACGCCTGTTAAATTAAAGGGCGCGTTCGCTTTACGTAAGTAAATGTACTTCCGTATACTTCTATTGTAGTTCAGCCTTTACTCGGCAGTGTGCGATCACCCTAAAAGTTTCAATCAGTCGGTGAGAAGTCAAATGATCAGTCGCTGATTGGACAATGGCAGTGTGCGGTCTCTTCAAATTTTCACATGACCTTATATCGTGAACGTGAATTAGAAGCAATCGCTGGTGAAACAATTTCAGGTTTTTTGTGGCTAAAAGTGATAGTTGAGCTCGTCGCTTTCTAGTTTTCTCCTTTCGGCGTCGATCATCCAATACAAAGGTTTTGGGGATTTTGATGGCACAGTAAGGCAGGCCACACCACAAACTTATAGCAATAGACTGAGCGGTTTTCTTTTTCATATGGTACAAATATTGTGTTTCTGTACATCAGGGTTTGAGCACCCTTTAAAATTTCAGCATAAAAAACATATAAAACTCAGCCAACCTGATGAAATTTTTCATCCGAAAATCGCATTAATAGGTTATTCTTACCTGAATCCTGCGTATGGGCAAGACAGGCAGAACATGGTAAACATTATCTTTACCTTATTCTTCCTGCGGTGATAACATTTGCAGTCAACACGAAAACATTAAATGAAATTGGTAGCTCCAACTCTGCCATGGGGCGAAAGCGAAAACTATAAAACTTGCGCAATTATTTCCTATAGGAAAATGACATTGTTATAAGCCAGTGGGTCGCACACTGCACAATAATCGAATATCGTCGGTGACTAGAAAGTCATTTGACTTTGCTCGTTGCACGTAACAGCATTCGGTACCGCAAACTGCTCCATTTTACGTCAGTGAGCAACTTAAAGCTCAGAAGGGAGTTTTCGTCTGGCAACTGAGTGAATCGGACCGACTGTTGTGCTCAGTCTGCATCAGCAACCTTAATATCAATCAGTTGATCGTTTTTGATCGCAGCCGCCGTATATTCTTTTGTTAAATCTTAATAACATTTATCCTGACTACCTGACTAAAGTACATATTTATATAAACATTTTAACAAAAAGGCTGAGATCTTATTGCTTTTCTGAAGAGAAGATCCTGAAAATTGAAAGTGGACCAAATTCTCTTATTTGTGAATTTCCTTGAAGACACCAGCAATTTAGGAATCTTACATCTTTGATGAAATTTTCAGCTTTTAAATAAAGTTTGGTTCATTTTATCAGATTTCAAATACATTCATTTATAAGCATTTATGTTTGGAAGGGATGGATGGATTCTGCCACATCGTTTTTCTTGAAATCCTTCTTCTTGTTCTCATTCTCCTCAACTAACAGAAATTACTATAGGTTTTATGTTTCTTACTGTAATATTTAAATCGGTTACCCAGTTTTCAACAACACACGCGCACATGCATCGACAGTCAATCAGCAACGATTAAAAATCAATGGGTCGGTGACAAGTCAAATGACCAGATGACTACACTATCAATTGACTCCGCAGTATGGAGTTTCGAAGAAAGATCTTCCTCGAATAAATAAGGAATGTCGGCAGCTTTATATCTTTCGGATTGGAAGCTGGGAGCCTTTTAGTCCACTCTCAGGAATAAATTGAATCTGTCTCTTCATAGAACCTCTTGAAAGTTGCTTCGTTCCAGAATCGTAGCCCTTATACACATACTTTTAATATAACTTAATGTGAAACTTCGACGTTGGTGTGACAATTCAATTTTTCAAAAATAAAAGAGTTGTCAACTAAATGGCCATTAGCATCAACATATTCCATTCCCGCGTCATTTGTCAATTAATATTGCTTTTAGAATTTGCACTGAGCTAATTGAGAACATGTTTTCAGTATTTTCCCTTTGCCAATCCATGATGTGGATGATCATATTATGGATAGATGGTGGATGGAGTCCGAAATTACTGGAAAAATATACATGTCTATAATATACCAAATATTTTCATCGTCATCGAGTGTGAATAGATAATAGCGTATGACAGACGTCGATCTTCCAACTTAGTAGTATACATTTAGCTTAAAAACTTTATCGAATACTTATTTTTTAGTCAGAGAGATAATTAGTGACTTTGCAGTGAAACACATTTGACTTTGTAGTATACATATATATTTGGTTGATAGTGAGCACATTCACCAGGCGTGATAGCGTGTCATAACTGACTATTTGACGTAAATCTCACGTGAAATATATTATATATTATACATATATTATCCAGTATACCCCATTCAATTTCGGGGCGACCACCACATTTCATTCACTTGGAAGTAAACCACCTTCAGTTCTAGAAATAGTTGCTATGTCTCGTGCCGTTATTTGACTCTCAGAAAACATCGGCTATTGTTTTGATTTTGAACGACGTTTCCAATTAAATATGCAAATTATGCACACCATTAGGATCACATCACACGTTCATGCTATAATAAGATAAGCCGATCGATAATTGGATTTTAAGTGCCATGTTTTGGCACAACTAAAAGACCTTCCAAATGACACGTTAATTCCCAAAATTGATCCGCAAAATCCTGACCTATTAAAAATAGTCAAACACTATTCCCGTGTGTAGTCAATGGACTCTGAAATATTGCTGAGGCTCATTTCATTTTCGTAAACATACACTTAATTTGTCGAAGTTTGTTCAAAACATTTGAAAGAATGACACCTAAACTTGGTCTCACATGCCTAGTCATTTTGATTTAACAACAAACAATAAAACATTTCAAGCTGCATATATAGTCTACAAACTAATGTACTTTTTATTTAACAGAAATAAATGTGTGTGGAGTAGAAATTCATTTTATAAAACGTTTTCAGATAACGCAGCTAAATTCTCACTACTTCAACATAAAATTGTTTTTAAACATATGTACAAGTGTGCTTCTGTTTGGTAACATGTGGTTATGAAGATAATTTCTTTTTATTATTGAAAACTCAAAGTTAAGTTAGTATTTAAAAAAACGAACTTTTAGTTTATATGATTTCATTGTAACTGATTCGAAAAAAATTCACAAATACCGTAGAAATCTTATCAATTTATGTTCCCACATGCTCCACATTTTTTACTTGCTCGGCTTGTCTCGCTATGCCTCTAGAGATTTAGAACCGTATGTGAATTGGATTTGTGTATATACATATATAACGTATTTTGGAGAAATATCATGGGAGAGGTAGACTACCCCAGTAAAAGCAAACTTAAAACAGATTTTCATGTGACAGGTACAAGATAGGATGGACATTGAGTTCTTAGCAGGGCCTCTTACAAGCCACTGTCAATTGTCTGTCATATATATATTAGCATGAATGCCCAGCTACTAAAATCCTTAGCAATATATGGTTACAGCTCAGTGAATTACTAATCGTTTTACAAATAGAAGCCATAATTTTGCCCAGTATGTGGGTGCGCTGATATATTGCGAGGACATCACATCAGTTGGTAATGTTACATCTGTTTAAAGTGATCGGATTTGACTTCAAAATTGAAACCACTAAAAATGGAATTCAGCGAGTAGAAAGAGCTTTCGCTGCTATTATTATTAAAGAATGGAAGAAAAAAGCAAAATAAACGCACGGTGCACCGTAAAAAATGTATATGTATTGAAAATTCCGCTACTATAATAGGCAACAAATTGCCAACAATGGTAGCGGAAATTTACACAAATTTATGCGCACTGCATAACCTTATGTAAAGTAATTTCGCACTGTATGTAATTTTGCATTGTTTATGCATTTTTCAATTTCCGATGTAAAATGCGATATGTAAATTTACATAATGCTGTGGAACTTAGTTACATAAGTTTTATGTAATTTTACATTATTTATGAATTCTTCAATTCCGTATGTAAAATACACAATATGTAAATTTACAATAGTTATGTAATTTATTTCAATTACCAATGTAATGTTTCGTACGGAAATTAATAAATTACATACATAAACAAGTAAAAAAGCTAGAATTGGTCTAAGACCAATTCTTATGACTATGCCACTAATAAGTATAGATTAACAATCAACACGTAAAAGAAGTAATACTAGTTTTGATGCTAACAGCTACTTAGGAAATCATCATTTTAAAAATCAATAAATATTTCTAGGTATGCAGTGTTTCCTTGATTGAGTTTTTTTGAGCGAAATTCAATTATAAAAACACTGCGTACCTACCTAAAAACATTTTTTGATTTTTAAAACGGGTTTTAAGGTAACTGTTAGGATCGAAACTAGTACAATTTGTTACATGTTTTATGACTGCACTCCACAAAATCAAACTATACATTGACCGGCGATCGCATTCTGATAAAATTTCCCGTATAATAATTCATAGCAACGCATCCTGATAAATGTATGAGCATGAGCAGAGTACTGAATGAAAGAATAGAGATAAATGCAAACGTCATTACTTATGTTTTATTGAAATTTCCTTTTTAAATATGGGTAATTCAATGCAGATTACAGTATTGTGTGGAATTTCACGCAAATTTACAGTACGAGACAAAAATTTTGTATGATTAAATGGAAAATCACAGTACTGTATGTAATTTTACACAAATTTACAGTACGATACAAAATGTCTATGTAATTAAATGTAAAATCACATAAATTATCTAAAAAATTACTTACTTTACTTATTTTTGCAATTAAAAGTAGGAAGTTTACAGATTACGTAAAAAGCATTTAATTTCTTAATGATTATGTGTAGGTATATACATACATTTTAAGCGGTAGTGACTATTTTAGCCATAGTAATTTTCCACGAAGTTAGTTAATGATTTTTTACGGTGTGGGTTATATATTAATGTAATCGAGATTTTTTGATGGCATTCACATCTGTAGCAAACTAACTATCATTCATGATCAATAATAAAATTGAGCCATCATTCATGATAAACGGTAAAGTCCAACTATCATACATCATAGTATCCAAGAAGAACAAAGCCTTCTGGAAGGTGAGTTATATTCCGTGTATGGAGAAAAGAAGCTATGCTAATGTAAATTGCAATCAAATTTAACAGAAACCCTAATACTCTTCAGTACGGAGTAAAATTTAATAAAAAATTCCACAAGAAAACATACCATATTTTCAAGCTTTTTTAAATTTATCCCTTTTCCAGTAGTCAGCATACGTTGATTCCCACAGGCACTTTTGTTTTTCAACATTTTGCACTAATTTTGAAACAAAATTTCATTCACTCATTTTTAATATTTTAAACTAACCCGACTTAATTAGTTTGAAAATAAAATATCGACTGATGTCAGTAAAATCACTTACTGATTATCAGGCAGATCAGTACATCACTACGTTTTACAATGAAGCATGCCTCATTAAGATATTAGTGCTGCTGATAATCAGCACATCAGCTCATCAGCACATCAGCATATCAGTTATTTGGTGTAGCATTTGCCTTACTAATTACTAACATATACGGATTTTTGAATATTATTTTGAGGAAAATACCGATCGTTTTTTGTAAGATATCTAATTTTTATTTCATTGCTCGGCGTTTCGGGTGCAATTCGGCCCTTTTTTCAGGAGTTCTATAAAAGATTATTTTCTTATAAATTCTAATTACAAATATTTCAAATAATGTTTTCGTCTTTTTTAAGTAGTAATAAGTAATAGATTAACAAAATGGATATCAAATTAAAATTAGGAAAACACATTATTAATAAATTAAAATTAAGGCTTTGAACAAAAAACAATTAACTCGCTATGCGGGCAGTATGTAAATACGCGGTTGTTCACAGGAAAGTGTTTACATAAATGAGTAATTCCATGGTTTTAATTTATTCAGTATGTATTTGTATTCTTTATTTATTAAATCTGTGTCCTGCCTTAAGTATATAACTTCGTTTGAGTTATGTAGCATGCTTCCTTTAGTTCCATTATTTCTGTAATTCTCCATGTCAATTATTTTTGCATTACCAAAAGAAAATATATGCCCTGTTTCTATTGGGTGGGATAGTGCTGATCGTGGTGCTTGTTTATTAATATATCCCTGCGGAGTCACCATTAGTGAAAGAGTGAATGCTCTTATGAATTACGATACCTACAATTTGACAGAGATCAACACTTACATTTACCTTGCGAAAATTCGAGTATCAAAATAATTTTCCATGTCAGCACTTCACTGATAAGCTTTCAACATGAACTGAAACTAAACTGTGATTCTCCGTCCTAACTGCAGTAGCCTCGTTCTCGGTGACTTCACTCGATGAGGATCACACGATCAATCACAGTCCCAGTCGAAGTCGAAGTTGCAATTGTATCTTACCACATGCATTTACCATTTGGGCAAAGTCGCAGTCGACAGATCAGTCGTAATTGTCATTCACGCTTAACGGATTTCAGGCTTTGTGCAATTGTTGTTTAGTTTAGGTATTGGCTTGAAGGCTATTTTGTGTGATTATTCTCGGTTATAATGATTTTCGCGATTTTTAGGGAAAATGGATATATAAACGGGATTGATGTGTAAATAGGATTTGTATTATTTAATAGATATTATTGCGTCTTCAGGGTGTGAGGCGAGTTTTTGAACTGGTTGTTCCTTATGGCTCTGTTTATTATTTTGTGGATGTGATGGATAGTTGTTTTTTATTAAGATATCTGTGATTTTTTTTTTTTTTTTTTTTTTTTGTAAAAATTTGTTGTGATTTATTTTAAAGATTTTGCTGGCAAGAGTTTGTTTTTTGCATTTATTTTAGTTTTATGCAGGTGGCTTAACCTTTGAGAGGGCGCGCTGTCGTAAATTTTACGACAAACCCCGCTCTTTGAATGTTAGATATATCTGGAGGTGCTAATGGTGCTACAACCCGATTCAATTCTTACATAAATATTTTCGTCATAAGTTGGCGTGGTGAGTTTGTGGTACGGTGTACAGTTTATTTGTTATTGAAACCTTTTGGCAATAAGACGATTAAACGTACATTTTACGACACGTGCACCTTCTTGTAAGTATATTATATATTTTTATTAATTTTTGTTGGTATTGTTTTATGCTTATAAGTTATTGTCATAAATATATTATATAATATTATTTTATATCCGCTATTTAATTTTTGTCAGTAATATCTCTAGGTTTTGCAAAAATATGTCATTTTTGTCCCAAGCAGGGCTTAATAGATTATGTCAAGGCATAGTTGTTGAAGAAGATAGAGATGAAACAGTGGTAGTGACCTTAGTGGTGCACGTGTACGATAGTTTGTCTAAATAAAGCTTTCGGAAGAGGATTCAGATGATGAAAATTCTAGTGATGACAACTTTTATATTGGGAAAGAAAAACATCTAAATGGCATAAGTTGAGTTATGCTAATTCTTCTAGAACTAAAATAAAAAACAAATATTCAAATATTCAATGAACAGTAACTCTTATCAAAACGAGGAGTATTTATATCGTTCATGTGTAGTGGAGAAAGAAGAACGTAAGCATCTATGAAATGCCACAAATTAAAGTCTATTATTTGTAAATGATACTATAAAACCAAAAGAGTATACTCAACATGTAAAGATTAAAATAAGAAATAAATATTAAATTTTTAAAATAAAGCTATTCCATCAATTATTTTCAAATAAGTAGGACTTTTCTGCACTTGCGTTGATCATACATCATAATACATCAAAATAGTATTACATAATAAGTAAAATATTGCTTGACGTAAAAAATACTACATGCGCCTGCTTATGTTAAAGTATGCAACGCGCCCGCTCGAAGGTTAAGTAATATTTTAAAATCATATTTGAGCTAAAGGTATGCAATATACTACCCTGTTACAATACTCTGATTTTATGTTTTATGAATTCGCAGGTCAAGAACGCATCCGAAAATATTATAAAATGTGAAAATTTTAAAAGATATACCTAATATAACTTTCCTCACGAAATAAATTACGTAAGTGGCCGCATGGGGTCACACTTCACTATAGTACAAAAGAATGGGTAAGTTGCAGTGTCTCGAGTACGACGATTTTCAAAATAGTGTTCTAAGATGAAAAGGTACTGGAAGACGCAAGGTCGAGCGAGAATGCGTTCTACATTGTTTTAGCTATTAAAATTGCTCTGACCCATGCGCCTACTTAAGGATTAAAGCTATTAACAAAATGAATTTCTGAGACTTTGTGCATAGTGCAGATAATGTCAACCACATATTTCTTTAGAAATGGTGGTACTATTTCCGCGATATACCCAAAGACATAGAAATTAATTTTTCTAATAGCTTCAATAGCTTCCACATGAATTCGTTCAGTATATAGGGTGTCCCATACGTACCGCATTTCCTTTATACCCCAGTTTACTCACTCAATTTCGAGAAATAAATTGTATGGTAGAAGAGCTGGAAATTGCACGGTGTGGGCGGTAGGGGGGTTTTACGATTTTTAGTACTGTTTCCACTTTACACCTTGTAAATTTCTTGATATACACCCTATCAAGGCGAGATAGCAAACCATCCAAGCTTTGCAACGAATGTCCAACCAGCCCTACTGTACTGTCACCTTCAATCTTAAGTTGTAGTACGTCAAAGTCCAAAAATTGGGAAAAACATCCTATTTTTGTCAAATTTTAACGATTTTCCCGCCAAAATACATGATAAATGTACAGTTTATTTACAAGATTTATAGACCCCGGAATGTTATCTTTAATTTGACTATGCACACGTACATACCTAAATGCAACCGTGTTTGAGATACTCCCGTTTCTATGATTCATAAATTCATGCATATTTTGCTAATTTGCGTGGAATTGCATAAATTAGACGAGATTTCTATTGTTATTAGCAAAATTAATGAAATTATGCATCATAAAAGCGGGAATATCTCAAAAACGGTTGCATTTAGGTACGTACGTGTGCATAGTAAAATTAAAGATAACATTCCGGGGTCTATAAATCTTGTAAATAAACTGTATATTTATCATGTATTTTGGCGGGAAAATCGTTAAAATTTTAAAAAAATAGGATTTTTTTCACTTTGACGTACTAGAACTTAAGATTGAAGGTGACAGTAGGGGTGGTTGGACATTCATTGCAAAGCGTAGATGGTTTGCTATCACCTGAGATAAATCTCGCCTTGATAGGGTGTATTTCAAGAAATTTACAAGGTATAAAGTGGAAACAGTACTAAACATCGTAAAACCCCCCTACGGCCCACACCGTGTATTTTCCAGCTCTCCTACCATACAACTTTTTTCTCGAAATTGAGTGAGGAATCCGGTGTATAAAGGAAATGCTGTACGTGTGGGACACCCTGTATATATAGTTTTTGATTCGTAGTGGTCAGGATGGCGATCTAAGTTTGGGAGAACTTCACAAAGTTTAAAATCTAAAAAACTGATCCCGCCGTTTCCCAATATGGAGGTAGTGGTAATTTATCTCTGCCTTCCATCTACCAACGCCCTTGGAGAGAGGTGTTTTTCCGAATTAAGAAGGATTAAAGATTATCCCAGAAACATAATTTCAGATAAGTAGACAACCTGAATTCTATTTATGAAGATAAAATTGTTAATAGATTTGTATCAACAAAACAAAGAAAAAATTGTTAAGGTACATATGCATTTTTCACGTTTAGTTCAAATCTGTCTTATGTCAGTATTAATTAGAAAAATAGTCCTGTATTTCCTAAGAAAAAAGTGTCTTCACATTTAAACATTGAAGGAAGGGCCCGGGAATTGGCAATATGGTTTTGACGCCCATGGGCGAAAAAGTCTTAATCCGCCCCTGAACTATTGTTTATTTAATGCAAAAATGGCATTCGAAGGACAGCAGGAAGTTTCTAAACGTTCACGCCTTCACAGTCTGCAAAGAATTTTTATTATTTAACGCCTGCATCATAAAATCGATCATACTTATAGAGCTGAAATGTGTGTTGTCATGGCATGTAGAAAATTCAAGTGCTCCTGAAGAAACAGACAGATACTGAGACTATTTGGGGACCATATCCTCCCAAAGCAAAATGTAGAAGTGTTGTAAAAAGAAAACTAGCTTATTATATGGATATGAAAGGGTAAGCAACGTATATTTCTTTAGATATCGAGACGTTTTATTACCTGTCCACTATACTATGGAATTGAACTATTTATCAAATGGATTTTATGAATATCCGTAGCAACCGTAAATGTACATAAACAACAACTCTGATGGACAATATTTATTTGTAACTCTAGTATAAAGAATTTACTTACCAAAAATCCTGGAGAATAACCATCGCAAAAGAAGAATGTTTTTTCTTCAGATTGTCCTTTGAGATTCAATTCCATCCCAATATTAAATCCTGCACTCAAAACTCGACGTGGAAATCTAATATCCTTCGGTTTCTTTACAATGTAACCCTTCTCGGAGTCCCAATTAAGGCTCAGGTTCGCTCTCGTCATAATAAAATCGGTATGTGACCTTCCAGTATGAAAAAATTAAAAAAAAAACAATTTGTATTAAATATCAAGACGTACGCTTCATTACGTAACAGATTTTCACTTCCCATTGAGTTAAATGTGTAACAAATACCAAAAATTGTTAGAGACTCTCTCCAAAGTGAGTCGCAAGGATGAGGTTTTCCTTTCCATATGCACTTATGGAAATGGTCATCTAATGAGGGTCTAACGCGTTCTATAAGCGGAATAATTTTCTTTGTAAAAATTTTATTTTCACTGAAAATCCTCTCGAGTGCTTCCAGTTTACATGGAATAATTAAAGCTTCGAGAATTTCCCTCCTATAATATAAAATCATTATACTAGAGTATTATAACATGAAAGAATTATAGCAGTACTTACTCTTCCTGTGATAGCACAGTTATATTTCCATATAGGGCTGTGAAATAATTTTTGACCAGATTAAAGGTTTTCATTTTCACATTATTTGTTGGACAAATAGTCAAGACCGGAAAGTTAATTTTACTAATTGCGGTTGGCTTGTCCGCAAAACTAATGATAACCGGATTATTCTCCCATTTTTCCCAAACTTGAAGCGTAAGGTTGGTACTTCCGTAAAGTGATACGCATAAAATAGTTATCCAAAATATTCTGTAGAAATTTACGAATTCAATTCACGCAATTGATAATTATTACTGTTACCTTTCCCAATAGACGGTTCTCCGAGATATTTTACTCCATGAAGAGAACATGATGAGAAATATTCAGATAAAAACTTGAAAGGCTTTGTGCTCTCAAATGAACGAGGCTCTAAAGCCATTCTTAACATCTAAATGATGATTTAAACTACTAGACTCGCTATGCTGAACTGCCATTGGAAGCGAACTCTACATGGAGCATTATTATTGGTACATGAACAATTTTTCGTGCACAATTATCAAGAGGATTGTCTGCGTGAAGCCGCGTTGAATTATGTAAATTAAAAGATACTTTAAAAATATGACACGCAACGCTTTTACTTCTCCTTGGGAAAAGCTCCTGTAGTCCACCACCACCGTAAATGTTGTGATAAAAATCAATAATGCTTATAGCAAATTGAGATATTGAGAAATATTTATAACTTGTGGTAGTTATGGAACATGAGTTAGAGTCACAAAACCAGTCGAACTATATTTTCAAGTTTTCAAGATATATTTGTTTCGAAATTTTCCGTCAGGGAAGTTCTTTATAATTTTGTCGAGGTTATATTTTAAACTGCATAAGTATTCGCGATTTCGTGTTCAATTTACATAAGACTTAATGTTCCTGGCCCATATTATTGCAGACAATATTTAATTTGGAAAATGACCACCACAATAGACTTTGTTATGCAGTAGAAACCACCGGGAAACTTGCAGGTACGGCCAGCCTATAATAAGCAATAAATTCGTATTTTTTTTTTAATGAAGGTGTAGCGATTAACGAGGTATGTATATCCCGTACTGACAATTATCGCACACGTCATTTGGTATACATATCGGTCCTTTCAATTTTAATCATTCTCACCAACATGCAAAGAATATGTTCAACTTGATGAATCAGCTGAAAGTTTATATGCTTTTTCACATGAACTTATCACGTCTGGCGATTCATAAAAATACGGACATACCAAACAGCGAAAATAAGCAACAAAAAATGGATCAGTATTAGCAGTCTGTATAGAAGTATACAGTGAACGCAACAGCAATCAGTTCACAACTCAATAGATGGCTCTAGATACACCGAAATGAAAATATTCCTTATATATATATTAACCTATAAATTTAGTTTTTGGTTCTCAGTCGTGCCGGAAGTCACTTGGGATTCTATGGTTAGCTGCTTGTTGTATATTTTTCTCGTTCGCTGTTTCCTTCCGGACGCATACGCGTCTGTATATGAGGTTGCTTCATCCATCTCAGGTAAGGCTCGTAATAATTTCCGCTATTTTTGCATAGAATAAGATTAGTGGTCGATACGGGGAGGCGATAATGCATTGATGTATTGGGATCATTAAATTTTTCATATTTACTTAGGTAATATTAATAAAAATTAATATTATACCATAGATGAAAATAAAAGTTAAATAAAGTGAAACCCCAAACTTCTGTATGGAAACACCAAGAAACGATTGCCAGATTTAGTTTTCCTTTGAACTTGTTTTTGCAAATTTGCGCTGTCTACATCGATGCGAGTTACACATTCAGCCCAAACATCTTCATACATAAATCATCTAGGTCTTCGTATATAAATTCCGTAGCATAATTTTTCATATAACAAATTCATTTCTTAAAGACAAAAATTACATACTATCATAATTCTGATTTCTATTTTCTCACATTTTGTAAAGTTTAATTCATAAGTAAAATCTTCTAGAAGAACAAGAAAAGCTTTTATAACTCATGTATCAAATGAAATGTGTGCATTCTTAGTTGGAGTTTTAAATGTTTTTAATGAATACAGAAAGGGTGTGCTTACCAACCGAGTCTTTCTCTTAAATTATAATTATTTTTTAATCAGCTTAAAATCGTTAGAACGTAACTGGCGCAGTCTGTAGGATACCAAAAGTATCCCATTCATTTAAAAAAAAAGGTTTTTTTTTTGTATTTGCGCAAGTTTTTGTGACAGATTATCGCAGAATTAATTTACAACTGCCAACGGTTTCTTGACAGATGCCGCAAAGAACACAAGAAGTAGAAATTTCCATGATGGTGAGTTTTAACTCTCTGGTTCAAAACCTACATATTTTAGAAAATCCTGATGCAAGTAAAATCATGAATATTTCTTTAAGAGTAGTTTTCATTACTGTTTCCAAAATCTGAAACCTTCAAGCCGAATTAAAGTTCATACAGGTGTTCTATGAACCGCAAACTTAGATTAAATTATTCAAGTAAAAGTGATGAAGAAACTACTAGAAATATAGAAAATAGAAATATTCAAATCAGATTTAGTAAAAAGTGTAAGTAACCAGTTTGAAAATCCACACATAATCAGGGCGAAATTAAATTAGAACCATTGACAAGTGAAAGTAATACTAATAATTTAAAAATGAATCCTCCAAACGCACCTACTAATCCCTGAGTTGCTCAAATCAACGAAATACTTAGTTCTCTTATGGTGCCAGGTGAAATAAAGGATTTGAAAAATTACGATGGTAATACTGGATTGATGTATGAATTTTTCAATAGTGTAGAAGAAATCTTGCTTGTGTTAAACACATTAAATGGTATACCTTATAGTCGAGTAATACTCCGACAAATTAGAAATGAAATTAAAGGACCAGCAAATGAGGTTCTGAATATATACGGGACACCACTCGATTGGGGCCAAATAAAAAATAACCTCATATGGCACTATTCAGGTAAAGGTAAAGAAACTTCTTTAAGGCTGGGTCGCTGTCATAAATAGGACAGCTCCGTGCACAATTCGCAAGATGGTGTGGGGCGTTAAGATTTTTGAATAGATCGAAAATTGATTAATGGAATATTTATTTTAACACCTAAGGCAACAAAATAACGTTTTCTAATTTTTAAATTTGTTTTCCAATTTTTAGTGAAAATTATTTAAAGATGAAAATTCAATTATTTTTTTTAAGTTTCTCTGGTTTGCGGAGCGCGGCAGTCACAAATTTGAACTAAATTAAATAAATTTTTAACATACGCTTTCTGAAACTAATAAGCAGAAAATAACGTTTTCCGTTTTTTAAAATTCTACTTACTTTTATGAAAATTTGATGCAATAGATTTCTTTCTTAATGGGTAAAATGCAGGTAAAGCAATCTATTGTGTCAAATTGACTTAGATGTAAGTAGAATTTTGAAAATCGGAAAACGTTTTTTTCTGCTTATTAACTTCAAAAAGCTTATGTTGAAAATGTATTTCATTTAGTTCAAATTTATGGCAGCCCCGCTCCGCAAACCAGGGAAGTTAAAAAAAAACATTGAAATTCCATTTTTAAATCATTTTCAATAAAAATTGAGGGACAAATTGAAAAATTGGAAAACGTTATTTTGTTGCCTCAGGTGTGTAAATAAATATTCCATTAATTAATTTGCGATTAAAATCTTAACGCCCCACCCCATCTTGCAAATTGTGCACCGAGCTGTCCTACTCATGACAGAGACCCAGCCTAAATTACAGACCTCCATATTATTCGAGAAAATAATAAAACATAAGTTTTACAGCAAAATAGTGAAAGTTTTAGCGACATTCAAATAGACGAAAAAGATGCAAAAGTTCGAGCGATGTAATCTGAAACTTTAGCTATTACATTCCTTTACTGACCCAATATATTTAGCAAATATCCCGCTCGACAGCAAGTACAAACAAATGATAATAATCCACCTGCTCAGCATCCGAGTACCTTCCGTCAAATACAAAACCATTTTCCAAATAAACCAATGCTACCTAAACCCGAGCCAATGGATACAAGCTCTGGAAACACCCATTTATAGATCGCAACAATAAATCGATTCCAAACAAATAATCCACCCTCAAATTTCTTCCGGCAACCCGGACCGGGAAATTTCATAACTAAAGAGTTGACAGAGCAAGTTTCAAGGTAACCCGGATCAAATAATCCGGAAACTAACCCTTCATACTACCCTAACGATGTTGTTAAGTCCCAATGTGGGCTAGCATAAAAATTGGCAGGTGCCGGTTTAATAAATGACAAGACAGTATTTTTCAAATAACAAAAATTCATTAGTTTATTATCACCAAAAAATTTCTGATATACCAAACAATTCAGGTACGTATTCGCTTCGTTTATTTACAATAATTCATATATAGTTCATGGAATTCTTTACTACAAAAGACTTTACTTCTATATAGTCCAATTTGTACTATTACTAAATATTCGGCGTTTTTATACCCTAGATGAAATCATCGGGGTATACTAAGTTTGTCATTCCGTTTGTAACACCTCGAAATAATAATAGTAGAGCAAAATGGATTGGACACCCATTCATAATATTAAAAGTTATTTTGATTTTTGCATGTCCGTCCGTCCGTCCGTCTGTCTGTCTGTGCGCACGATAACTGGAGAACGCGTATACGTAGAGAGCTGAAATTTTGTACACGGACTTTAAAAAAAAAAGTAAAATTAAGTTCGAAAATGAGACAAATCCTTCGTGGGGTTGCCATACAAATATTTCGTTTTCCACTATATATTTGGACACTGCTTGAAAACGCATCGACGTAGAGAGCTGAAATTTCGTACATGATGTTTTTACTATATTAGAAAATAAAATGTCTAAAATGGACTAAATCGGGCAACTCCTTCTTGGTGTTTTCATATAAAAATTTAGGTTTTTTACGTATACTGAAAACAATCAGTCCAAGACATTTTTATTGTTCGAAAAACTTCTGCAGAATACGAAATTCTATAAAATTGGTTATGATCATTTTTTTCTGTGTGTTTTCCCACAGCTAATGTCAATTCGACTGATTGACAAATACAAATAGACTGCGTTCGCAAAGTACAGTTTAATGAAATCTGTCAATTCCTATAATTGACTTTCGAAAGAAAACTGCAATTGCAAACGAAAATCCACGTATGCTGAAAGAAAATATTCTGGTGGAGTGTAGCGGTTAAATAAAAAAGGATAATTTGTCACTCTATTATTCAATTAATTATTTATTGCCACAAATAATATTAATGACTAAACAAATGTTAAGTTTATGAGAAAATTAATTACGTGCAAAATTCTATCACTATGAAAAAGTTACTTCCCTCAACTTAGACGTACAAGCTTGGAAACTTCACTTAAAATTCACTGATTCACTGTATGTTTTATGTATTTAGTACTTAAAGAAAATTCAAATGTACAAAGGAATTATATTTTTACTCGAATGTATATCTTTCTTTTCAATAATAATAACTCAAAAAAAATTCACAATTGCATATCTAAATAAATTTTTCTTTCTGATTCTTAACTAATATATTTACTAGTGGCTGAAAGTAAATAATTATTAGAACTCAAGGTAGATCCAATTTCTGAATTATTATGTTGTGCAAAAACTGACCAAATGGCATATGTTTCACACGATAAATAATTGTTAGAAATGTCGATTTACTTGAGTGAATTAGTTAAAATGGCTGAAAGGACAAGATTAAGAATAAAAATTTCAATCGTTCTTGTTAAATTCATACATGTGTGTATAACCAACACCTGGCATGCAAACACAATGAAATTTAACCCAAATTGAAAATAATAACTAATATGCAAATTTACCTTTAATTTAATTTAGATTTGTCACTATTAAATTTAACCAATAAATTCACTTGAACTCTTGCTGCTGCTGCTTTTCCTTGAACAAAACTTTGACAATTCGATTGTTGAAAAAAATTACTAAATTTTTGCTGAACTTTCTATTTCTTTTTCCTGATGACGATTTGAACTATTTGAACTATTTGCAAATTGTGGGAGGAATGCTACTGCATGTGCTCGCACTTTGACAACTTTGAAAATAAGAAGACAGAACGAAGAATGAACCCCCTTTTTATAGAGAATTTCGTTCCGATTTCATATCCATAAAAATGAATTATGCAAATTTTAGGCTTAATTTGACTATAATGTGTAAATTTGTTGTAGTCATTTGATGTCAAATTACAAATTGCATTTTTTGACATCTTTCCCATAGAAATCCCTTTTAATCTCACGTAATTATGATAAGTTTTCCGAATCTGTGCTATAACTTATCGATACGCCATCTTTTAGTTCGATTTACAAAATTCCTCTCAAAATTCATTTTCGTTCATCTTTATTCGTGTCCCTTTCACACCTTTGTGTCTCTTTCGCACTTATTGGTGCAAAGGGAAATTCGAAAATTCGCGAATATTCCGTAAACCGTGAAAAATTACGCGACGCGAACGCGCACATTCGATTCTGCGTCTCTTTTCACCCCGGTATGACATTTTAAACGTCGCGAAACTATGAAGTACACGTCGGTGTTTATATGCGAAGTGTCAGTCGCGCGCGAATTTATTTTTTTGTTAAATTTTGTGTAACAAAAGTGATTTAATGTTGTTGAAAGGTGCTCATCGTGGGATTCTGGTGTTATTGCATAGGTTTGTATAAAAATTTGTTAAATTTATATGTAGGTTTTATGTAAATTCCCACCTTTTCCAATACCGTGTTTACCTGTCAAGGTGAGTTTTTGTTTTGTAAAATTCTCATCTCAGGTATTCACGAATCTATTGAAAAGAGGTTTATTGTGTGCCCTGGCATGGGGATTAACATATTCTTTATGTTTTATGTGTTGTAATAAGAATTTTATTTAGTTTTGCATGTTTTGTTATTGTTTGTATGTGCTTTGCATATCTTAACTAATATAGCTTTCTTGTGACTTTACTTCTTTATTTTAATTTAGTTCAATTTTTTACTTCATTTTTTTGTTTATTTCAGGTCGTCGTGGGACCTTTGCATCTGTTGACACGCCAGATGCTGGTAAGATTTTTGTTTTTAAATTAATCCAATTTCTCCTTTTCTTTTAGGTTGGTCGAACATTCTCCCCCTGTTGAACATTCATGTTCAACCGTTTTTTGATTTGTTGTATACCTCGTTTGTGGTACTTGAAAAAACGCAGCTCTCCATCAGCAAGCACTCGCAGGCGTACCTGATAACGATCTGGTAGGTTGATTATCTTCTCTCTATTGCGACGTTTTTGGATGTCGTAGAAATTAATTCTTTTAATTGTATCTTTTGATAGGAAGATGTCCACCTTCTCCCGAGTTCTAAACCGCTGGAAGGAGTTCTCGATTCTCGTCTCCGCTTCTTTGATAGTAGTAGTGAGCAAGAGTCTCTGCAAGTCGTTGACCTGGGCGCCGTTGATGATTGCAGGGTCCTGCATAACTGGCTTCGTCTGTGGAGTATCTCCTTCTACAACGTTGTAGGGTTTCGCTGTCCTGGACAAGTCCTGCTTGCCAGTCGTCGATGACTTAGCTGGTCTTTCTGGATTCTTCGTAACTTGTGTAGATGAAGCAGCTGTTCCTTGAACATCTGGTTCCGAGTCTGCAGTGGCCTCGACAATATCGGACCATAAGCTATTAAATTCGCTTAGGTCATATGCAGGAGCATTGAGAGGACTACCAGGCAGAGAAAAGTTGAAGTTGATATCATCATAAATGTCCAAAATGTCTTGGTCGACTGTAAATTCAGACATCTGTAAATAAAACTAATAAGTAAATGTTTTTGTTTTAGGGGATAACACAACATTTAACAGATGTGTTAGTTTTACACATATTTGTTAATTAATTCAACGGTAACCTACAAATCTTGTTGATAGGCCTGACAAATGTACTTGTCTGTGTTTTGATTCTGACGACACGAACCAGTCCATCAGCTCCTGGGTGGACTTCTTCAATAATACCTAATGGCCAAGTCGTTGGGGCAGCATTATCAACTTTCAATAACACCACCTCTCCTTTGCAGATGTTAAGTTCTGGTTGAAACCATTTTGGTCTATTCTGGAGTTGGTACAAGTAATCCTTTGACCAATGGTTCCAGAACTTTTGTATCATGTGTTGCATACTTTTCCATCGACTGGAGTGTGTTACATTGTCCATATTCAGATTTGGCTCTGGAATGGCGTTAAGCGATTGTCCTATCAGAAAGTGTCCAGGAGTCAGAACAAGTTGATCACTTGGATCATTGTTAACTCGGCATAAGGGCCTTGAATTTAAACAGGCTTCTATCTGGGTTAATAGTGTAACATATTCCTCAAATGTGAGGTTCGAGTTGCCAATATATCTTCGTAGGTGGTATTTGATAGATTTGACACCTGATTCCCACAATCCTCCAAAATGAGGAGCTGCCGGTGGATTCATGTGCCATGAAATGGATTTGTCTGCCAAATATTCAGCAGCTTGTGGCCATGCTTGCTTGATTGCTTGTTGCAGTTCTTTATCTAATATTATTTTGCCGCCAATGAAATTAGTGCCACAATCTGAATAGATTTCTGTGCACAAACCTCTTCTGCTAACGAACCTCTTCAAGGCTGCAATGAAAGCCTCTGATGTCATGTCAGACACCAGCTCAATATGTACAGCCTTCGTTGCCATACATATAAAAATACAAAAATATGCCTTTTGGACTTTGGCATTTCTTAACTTTGATGATTTGACCATTACAGGTCCAGCATAATCAATCCCAATTCTCGAGAATGGTCTCGTTATATTCACTCTTGCTGATGGTAGATTGCCCATTTGTTGTGTCATAGATGCTTGACGCTGTTTAAAACATGTAATACATCTATGCAATCGAGATGTGATGCAACGTCTTCCATCCAATACCCATACAGAATTGCGTATAGTATTTAACACTAATGACGTATTGCCATGTAATGTTTCCAAGTGTACTTTATCAATGTATATCCACGTAACATGATGATCACGAGGTAATATAACTGGATGTTTTCTATCGTATGAGACCAAGGCGTGCTCTAATCGTCCACCTACTCGTATCAATCCATCTGTATCGAGCATGGGATTGAGTCTAATAATTCTGCTCTGTTTTGATAGTGGTCGGTGTTGCACTAGGTCCTGATACTCCTTTGTGAATGCTGTCTGTTGCACCAGTTTGAATATTGTCTTTTGTGCCTTAGTGTACTCACTGCTAGTTAGCACATTGACTCTTTTATTGTTAGGATTCCGGCAGTTGTGGATGAAGCGTTGTATGAGTGCTGTAATACGCACTAGACGTGTAAATGAAGAATACTTCAGAAGAATGTTGTCTTCTAAGTTATCTGTAGTAGTCATGAATGTCTGTACTGAATCATCATTTACTACATCTTCTGTTGTTCCAATTAGTATCCAACCAAACATTGTATTGATTGCTGTTGGACCTTTGTTTGAACCACGTACGATACCTTCTTGTACGATTCTAGCATAAACCTTGGCACCTAATAAAGCGTCTATTTTGCCAGGCTTCCAGTAAGTGGGATCTGCTAGCTTTAAGTTGTCTAAGTGTTGATAGCTTTCCTTTGGGATTGGTGTTGTTGGTAAACTATCAGTGACTTTGTTGATGATCAGGAAGTTTTCTTCTATTGCTGTCTCATTTGATCCGCAAGATTGTAACTTAAGCTTCGTTTGCTTGTTCACGTTACTCATTGGGCTTTTGTTCAACCCTGTTACAACTACTAATGTTTCCTTACAATTCGCTTGTAACCTATGGGATGCAGATTGTGTTATGAACGAACACTCTGATCCAGGATCAATTAAACATCGCAATATCAGTGGTTTTCCATTTGCTCCTTGAGCCTTCACCAACGCTGTGGATAGTAATGCTGACGATCGCTCCCTATTCATATAGGTCTGAGTGATTTGTGAGCCTCCAGTGCCTTGTCTGTTGCATGACTTTCCTTGTATGCAATCATTACTATCGCTGTTGTTTTGTTGAACTCGATTTACCTTGTCTTCGCTTTCAACTGATCTAGAATGAAGATTTTTTGCCTCTCCATCCTTCTGGTGTAACCTGTTTGCAGTTACGTCTTGGTGTAACCTGTTTGCAGTTACATCCTCATGAATTGTCGTATGATGTCTTTGTTTGCACTTAAGACATCGATGACGACTGGAGCATTCTTTAAGTGAATGTTTCTTAGACAAACAATTATAGCAGTGGCCATTTGACTTGATGAACCACTTTCTACTTTTGATGTCCGTTTTCTGATACTTCTTGCAGTTTTGAAGAAGATGCTTGTCATTACACGCTGAACATTTCATATTCACTACGTATAATGGCTTTGTTGATTCTACTACATGGTATGTCTTGGTAGTAGTTGGTTTGGATCCACTCTTGGCATGACTTGTTCTGGGCGCCAGAGTATCCGTAAGTGCTTCTAATATTTTCAAACGATTGTCTAAGAACGAGCTGAACTGTCTGTATTTAGGAAGCTCTTGTGATGCTCCCTGATGTTCTTCCCAAAGTCTCAACGTTATGAAGGGAAGCTTCTGAACTATTAAATAAATAAGTAGCACATCCCATGTTGATATGTCTACTTGTAGGCTCTTTAGTTGTTGCAGGCATTCCTCCGAAGTGTCGATTAAGGATTTTAAACCAGCTGTAGTCTCTATATTTAATTTTGACTGACTTGTCAGTATCTTTAATTGATGATTGACTAATATCTTTTTGTTTTCGTACCTTGCCTTTAGTTTGTTCCAGGCAGGTAAGTAGTCCTCATTTGTTATAGGAGTATGTCGTAGTAGTTTTTCCGCATCTCCTATTAAAGAACCTTTCAAATAATACAGTTTTTGAACGTCTTTCAAACTTGTATTATTGTGTACTACAGCGACGTAAAGATCATGAAAAGAACGCCAGCCATCATAATCACCATTATATTTTGGCAATGTGATCTTAGGAAGAATGTTTTGTTGTTGTTCCACACGTGTTTGTTGTGTTAACAAGAGTGTGGAATCTGTGAGCTCTGTTGTAGGATTAATTGCATCATATAATGTACCTATATAATTGCAATAAATTGTCTCTAATTTGCTAAATGTGTCATCGGAAATATATTTCAGGTGTCTTCTGGTGGGGTTTCGAGGATAAATTCGTTGATCAATTGGTCGATTTTCTCATACTCGAGCCATGTTCTCCTTATCTCTGAGAGTTTTGCTTCATAGAAGCCCTTTGATCGGGTCTCTGATATTGTTTGTTTGCCCATTATCAATAGATTTAATCAGGCGATTTCTTATTGCCCGTTCCTTGTTTAATAACCCCTTTACGTCTGCCATTATTGATTGAAATCAAATTCGAGTAAAGAAATGAAAATAAATCTTATTTTGCTACGCTATCTATGTGTGAATCAATGAACTAAATTAATTGAAATTTCTTGCTTATAAACGTAGACTACCGAATTCTGACGTTCTCGCGTATAAACGTAGCTCAATAATTAAGTTGAGTAGAGCGACTCCTGGATGGAACCACCAAAATGTTTTCCCACAGCTAATGTCAATTCGACTGATTGACAAATACAAATAGACTGCGTTCGCAAAGTACAGTTTAATGAAATCTGTCAATTCCTATAATTGACTTTCGAAAGAAAACTGCAATTGCAAACGAAAATCCACGTATGCTGAAAGAAAATATTCTGGTGGAGTGTAGCGGTTAAATAAAAAAGGATAATTTGTCACTCTATTATTCAATTAATTATTTATTGCCACAAATAATATTAATGACTAAACAAATGTTAAGTTTATGAGAAAATTAATTACGTGCAAAATTCTATCACTATGAAAAAGTTACTTCCCTCAACTTAGACGTACAAGCTTGGAAACTTCACTTAAAATTCACTGATTCACTGTATGTTTTATGTATTTAGTACTTAAAGAAAATTCAAATGTACAAAGGAATTATATTTTTACTCGAATGTATCTCTTTCTTTTCAATAATAATAACTCAAAAAAAATTATGCTACTTCACAATTGCATATCTAAATAAATTTTTCTTTCTGATTCTTAACTAATATATTTACTAGTGGCTGAAAGTAAATAATTATTAGAACTCAAGGTAGATCCAATTTCTGAATTATTATGTTGTGCAAAAACTGACCAAATGGCATATGTTTCACACGATAAATAATTGTTAGAAATGTCGATTTACTTGAGTGAATTAGTTAAAATGGCTGAAAGGACAAGATTAAGAATAAAAATTTCAATCGTTCTTGTTAAATTCATACATGTGTGTATAACCAACACCTGGCATGCAAACACAATGAAATTTAACCCAAATTGAAAATAATAACTAATATGCAAATTTACCTTTAATTTAATTTAGATTTGTCACTATTAAATTTAACCAATAAATTCACTTGAACTCTTGCTGCTGCTGCTTTTCCTTGAACAAAACTTTGACAATTCGATTGTTGAAAAAAATTACTAAATTTTTGCTGAACTTTCTATTTCTTTTTCCTGATGACGATTTGAACTATTTGAACTATTTGCAAATTGTGGGAGGAATGCTACTGCATGTGCTCGCACTTTGACAACTTTGAAAATAAGAAGACAGAACGAAGAATGAACCCCCTTTTTATAGAGAATTTCGTTCCGATTTCATATCCATAAAAATGAATTATGCAAATTTTAGGCTTAATTTGACTATAATGTGTAAATTTGTTGTAGTCATTTGATGTCAAATTACAAATTGCATTTTTTGACATCTTTTCCATAGAAATCCCTTTTAATTTCACGTAATTATGATAAGTTTTCCGAATCTGTGCTATAACTTATCGATACGCCATCTTTTAGTTCGATTTACAAAATTCCTCTCAAAATTCATTTTCGTTCATCTTTATTCGTGTCCCTTTCACACCTTTGTGTCTCTTTCGCACTTATTGGTGCAAAGGGAAATTCGAAAATTCGCGAATATTCCGTAAACCGTGAAAAATTACGCGACGCGAACGCGCACATTCGATTCTGCGTCTCTTTTCACCCCGGTATGACATTTTAAACGTCGCGAAACTATGAAGTACACGTCGGTGTTTATATGCGAAGTGTCAGTCGCGCGCGAATTTATTTTTTTGTTAAATTTTGTGTAACAAAAGTGATTTAATGTTGTTGAAAGGTGCTCATCGTGGGATTCTGGTGTTATTGCATAGGTTTGTATAAAAATTTGTTAAATTTATATGTAGGTTTTATGTAAATTCCCACCTTTTCCAATACCGTGTTTACCTGTCAAGGTGAGTTTTTGTTTTGTAAAATTCTCATCTCAGGTATTCACGAATCTATTGAAAAGAGGTTTATTGTGTGCCCTGGCATGGGGATTAACATATTCTTTATGTTTTATGTGTTGTAATAAGAATTTTATTTAGTTTTGCATGTTTTGTTATTGTTTGTATGTGCTTTGCATATCTTAACTAATATAGCTTTCTTGTGACTTTACTTCTTTATTTTAATTTAGTTCAATTTTTTACTTCATTTTTTTGTTTATTTCAGGTCGTCGTAGGACCTTTGCATCTGTTGACACGCCAGATGCTGGTAAGATTTTTGTTTTTAAATTAATCCAATTTCTCCTTTTCTTTTAGGTTGGTCGAACATTCTCCCCCCTGTTGAACATTCATGTTCAACCGTTTTTTGATTTGTTGTATACCTCGTTTGTGGTACTTGAAAAAACGCAGCTCTCCATCAGCAAGCACTCGCAGGCGTACCTGATAACGATCTGGTAGGTTGATTGTCTTCTCTCTATTGCGACGTTTTTGGATGTCGTAGAAATTAATTCTTTTAATTGTATCTTTTGATAGGAAGATGTCCACCTTCTCCCGAGTTCTAAACCGCTGGAAGGAGTTCTCGATTCTCGTCTCCGCTTCTTTGATAGTAGTAGTGAGCAAGAGTCTCTGCAAGTCGTTGACCTGGGCGCCGTTGATGATTGCAGGGTCCTGCATGACTGGCTTCGTCTGTGGAGTATCTCCTTCTACAACGTTGTAGGGTTTCGCTGTCCTGGACAAGTCCTGCTTGCCAGTCGTCGATGACTTAGCTGGTCTTTCTGGATTCTGCGTAACTTGTGTAGATGAAGCAGCTGTTCCTTGAACATCTGGTTCCGAGTCTGCAGTGGCCTCGACAATATCGGACCATAAGCTATTAAATTCGCTTAGGTCATATGCAGGAGCATTGAGAGGACTACCAGGCAGAGAAAAGTTGAAGTTGATATCATCATAAATGTCCAAAATGTCTTGGTCGACTGTAAATTCAGACATCTGTAAATAAAACTAATAAGTAAATGTTTTTGTTTTAGGGGACAACACAACATTTAACAGATGTGTTAGTTTTACACATATTTGTTAATTAATTCAACGGTAACCTACAAATCTTGTTGATAGGCCTGACAAATGTACTTGTCTGTGTTTTGATTCTGACGACACGAACCAGTCCATCAGCTCCTGGGTGGACTTCTTCAATAATACCTAATGGCCAAGTGGTTGGGGCAGCATTATCAACTTTCAATAACACCACCTCTCCTTTGCAGATGTTAAGTTCTGGTTGAAACCATTTTGGTCTATTCTGGAGTTGGTACAAGTAATCCTTTGACCAATGGTTCCAGAACTTTTGTATCATGTGTTGCATACTTTTCCATCGACTGGAGTGTGTTAGATTGTCCATATTCAGATTTGGCTCTGGAATGGCGTTAAGCGATTGTCCTATCAGAAAGTGTCCAGGAGTCAGAACAAGTTGATCACTTGGATCATTGTTAACTCGGCATAAGGGCCTTGAATTTAAACAGGCTTCTATCTGGGTTAATAGTGTAACATATTCCTCAAATGTGAGGTTCGAGTTGCCAATAGATCTTCGTAGGTGGTATTTGATAGATTTGACACCTGATTCCCACAATCCTCCAAAATGAGGAGCTGCTGGTGGATTCATGTGCCATGAAATGGATTTGTCTGCCAAATATTCAGCAGCTTGTGGCCATGCTTGCTTGATTGCTTGTTGCAGTTCTTTATCTAATATTATTTTGCCGCCAATGAAATTAGTGCCACAATCTGAATAGATTTCTGTGCACAAACCTCTTCTGCTAACGAACCTCTTCAAGGCTGCAATGAAAGCCTCTGATGTCATGTCAGACACCAGCTCAATATGTACAGCCTTCGTTGCCATACATATAAAAATACAAAAATATGCCTTTTGGACTTTGGCATTTCTTAACTTTGATGATTTGACCATTACAGGTCCAGCATAATCAATCCCAATTCTCGAGAATGGTCTCGTTATATTCACTCTTGCTGATGGTAGATTGCCCATTTGTTGTGTCATAGATGCTTGACGCTGTTTAAAACATGTAATACATCTATGCAATCGAGATGTGATGCAACGTCTTCCATCCAATACCCATACAGAATTGCGTATAGTATTTAACACTAATGACGTATTGCCATGTAATGTTTCCAAGTGTACTTTATCAATGTATATCCACGTAACATGATGATCACGAGGTAATATAACTGGATGTTTTCTATCGTATGAGACCAAGGCGTGCTCTAATCGTCCACCTACTCGTATCAATCCATCTGTATCGAGCATGGGATTGAGTCTAATAATTCTGCTCTGTTTTGATAGTGGTCGGTGTTGCACTAGGTCCTGATACTCCTTTGTGAATGCTGTCTGTTGCACCAGTTTGAATATTGTCTTTTGTGCCTTAGTGTACTCACTGCTAGTTAGCACATTGACTCTTTTATTGTTAGGATTCCGGCAGTTGTGGATGAAGCGTTGTATGAGTGCTGTAATACGCACTAGACGTGTAAATGAAGAATACTTCAGAAGAATGTTGTCTTCTAAGTTATCTGTAGTAGTCATGAATGTCTGTACTGAATCATCATTTACTACATCTTCTGTTGTTCCAATTAGTATCCAACCAAACATTGTATTGATTGCTGTTGGACCTTTGTTTGAACCACGTACGACACCTTCTTGTACGATTCTAGCATAAACCTTGGCACCTAATAAAGCGTCTATTTTGCCAGGCTTCCAGTAAGTGGGATCTGCTAGCTTTAAGTTGTCTAAGTGTTGATAGCTTTCCTTTGTGATTGGTGTTGTTGGTAAACTATCAGTGACTTTGTTGATGATCAGGAAGTTTTCTTCTATTGCTGTCTCATTTGATCCGAAAGATTGTAACTTAAGCTTCGTTTGCTTGTTCACGTTACTCATTGGGCTTTTGTTCAACCCTGTTACAACTACTAATGTTTCCTTACAATTCGCTTGTAACCTATGGGATGCAGATTGTGTTATGAACGAACACTCTGATCCAGGATCAATTAAACATCGCAATATCAGTGGTTTTCCATTTGCTCCTTGAGCCTTCACCAACGCTGTGGATAGTAATGCCGACGATCGCTCCCTATTCATATAGGTCTGAGTGATTTGTGAGCCTCCAGTGCCTTGTCTGTTGCATGACTTTCCTTGTATGCAATCATTACTATCGCTGTTGTTTTGTTGAACTCGATTTACCTTGTCTTCGCTTTCAACTGATCTAGAATGAAGATTTTTTGCCTCTCCATCCTTCTGGTGTAACCTGTTTGCAGTTACGTCTTGGTGTAACCTGTTTGCAGTTACATCCTCATGAATTGTCGTATGATGTCTTTGTTTGCACTTAAGACATCGATGACGACTGGAGCATTCTTTAAGTGAATGTTTCTTAGACAAACAATTATAGCAGTGGCCATTTGACTTGATGAACCACTTTCTACTTTTGATGTCCGTTTTCTGATACTTCTTGCAGTTTTGAAGAAGATGCTTGTCATTACACGCTGAACATTTCATATTCACTACGTATAATGGCTTTGTTGATTCTACTACATGGTATGTCTTGGTAGTAGTTGGTTTGGATCCACTCTTGGCATGACTTGTTCTGGGCGCCAGAGTATCCGTAAGTGCTTCTAATATTTTCAAACGATTGTCTAAGAACGAGCTGAACTGTCTGTATTTAGGAAGCTCTTGTGATGCTCCCTGATGTTCTTCCCAAAGTCTCAACGTTATGAAGGGAAGCTTCTGAACTATTAAATAAATAAGTAGCACATCCCATGTTGATATGTCTACTTGTAGGCTCTTTAGTTGTTGCAGGCATTCCTCCGAAGTGTCGATTAAGGATTTTAAACCAGCTGTAGTCTCTATATTTAATTTTGACTGACTTGTCAGTATCTTTAATTGATGATTGACTAATATCTTTTTGTTTTCGTACCTTGCCTTTAGTTTGTTCCAGGCAGGTAAGTAGTCCTCATTTGTTATAGGAGTATGTCGTAGTAGTTTTTCCGCATCTCCTATTAAAGAACCTTTCAAATAATACAGTTTTTGAACGTCTTTCAAACTTGTATTATTGTGTACTACAGCGACGTAAAGATCATGAAAAGAACGCCAGCCATCATAATCACCATTATATTTTGGCAATGTGATCTTAGGAAGAATGTTTTGTTGTTGTTCCACACGTGTTTGTTGTGTTAACAAGAGTGTGGAATCTGTGAGCTCTGTTGTAGGATTAATTGCATCATATAATGTACCTATATAATTGCAATAAATTGTCTCTAATTTGCTAAATGTGTCATCGGAAATATATTTCAGCGTGCCTTCTGGTGGGGTTTCGAGGATAAATTCGTTGATCAATTGGTCGATTTTCTCATACTCGAGCCATGTTCTCCTTATCTCTGAGAGTTTTGCTTCATAGAAGCCCTTTGATCGGGTCTCTGATATTGTTTGTTTGCCATTATCAATAGATTTAATCAGGCGATTTCTTATTGCCCGTTCCTTGTTTAATAACCCCTTTACGTCTGCCATTATTGATTGAAATCAAATTCGAGTAAAGAAATGAAAATAAATCTTATTTTGCTACGCTATCTATGTGTGAATCAATGAACTAAATTAATTGAAATTTCTTGCTTATAAACGTAGACTACCGAATTCTGACGTTCTCGCGTATAAACGTAGCTCAATAATTAAGTGAGTAGAGCGACTCCTGGATGGAACCACCAAAATGTTTTCCCACAGCTAATGTCAATTCGACTGATTGACAAATACAAATAGACTGCGTTCGCAAAGTACAGTTTAATGAAATCTGTCAATTCCTATAATTGACTTTCGAAAGAAAACTGCAATTGCAAACGAAAATCCACGTATGCTGAAAGAAAATATTCTGGTGGAGTGTAGCGGTTAAACTAAAAAGGATAATTTGTCACTCTATTATTCAATTAATTATTTATTGCCACAAATAATATTAATGACTAAACAAATGTTAAGTTTATGAGAAAATTAATTACGTGCAAAATTCTATCACTATGAAAAAGTTACTTCCCTCAACTTAGACGTACAAGCTTGGAAACTTCACTTAAAATTCACTGATTCACTGTATGTTTTATGTATTTAGTACTTAAAGAAAATTCAAATGTACAAAGGAATTATATTTTTACTCGAATCTATCTCTTTCTTTTCAATAATAATAACTCAAAAAAAATTATGCTACTTCACAATTGCATATCTAAATAAATTTTTCTTTCTGATTCTTAACTAATATATTTACTAGTGGCTGAAAGTAAATAATTATTAGAACTCAAGGTAGATCCAATTTCTGAATTATTATGTTGTGCAAA
This sequence comes from Dioctria rufipes, assembly GCA_963924295.1. Lineage (NCBI taxonomy): Eukaryota > Metazoa > Arthropoda > Insecta > Diptera > Asilidae > Dioctria > Dioctria rufipes. The sequence continues at coordinate 97,509,759 of OZ002740.1, read as the reverse complement.
AACTGACCAAATGGCATATGTTTCACACGATAAATAATTGTTAGAAATGTCGATTTACTTGAGTGAATTAGTTAAAATGGCTGAAAGGACAAGATTAAGAATAAAAATTTCAATCGTTCTTGTTAAATTCATACATGTGTGTATAACCAACACCTGGCATGCAAACACAATGAAATTTAACCCAAATTGAAAATAATAACTAATATGCAAATTTACCTTTAATTTAATTTAGATTTGTCACTATTAAATTTAACCAATAAATTCACTTGAACTCTTGCTGCTGCTGCTTTTCCTTGAACAAAACTTTGACAATTCGATTGTTGAAAAAAATTACTAAATTTTTGCTGATGACGATTTGAACTATTTGAACTATTTGCAAATTGTGGGAGGAATGCTACTGCATGTGCTCGCACTTTGACAACTTTGAAAATAAGAAGACAGAACGAAGAATGAACCCCCTTTTTATAGAGAATTTCGTTCCGATTTCATATCCATAAAAATGAATTATGCAAATTTTAGGCTTAATTTGACTATAATGTGTAAATTTGTTGTAGTCATTTGATGTCAAATTACAAATTGCATTTTTTGACATCTTTCCCATAGAAATCCCTTTTAATTTCACGTAATTATGATAAGTTTTCCGAATCTGTGCTATAACTTATCTATACGCCATCTATTAGTTCGATTTACAAAATTCCTCTCAAAATTCATTTTCGTTCATCTTTATTCGTGTCCCTTTCACACCTTTGTGTCTCTTTCGCACTTATTGGTGCAAAGGGAAATTCGAAAATTCGCGAATATTCCGTAAACCGTGAAAAATTACGCGACGCGAACGCGCACATTCGATTTTGCGTCTCCTTTCACCCCGGTATGACATTTTAAACGTCGCGAAACTATGAAGTACACGTCGGTGTTTATATGCGAAGTGTCAGTCGCGCGCGAATTTATTTTTTTGTTAAATTTTGTGTAACAAAAGTGATTTAATGTTGTTGAAAGGTGCTCATCGTGGGATTCTGGTGTTATTGCATAGGTTTGTATAAAAATTTGTTAAATTTATATGTAGGTTTTATGTAAATTCCCACCTTTTCCAATACCGTGTTTACCTGTCAAGGTGAGTTTTTGTTTTGTAAAATTCTCATCTCAGGTATTCACGAATCTATTGAAAAGAGGTTTATTGTGTGCCCTGGCATGGGGATTAACATATTCTTTATGTTTTATGTGTTGTAATAAGAATTTTATTTAGTTTTGCATGTTTTGTTATTGTTTGTATGTGCTTTGCATATCTTAACTAATATAGCTTTCTTGTGACTTTACTTCTTTATTTTAATTTAGTTCAATTTTTTACTTCATTTTTTTGTTTATTTCAGGTCGTCGTGGGACCTTTGCATCTGTTGACACGCCAGATGCTGGTAAGATTTTTGTTTTTAAATTAATCCAATTTCTCCTTTTCTTTTAGGTTGGTCGAACACTGTGCGACAAACCGTTCTAGAAATATATGCGAAAAACAACTTCAAAATCAAATTTGAATAGATCGGTGACCATACGAAATTTAATACAGGCATTCATCTATGTATCATAAGATTTGATCTTAGACCAATTCTAGCTTTTTTACTTGTTTCGTTGATGCTTTTAATTCTCAATCTGCAATGAGAAAAGGAGAAAATTATTATTCACCAAAAAAAAAGGTGCAGTTAGCTGAGGTGAGCCTCAATGAACTGCTGATGTAGGCTATGGCTGGGATCAAAACTTCTACTGGGATGCTGAAAAAGAAAATATTCTTGATAAAATTATTAATTTTAAGAAAAATGTTAGTAAAAATGCGAGCAAGACTTAATGTGGTGTCAGAACTACCGGTCTGTCTTGTGGTTTGGTCAAACCTCAAGAGAATTTCTGTCAAGTCAAGTCAAGTCAAGTGTGTATTGCGCCGAATTTTATTCGCTTTGGCGTAGTTTCCCTCGATGTTTTCTCTAATTTGTCCTCATTTGTTCGTTGGGGCTCATCTTTAGCCCTCAGTTCAGTTTGATGTCGTCTTTTTTTCTCTTGTTGCCAGTTGTCCATTGTTACTTTCGAACTTTCAGTTTTGTTGTTTTTTTCAATTACAGCTGATGCACCTTATCAGTCGTACCTCATGTCGTTCTCCTTATGAAGTTAGTTGTTAGTAGGAGGGCGGCGGAAGGAGATATGAGAGGCTAGGATGTGGATTTTTGGGAGTGTTTAGGAAACAATGGTTCCTAAGGTATTGGTTTTCTTCAGAGAAACTCTCTGAGCAAATGTGGCTGAAATGTGATTATCCGCGATCGTAATCACCTTTATGGTAGTAGAAACTTATTCTACCATCATCTAGCTGGTAGATGTTCCTAGCCTAGGGCTTCGTTAAGAGCAGGGGTGAGAGGTAATTAAAGTTTGCCGGTATGACAGGCAGGTTGTTTATCAGTGGGTTTGGGTGGTTTGGTATTTTTTGAACTTACTTGTTCGCAAGATCAAATAGATACTCCTGGATTGGATTGATGTTGGCTGCCTCATAGACTACTCTGTTGGGAAAGAATTTTCCATTGGCTCGACTCTGGAATCCCGTGCAAGCTTGCTGAGTCTTTCCATATAGGTAGGAGAAATAGTATGCCAGATAAGGAAGCAGTAAGTAATAACAGGTCTAAGGAGTTGTTTGTACAACAGAAGTTTGGTTTGAGATGAGAGGCCGTGCTTGAAGTTTATTATTGGACTAAGTAAACTATATGCAAAATTGGCCTTGCTAATGGTCGCTTTTGCATGGTTATTGAATCTTAATAGTTCATGAAATTTGATGCCCAGGTATTTCGTACTTTGTGTGGGTTTTAGTTTGCCCCTGTTGTAGATGGCTTCAATGGCCCTAGATTTTGCATCTTGGCGGTTTCGCCAAGTTCAGATTTTTGGACATTTATTTTGATCCCCACTTTCTGTGGTAGGAGTCTAATTTTTTAAGGTGCAAGTTCACCATATTTATAGCCAAATTTGGGCAGCGAGATTGGGCATACGTGAGGAAGTCATCAGCGTATAAGTGTGTTGTCCCGTTTTCGTTTGGAGGTTGGTCGGAAGTGTAGAGATTGAAGAGGATTGGGCCTAAAATGGAGCCTTGGGGAGCACCAGCTTCTATTGCCTTAAGTGGTGATTTATGTTCGTCGAGTTCCACATAGGATTTCCTAGAAGGTAGAAAACTGTGGATTAACAAATTGAGGTGTGGGGGGAAACCGAACTGATTTAATTTGAAAACAAACCATGCTGTCCATACTGAGTCAAATGCTTTTTCGACTTCAAGGAAGCAGCCTACGATACATTCGTTCCTATTTAAGCCTCTCGTTGCATCCGTGTGAAACTTTATTAGTGGATGGAAGGTGGAGTGCTGTGATTTGAAACCAAATTGGGAGTCTTGGTAAAAATTTTTTTCTTCGCAGGTGTTTATAACCTGTTGCTTGATGACTTTCTCAAAAAGCTTTCCTAAGTTTGAAATTAAGGAGATGGGCCTGAACTCCCTGATTTCTTTTGATGAAGTCTTTTTGGGGATTGGGATTTGTTTCCAGCAGCTCGCTATTTATAGGCAGAAATACAATGGGAGTTGTGTCTGCCGGTGGCTTTAAAAATGACGCCCGCGTCATTTTGTGAAAATTCATACATTAAGTCACGAAGTGACGTCATCGTGGATTTCATAATGAGAACGATTTTTCTCTGCTGTTAGCTGCCATCTTGAATATGTCAAAGACTTGGTGGCAACTGTTATTTGGAGGTAGGTTTTAATTTGTATTGAATTTTGATTTGTTTTTAATGACTGGTTTTAACATATTTTTCAGGAGACTGAGAAAGGACGTTTTGAGCATTGAAAAAGTATCAAGTTAATAGGGATGTTTGTTTTTTTGGTAAGTTCTGAGATTATGAAATGATCTGAGAATTTACTATTTGTTTATTTATTCATTAATATTCCTTATTTGTTTCTTTTTAGCCTTACCGTATTTGAATAGGTCGTAAGTCGTCGTGGGAGAATTTTCGATTGAAATTTGTGTGTTTTTATTTTGTAGTTTTATATTTTCTTTCACTTTAATTAAAAGGTTCTTCCGCGACGGAATGGATGTATCAGAAACATTTTGTTCACAATATTTGGATAACTACTACCAATATGAGCAAATCAGTGGGGAACGTCTTATATGACCCTCCGAGAATACTGACGTGACCAAAATTTTTCCCTACCTGCCTAATAGACCCATCGGCTATATAGATGTAAATAAATGCAGATACAAATATACTACCTTATTGAGGGTGTTTCCTCCACGGTGGTCCATAGAGCGAGGGGAGGGGGGGTTGATTGTACTGGCCTAGACAAACCAAAAATTGTATGGAAGGGTGTGGGGTCATATCAACCATTTCGGAGTTACAGAGTAAATAAAAAATTGGTCTAGGCTTTCACAAAACACCCTGTATCTTAAAAATAGCAGGGTGTATGGAGACCGTCTAAAGCTGGTTGTATGCAGAACTTCATAGCTCCTTCAACGACTGCTCAACCAGCCCCCTACTCTTCAGGTTACGAAATCGAAATTTTTACACAAAGAGATCGTCTTTTCATTACACATGGTTACAACCGATGGTGTCAAGCCCAACTCGGATAAGATAAAGGCAATTAAGGAATTTTGTATTCCGAAAAATCAGAAGGAAATAAAAGCCTTCTTAGGACTGTTAGGGTCTATTGGAAGTTTATTAAAGGCTTCGCACAACTTAGAAAACCCCTAACAGAATGCATTAAAAAGGTTAAGTTGTCCAATTATATGAAAAGTATGTTAAAACCTTTGAAATGTGCCGAGATTTTCTCGTAAATGATCCCATCTTGTAATACCCAAACCTTTCGCAGTACTATCGCAAGGCCTTATACGTAGCGACAAACCTATATGCTACGCTAGTCGTACGCTAAATAATTCCGAGATCAACTACTTCATCATCGAAAAAGGATTGTTAGCTATAGTTTGGGGTACCAAATATTTTAGGCGTTATCTATTTGGACATAGATTCAAAATTGTAACGGACCACAAGCCCCTAACTTGACTTATGAGCTTGAAATAACCTAATTCAAAATTAATTCGCTGGAGACACAAACTAGAGGAATTTGATCATGAGTACGTACATATATAAGAAAGGGAAGCAAGACACCAACGCCGAAACATTGAGCAGAATAAGACCTGCTGAACCACAACCTTATACAAAAATCGGGCCAAATGCAAATGAATCTAGGATGTGTAATAGAAGGTACTAGTGGTTGTACAATACATTCCGCGCGCGAAGACCTAAATGACGGAATACCAATTTCGGAATGTCTTTCAAACAGTTCGCCCTTCAATTTTTCTTAGGATAATCCCCCAAACGAAACGCCGACCGATATCTTTAGAAATGCCGTTCAAAAATAAACAAAATCGCACCTTTGGTATGCCCAATTATTCTGAAGAAAATATTGTAAGTATTTTCAAACGCTATTTACCGCCAAATCGATTAAGTTCTATCGATACTGATGATGACACTTTCAAAATTATACAATCCGTTTATTCCAAATTGTTTTCGAGGTCAAAAACCTTTAAATTAACTCGATGCACAGAACTGTTTTCAGATATTAATGATTACTACATAAGCAGCAATCAGAGAGGCATTCGTTCAACCTGAATGTATCTGAGAATGAAGTCCTATTTTCCAAATGTGAAGAACAAAATAATCGAAATTATTAACAACTGTGAAAAATGTCAAACCTTAAAATATAATAGGAATCCTCAGAAAGCTAAGTACCAAATTCCAGTGACCCCTGAAAAAACATTTGACAGAGTACATACAGATACATATTTATATCATCAATAACACAGAAGTTCATACAATAATGGAACCATTTTTCAAATTTTCTGCTGGGTACATATTACCTGCACGAAATACTCTTACGGTTATTAAATCTCTAAAAAAGACCTGACACGGAATTCTAGGAAAACTTGTTTCACAGCTACCATATTTAAAGACTTTTGCAAGCATTATGGTATTAACCAACATACCACTTCATTCCAAAAGACAAGTAGTAACTCCTCAGTGGAACGGATGCATTCCACTTTATAAGAGAAATGATATATGACCAGCGAAAAGACGGAGATCACGATAATATATTAAACGACACACTAATATAAGAAATAATAATGCCACACATTCTGCTTTAACGCCATTATATCAATCACTATACCATAACTTGCCTATCAGTGGCGACTTTTCTAGCAATATTCATCTAGTTAATGCACTTGCGGTGTAAGAAACCAAGACCTTTCAACTACCAGGAGCATCGCAAGTTATAAATTCGGGAGATCAAATTGCACACATGAAATTTGTAGTGAAGTGAATTTCTTACATCGAGTTTGTTGATTCTGCAGACTTTTGTAATTAAAAGTTACATATAAATCTTTTGTAAATAAATTTTAGAATAAAGTTTTTTTTATCAAAGAGAAGTGTTGTTCTGGGTTTAAGTAGTGTGAGATCTGTGCTCAAGCTAAAGGTGGGTGCCGGTTGTAAAAGGATAACTCAGCTTTGTCTCAATTCAAATATAAAATTTATTCAATATATTGCTTACAAACTATTATCACAAATTCATTTAAAACAAAAAAAACTTAACCTATGAAAAATAGTTCAACGCTTAAAATTAACCTAGCCTACTATGATTCAAAGAATTCAGGAACTTATACTATCTTAAGCTACCAATTCAACATAATTCATTAATTTTTTGCCAGAAAGATTTGCTCCCCTTATTGCTGAAAAGAGAGATAGAAAATCCACTATTAATACAATAGAAGTTTTATGCTACACGTATAAGCACGGTAGCAGTAATGCAAAAATATTTATAATGACAGAAGTATGTTTCTGCAGCAGGAGTAGATTCCTGCTTAGACGTAGGATAAAATTAAAGCAGAAGTAGATTTCTGCAGTAGGAGTAAATTCCTACTCAGGGTGAGAGATAAAATAATAATAAGCAGAATTAAATTTCTGCAGTAGGAGTAAATTCCTACTCAGGTGGGAGATCAAATACAAGCAGAATTAAATTTCTGCAGTAGGAGTAAATTCCTACTCAGGTGGGAGATAAAATATAAGCAGAATTAAATTTCTGCAGTAGGAGTAAATTCCTACTCAGGTGGGAGATAAAATATAAGCAGAATTAAATTTCTGCAGTAGGAGTAAATTCCTACTTAGGTGTGGGATGGAATTAGCAGAATTAAATTTCTGCAGTAGGAGTAAATTCCTACTTAGATGGGAACAAAATTAGATTTGGATAATTCAGGAAAATCAGAGTAAATTCTGCTGTTTTCAGATCAAATTCTGAATTGGGAATGGAAGATTCTGCTGCAGCTCGTCGCCTTTTTATAGCCGCCGCGAACCGCTACGTTTCGGCTTCATGCTAGGTTGCCTTGGTAACGCTCGTTCTCAAAGTTGTTATACTTTGATGGCGGCGTCCCGCAGTGACGTCATATGAGACCATTAAAGTTGCACTGAACTCTGACTGCGGCGAAGGCGAGAACATCTGATGTGATGTGTTGACATTTTGACATGTCAATTTGTAAATATACAGCAGTAGGTATTTTTGGTAAGTTTGTAATATTTATTGATTTTATTAGTTATTTATAAGAGTTTTTTGTTTATTTTCAGGTGTAATATAATGGAGGAAGCTCCAGGACGGCGTTGGACCAAAGGGAGGAAGTTCCCTTATACTAGATAAGTATTTTTGTTTAAATTATTTTAAGATGAAATTCTTTGTGTTCCTTTTTTTTTTATCTTTTTAGGAAATGCAAACTAGGCAAGGAAGCTGTATCGAGGGATTTTATATGTGGACTGAACATCCTCCCGCCTCAAAATTGAAGAGGCAATTAATATATATATATATATGTAATTTTTATTATAGTTTTAATAAAATCGTTTGGTTTTAAATTAACTTACTGTGTCTTGTTTAAAGAAGTGGAATACGTCCTTTCTTGTTGTCATTTTTAGAATGCTGCCGTCAGGAAGTGTGCATCGGAAGAATTTTTTTGCTCTTTTGATCTGGTCCCATGGTATGTTGTTAGTTTCAACAGTTTGATTATGATGGGAGTAGCCATAATGTGTCCGGCTAAGTCAACTGGAATCCCTGGATTAGTCACTTCGATGTGGTTTGGTGGATGGTCGCTAAATTGGATCGGTGACTCGATTTGTAAATCCATTAACTGAGGCAATGGTGTTTGACATGTTGCCTTTGAACTTGTTTTATTATTTTTCAGGCTACCTTTGGGCTTTTGGTAGGAATTTGGGCATTGTCGGGATACGAACTGCTGGGTTATTTTCCCTGGGCCTGGTTTTGAATTTAAAGTCATTCTTCGGTTTGACTTCCTTTTTCAAACGTTTGATTTCTTCTGCAGCTGGCCTTGCTTCGAATGGCCGGAAAAGTTTGTTCACAGGCAAGACCTCGTGAGGTGGCGGTCGTATAATGGCCGATTTGAATTGCCCTGCCTTCTTTGGCGTTGGTGGCAATGGGCTCAATGGCCTAATTGGCTTAAAGGAAATCAAAAGCTCTGGTGGTGTAGGTGACAAGCCTGCATCCATGGAATCCAGAGATTCTGGATTTAAAATTCCGTGCACTTTCTCCATTGTTAAAAATTTAACTCAAAAATAATATATAAGGAAAATTAAAACCAAATAAAAAAAAACGGAATCATCCTTCCATATGTGTTTTTGTGCAAAGTATGGGGATATTTTGCTTCAGCTTGTGTCGCTGGTGAATTAGTATTCTCTTTCATTACTAGTGTAGAGTGAAAAGGTTTTTGACTATAGTGGCGCCATCTAGTACTGAGATTCTGAGTTTTTCTACAATCGAATTCAGTTTGTGTCGGGTGTGAAGTAGCTGAACCTGATCGAGATGGCGATAGTTTTGATGTACCTTTTCCTTTTGTACTAAAGGTGGAGAATGTGGTTAAGGTGTAGTGTTTCACTGCTTTACTTGAAGCATTTCTCCAATTTTTTCTCTGATACTCTTGGTCTTTGGGAACATCATGATTTTTGGTGAATTCATATTTTTTGGAGGGAAGGCGTTGCCTTGTTACAGCGTGGAGTATGTCTTTTGGTGGTATTGTTGACGTATTGGTGCATTTACAAACTCTTTTTAATTTGTTGTTTGACTTAATGTTTGTTGTGGTGTAGGTGGATAGCACAGTCGTAATAGTGCGTTCTGTTTCTGGTACTCCTCCAACCAGAATCCAACCCAATTCTGTGTTTTGGGCTGTTGGAGAGTTGCCAGATCCTCTCTTTATACCATTTTTGATAATGGCATCGTAGGCTTCTGCTCCAAGGAGAATATCGATTTCTCCTGGAATTGAGAAGGTAGGATCTGCTAGCGGGAGGTTGTGAATATGTCTCTAGTTTGACACCTCAATTGCATTGTTTGGCAGCACATCTGTGATTTTTCTAATCACGAGCATGCTACTTGCAACTTTAAAATTGGTGTGTAAAGAATTAATTGTGACTGTAGCTTCTTGTACAGCTGTATTGGTGGGAGTTGTACCAAGTCCACTTAATTCTTGGGTGGTTGGAGATCCTTTAAGTCGTAATAGCTTAAAGGCCTTTTCTGTCATGATTGACACTTGTGACCCTGAATCTACTAACACTCGGAATGTCATCGTGAGACGGGATGGTGCAGTGACGTTAATCAGAGCTGTAGAGAGAAGAGCTCTTTTCATGTTTGCGGTTAGAAAACTTTGAACTTGTTGTTCATCATTTCCATAGGTGGGTGTGCTTAATTCAGCTTCCATATTGGAATTTTGGGAGAATTGATTAGGTGATTCTGTCACCGAATCGTTTTGCTCATAGTGGAGCAATGTGTTATGATTTTGCTGACAATGATAACACTTTTTATTGCTACTGCAATTTGAGGTTATGTAGTTGGGAGATAAGCAATTTTTGCATAAATGCTTATTTGTGACAATTTCATGTCGTTGTCGGGTGTTCATATTTCTAAAGGTAGGACAGTGAAATATGATATGGTCAACCTTGCAATGGCTGCAAGAGGACCTCTTTGTAGGTGGGTGATTTGGTGTTGAACTTTTATGTCTGTTCAAGAGACCATATGTAGGTTTGGGTGAGAATTGTTTTCTCTGTGTCATATTGGATGACGTAATCTTGTTTCCAATCATTTCTAGAGTTCGGAAGCGAGACTCTAGAAATTTGGTTAAAGTCTTTAATTCAGGGAGGTCTGTGCTACTCTGTAAACTTTGCTCCCATAATTGGTGTGTGTCTGGGTGTAGTTTTTGCACTGTCAAGTATATCATCAGTGGATCCCAATTCCTTGTTTCTATTCCTAAGTTTTGTAATGCTAATAACGCTTCGGTTATATTGTCTAATAGCCTTTTGATATTATCGGCGGTATCATGGTTTATAGAAGGGAGAGACAACAATTTTTTTAATTGTACGTTGACTAATATTCGCTTATTTGGATAGCGATCCTTTAGGAGCTGCCAAGCTGGTCGGTAGTTTGCATCGCATACTTCATAATGCCTGAGCAATTTCTCAGCCTCTCCCATTAGATTCGTTTTTAAAAAATACAATTTGTCAACGTCTCTCAAACTATTGTTGTTGTGTATAACCGAATTGAATAAATCGTGGAATGAAATCCACGTAGAGTATTCTCCATTGAAGGTGGGAAGTTTAATTCTGGGGAGTCTTTCATTATTACATGAGTTTGTGCTAGCATGTGATGTCTGAGTCTGAGGAGGATTGTTGACAGGTGTTGGTGTTAGTTTGTCTATATCCTCTTCCATGCTTGCTGCTTTTTCGATGTAATACTCCTGTACATCACTAAATGTCTCTTTCGTGAAATATTCTAATTTGCGATCTTCCTTTGTCGCTCTTTTTTGAATTACCCTATGCCGTGCTTGGAATTCTTTCCAATATTCGGTGAACGTTTGTAAACGTTTCTCTGTCGATTTGACAGTCTTTTTCCTGCCTTCTCTTTGATGCCTTTTAAATAGGTCTTCCATTAACTCTTTGATCTGTTTTTGGGACTCACCCAACTCTAATACTGAGCTAATGGTCTCGTCCCCGACGTCAGATTCGTTATCTGTAGACATTTTGAATGGACAGGCTTAGTTTTTTCTCACTGTGATGTAATAAGCAATATTTTTCTCAATTCTATATTTGAATAGCTGAGTTATCCGGCTCGAAGGACCAATGTGAGATCTGTGCTCAAGCTGAAGGGGGGTGCCGGTTGTAAAAGGATAACTCAGCTTTGTCTCAATTCAAATATAAAATTTATTCAATATATTGCTTACAAACTATTATCACAAATTCATTTAAAACAAAAAAACTTAACCTATGAAAAATAGTTCAACGCTTAAAATTAACCTAGCCTACTATGATTCAAAGAATTCAGGAACTTATACTATCTTAAGCTACCAATTCAACATAATTCATTAATTTTTTGCCAGAAAGATTTGCTCCCCTTATTTCTGAAAAGAGAGATAGAAAATCCACTATTAATACAATAGAAGTTTTATGCTACACGTATAAGCACGGTAGCAGTAATGCAAAAATATTTATAATGACAGAAGTATGTTTCTGCAGCAGGAGTAGATTCCTGCTTAGACGTAGGATAAAATTAAAGCAGAAGTAGATTTCTGCAGTAGGAGTAAATTCCTACTCAGGGTGAGAGATAAAATAATAATAAGCAGAATTAAATTTCTGCAGTAGGAGTAAATTCCTACTCAGGTGGGAGATAAAATATAAGCAGAATTAAATTTCTGCAGTAGGAGTAAATTCCTACTCAGGTGGGAGATAAAATATAAGCAGAATTAAATTTCTGCAGTAGGAGTAAATTCCTACTTAGGTGTGGGATGGAATTAGCAGAATTAAATTTCTGCAGTAGGAGTAAATTCCTACTTAGATGGGAACAAAATTAGGTTTGGATAATTCAGGAAAATCAGAGTAAATTCTGATGTTTTCAGATCAAATTCTGAATTGGGAATGGAAGATTCTGCTGCAGCTCGTCGCCTTTTTATAGCCGCCGCGAACCGCTACGTTTCGCCTTCATGCTAGGTTGCCTTGGCAACGCTCGTTCTCAAAGTTGTTATACTTTGATGGCGGCGTCCCGCAGTGACGTCATATGAGACCATTAAAGTTGCACTGAACTCTGACTGCGGCGAAGGCGAGAACATGTGATGTGTTGACATTTTGACATGTCAATTTGTAAATATACAGCAGTAGGTATTTTTGGTAAGTTTGTAATATTTATTGATTTTATTAGTTATTTATAAGAGTTTTTTGTTTATTTTCAGGTGTAATATAATGGAGGAAGCCCCAGGACGGCGTTGGACCAAAGGGAGGAAGTTCCCTTATATTAGATAAGTATTTTTGTTTAAATTATTTTAAATGCAATTCTTTGTGTTCCTTTTTTTGTATCTTTTTAGGAAATGCAAACTAGGCAAGGAAGCTGCATCGAGGGATTTTATATGTGGACTGAACAAGTAGGAAACCTTCTTAAACCATCCAAATCTGAACCGTGTAAGAATCCTTTACCGCTCAGGCACCTGTTTCACATTTGGAAATACGCTACAGAAATTCCGTGGTGTTGACTTTGCTTACAAAAAATCCCTGATTAAACGTTATCTTCTGTTCTGTTGCAAAACTGCTTGGGATTTTATTAATGAAGCTTACTGAGTAAAAATTTTGTTGTTGAGAAAACGTAAAAATTTCCCTTTAAAATACTTCTCTAGGTCTTTAAGCAGCTTCACAAATAATAGATCTATTTGATAAATACATATAAACAATATAATTTTTAAAATTGAAGCATTCCATTGAACTGAATGCATTTTAGTTTAGACACAGGCCATTTAGGATATTTAAACTGAGACTGTCGAAAAATATATTCTGAAGTTCTTTATGTTGCCGCATCAAAACAATTTATATCAAATCCGGTAGTAACAAACTACTTTTAGAAGCTTTAGCCTAGTACCAAGGTCCGCGCTAAACTAAATTTTAGCGGGTCTTGAATATCGGGGCGTTCTTTAGCAGCTAAAATATGACAGCGGAGACTCAGAGAAAAGATATATTAAAAACAGGAAGAAGAAGAATATTGCATTTTTTTTACGGAAATACAACGTGTGGTCATAATATTCCTAAAACCAGGTAGTTAAAATTATTTTGAAATATTAAAAATATTAAAACAATATGCATAATGTATACAATAAAAAAAAATTAACAATGATATTGAAAATACGGCCAAAAAAGAAATCCAATTCATTCGTATTTAACTACAAAAATCCGATCAATAAATTTATCAAATCTCAGAACTATGACAATTAATATTTTTAGCGAGCTAAAGATCGGACGGGCGGATAAATTCAAGCTAGATTTTTTAGAGACTTATTGGTGGTCCCATCTCTAATCAAATCTCAAAGACAAATTTAGCGCGTTGACCACTTTCGCTAAAATTCAGGATAAATTTTTACCAACATCTTTTAAGCCGAGTACGTTGATCAAGCGAAAATTTGGCTTGTATTCTAGGCATAGAATTCTCCACGGAAAAGAGTTTTGGAGAAAATGTAAAACAGAAGTGGAGAGAGAATAATTGAGAAATTAATTGTCAAGCAAACTTGCTGTGCAAACGTTGTAAAAAATGTTGTGATAAAATAATAATTCAAGCATCTCTTATTTTGCATGATTTAGTGAAAAAATCATCTAAAAGGCCGCCATCAATAAAATCACAAATTAAATAACACAAATTGGTTATATGTGCCAATCTGCCAACTTTTCGGTGCAAAATAATTGTCTGGACATATAAATCGCTGCGGAAAGGTCTATCGCCATCTGCATTCCATAATTTAAACAATGATTTTTTCTTTCCAACAGCGTACTGCTTTACGAAATCTCAAACCGAAATTTCCGTGGCACTTTTAGCCCACATTTTTTTTTTACACAGATTTTGTACAGGAAGCCTAGTACCAAAAATCATATAACTTATAAGTTCAAGCGAAAATTTCGCCTGCATTATGTACATATAATTCTACATGGAAAAAAGTTGTGGAGAAAATGTAAAATCACAATATATGTCTGGATATATAAATCGCTGCGGAAAAATTTCTCCACTTCATATTAGCGCCATCTGCATTCTATGATCTAAACATGATTTTTTCTTTCGAACAGCATACTACTTTACGAAATCCCATACAAAATTTAGCTTAGCGCGGACCTTAGTACTAGGCTTTTGAGACGAAATTTATTTATAATAAATAATTTTTTTGATAGCATGAAGGAGAACAAAATATTATGAAGTCATAAATATTTATTAAAATTACACAAATATTCAATAGTAATTCGGTAACTAAAAAATCAGAAGGAAGTTGACAACTGGAAACTGGCTGAATCGAATCCATGATATATGGAGTATCAGGTATATTCCATCAGAGCACAACGTCACTAGTTGAAAAGTTTTCAAGGAAATGAATGGGAATTTTTTTTTATTTTTCATTTTTTGCAACCTTTTACTGCACAATTAACCATTTTAAAAGATTTCCTTTGCTTAACTTCTATTAAATATGCACTTAAAAATTCAAGTCGATTTATTCGCTTACGATTTCTTCACTTCTATGAAAAGTTTTTCAACTGATGACGCAATGAAAAAAGAAAAAGTGTTTCTGTCATACTGAGATGGAACATACCTTCTTACTCTTTATACCATGAATCGAACTGACTTTTGTGCTCAGTCTGCATCAGCAACATTAATATCAATCAGTTGATTTCTGCTGATCGCATGGAAATGATTTTGATAAAGAAAAATGTACTTTCTTGATGTTTGTGTTCTTTTAGAGCTTTGTACAACAAAATGAAAAGATGGAATCTTTATAAGGTTGCTCGTGCGTCCGTCTGTCTGTGTGTCTATCATAGACGTTTTTCTCGAAAACAACCTGACTTAGAAATTTGAAATTTAGCAGAATGTTAGATCTTCATGATACGCACATATATCGGCAGTCAAATATAATTAAATATTTTTTTTTTCAATGGGGTGGGTTAAGCGCACTAAAAAAAAATTATATTCTTTTGTATCATAGTATGAAAGGGCTCCTTTCAAGAATTCCAAAAGCAAATTAAATTTTTTTTGGTAAATTGGTTATAAAGATATACTCCCTCCAAAATGTGCGAAAAAATACCGTTCCACCTTATCTGTTATGTATGTTTCTAGAGCTAAAATTTTGATATTATTGGAGTTAGTAGGCATTGGGTCATAGAAGTCATAGATAAGAAGAAAACTGCAGCTTTTTTTGTCAGTCTCATAGTTGCTGTAAATAATTTTTTTTATGTGTTAATTTCTAAGACGACTCCATTACCAATAAAAGCGATTGCTGTAAGATCACTCTTGCATCCGTGATTTGGAGAATATTGAAATTTGACAATAAGTACAGAGTAATATTTAAAATATGTAAAATATAGAGCTAACTAAAGGCAAACACAATAATAGCTATTTTTATTCACTAATATAGCAGAACAATGTGGTGCAATTAGTCATTTTTCATTTATCGAAAACAAGTTTGGATTAGATTTAAATATATGTTATTAATTTCAATCGATCGACTCTGCGATGATGAAGTTCTGGTACGGAATCCTGATTGCTCGAGCCTGACTCTCCCTTGACTGCCAGAATTAATTAAATTTTTTTATTTTTTCACCTACAATCTCTATCAATTCATCAATGCTTTCCTCAGATATACGGTAATACATTTGAAAGACTGGGTCTTCCAAATATCTAAGCATGCAAGTGATATCATCCTTTCTGCAATTGATGGATTCTTGAACATCCTTTTTCTTGTAATCATTGCATCCGAACCAAGCAATTACCAATCACTGCAGGGTTTATGTCTCTCATTGAACTTTTCAGGCAATTACCTAATTTTTAGCAAAAATCGAAACATTACTAAACGCATTCGACTAGATTACTAATTTTTTAGAAAATGATTCAATATGCGGATATACAACCATAGTCAATCAGCATCGATTAAAAAATCAATCAATCGGTGACAAGTCAACAGACCAGTAGGTGACTGGAAAATCAATTGACCCGGCGGTGTGCGGTCTCACTTATCTTTATTAAGTTTAACTTAATGCCAACTAAAAAATTACAGACTGAAAATATTTCGTTTTTATTAATTTTCCTACAATGCAATATTTAGGTTGTCAGTACTTACTGTAAAACTTGCAGAAACATTGAAATTTTTCAAAGTCGAAGTTGACGTTTCATTTACTGCTTCTGCAACTGCATTTATTGTGTTCAACTTCAAGTTTAACCGTATAAGATATCATGTGAAGTCAGTGTATTCAAAGTTGAAGTCAAAGTTACTTCAATGAATGTGTTTCACGCATATGACTCACGAAAGTTAGTCATAAACTTGACCCGCATTCATATTAGCTGCATCGTTGAACGGGGAAATGTAACAGCTCGAGGATGTACCAGAAGTGAACTATATGGCAGCCTTGTCGTACGCATCCAGAAATGTTCAATAATTCAACATTACTATTAATTTTTGTTTCTCATGTTATGTATGTCAAGTATACGGTAATAAGAAATTTCTTCTCAAAGTATTGTATTCTAAATATATATATTTTTAGTTGTAGCCCTGTAGTATGGTGACAGTTAAAATAATAAAAACAAACGATAAAAGTTCCAAACCATATCAAATAGAATGGTTTGATAAATATGGTGTGATTGAAAGAATAAATCGTCTCTGTGTGTAACAGATGAAGAGAGGAGAACATATTTTTTACAAAAGAAAAAAGAATAATTTGCAAACTAATGTTTCAAAAACTTTTTGATTAAAAAGTAATACCATTACAGCTGCTAGTTTTCATTTACCTTTGCATTGCTCGTCACAGGAAACTCTTTCAAAAATAGAGTTTGTAAAACTTAAGTCTTTAGAATGTAGTGCTACTTTATTTGCAGACCTTAAAGAAAAAACTTAATTATAAATAAATGAGTTATCAGTAAGTAATAATACAATTAAAGATAGAGTAATAGAATTAGAAGGAAATATTAGTTGGCAAATACAAAACGACTTAAATTATGCAGAAATGTATTCAATTGCATTAGATGAGAATAATGATGTAAATGAATATGCACAATGCAGTTTTTCTAGATATAAGTCAGGCAATATATAAAAGAAGAGCTAATGGAACTAATAACGTCGAATGAAAAGTGTACCAGTCTCTATATTTTTAAAGAAATTGATATTGCATTTAAAAAAATTGATATTGAACTACAGAAAATTGTTTCCATAACAACAGACGTTCAATGGTGGGGAAAAGCATTTTTTTATCCAGTGTCTTAAGCAAAATATTACAGATTCTCTGATTGAATGTCATTGTATAGTGTATTGAGCGAAGCAAGGCTTAAAAACATTTTCTAATATAATGTTAGTTGCAACAAAAATCATCAACTTTATAAACGCAAGAGGTTTTAATAAACGATAATTTACACAATTATTAGAGTAAATGGAGTGCCAGTATTTAGGGATTTTGGCATACAACAATGCTCGATGGCTAAGTTGTGGTCAAGTTTTAACGAATTTTCCAATATACATAGATTGGTTAAACGATTTAATGTTTTTATGCGACATCACTCAACATTTTAATGAACTGAATAAAAAACTTCAAAGAAATGGACAAATTGTTTTAATGATGTTTGAAAACATAAAATATCTACGACGAAACTTGACATCTTCACTAAGGACTTAGAAATGAAAATCATGAATCTCGGTGGCCAATTGTGATCACCTCTTCGAGAGATAACACGGTCCGGAAAATTTTCCCGTAAAAGATCAATGGTTTCGTTGCTTGTATGGCACGTAGCGCCGTCTTGTTGAAAGTAAACCTTATCCAGATCAATACAATCCAATTCCGGCCATAAAAAATCATTAATCATCTGTCGATAGCGCAATCCATTCACCGTAACTGTTGTTCCAGCCTCATTTTCGAAAAAGTAAGGTCCAATAACACCGCGGGACCATAAACCGCACCAAACAGTCACACGTTGAGGATAGAGAGGCTTTTCAACAATAACTCTTGGGTTTTCCGAGCCCCAGGTGGGACAATTTTGCTTGTTGACGAAGCCATCGAGGCGGAAATGGGCCTCATCACTCAAGATGAGTTTTCGATGGAATTCCGGATCATTTTCATGCATTTCAAGGACCCAATCAGCAAAGACTCGACGTTGTTGATGATGGGCCGGCTTGAGTTCTTATGGTAACTGAACTTTATAAGCCTTAAGACCCAAATCTTTATGCAAAATACGGTGTAATGACATTTGTGGAATGACTAATTCCAAAGAACGACGAGGAATCGACAAACCTGGATTTTCTTCAACACTTTCGGCTACAGCAGCAATATTCTCGTCTGTTCTTGAGCGACGTGCACGGGTTTTATTCTTCACATCACTAACTTGTCCCGACAGCTCGAATTTGTCTACCAATTTCTGTATTGCGGTCCGACAAGGTGCTTCACGACGACCCAAAAATGTTCGAGTTTTACGAACCGTCTCTGCCACATTTTCACCATTTTTATAGTGAATTTTAATAATTTCAATGCGTTGTTGAATCGTGTATCGTTCCATTTTTATTAATGGCGTAGTTTCTACTTGTCAAATGTCAAAAAGTGACAGCTCCAAAGGTGACATCTACCGAAATAGCGGGCTAATTAAAATAACACCTCTTATTGGAAAACCCTTTATTTACCGGCTGCACATAGGGTGTATTAGGCCAAAAATTAAAGGTGAGAGTCTACAGTTTTTATAAAAGAAGTTATTTTAATGACCTTTTTAAAAAAAAAAAAAAAAAATTGAGGTGAGAGTAAAATAACCGGCCAAGTGCGAGTCGGACTCGCGTACGAAGGGTGCCGTGCTATCGTACAAAATTTAACACTATGTACTTTTTATTTATTTTTTCAAATGAAAGTAGGCGTCAAGTGAAAAAATAATGTTGTCATTTGAAAAAATAATAATAATACCTAGTGCCATTTGAAAAAAAAAAATGCCTTCTTATGATGATAATAATGAACGAGAATAAAATGAGGAAAAAACGCCGAAAAGATCTCGTTTCTTGTATGGGGGCCCCTTTCAATTTTCTTTTATTATTTTTTTTTATTATTTCTTGTTATAGCTGCAATAGAAATACATACTCTGTGAAAATGTCAACTGTCTACCTACGTTAAAATAATTCAAGTAAGTAGTGCGTTTTGTTTTTTATCTTACATCGTTTTAGATGGATGCATAGGAAAGGACAGAGTAAGGTGCGTTGTTTCGGCGGTAGTTGGGGCTTAAGATTTTTAGCACCCCTTTCACTATTTCACTCTGTAAATTTCTTGATATACGTCCTACCAATGTGATAGCAAACTGAATCAGCTTTCCAATGAATGATCAATCAGCCTTCCTGTCAGTTTCCGTCGGAAATTGTAAGACGTCAAAATCAAAACGTTTGAAAAGAATGCTAATTTTTTGAAATTTTAATGACTTTTCTGCCAAAATGCGTCATAACTAGAAAGTTTTTTTAAAAGATTTAGAAACTCCAGAATGTTACCTTTAATGCACCTGTACCTACCTAAATGCAACCGGTTTTGAGATACTACTGTTTGTTTAAATTCGGGTAAAATTGTTTTATTTTTCCGTTAACGTCATAGGCCCTTGGTTTTTGTACCAAGACCTCTGATGGGGAAGCACAAGCGCATAAACTTGTACACCAAAAATATTAGTCCGAAAGTGGATTGGCTGAAATATTTGGGATAGGAGAATAAGATCAACCGTTCGCTTTGCGATTTTAAACAAAACTAAAATTTATTCCGAACTAATTAATTTACATAAATTTCAACTCTAGTGAGGACATACACTTCACCGTGTGATCAACTAAAGCAGGATTTACATTATAATGGCATGCAAGTTTTACAGGGTGAGAAATATAGTACCTACATCGTATATGGAAATTTATTTATGAGTAACGAGAGAAGCAAACGCTTTCTGCTTTTTTTCCAACCTCGATTTGTCAATGTGTGCGTGCCCGGAACCATAAGAAGACTTCAAGCATAGTAAGTTTTTCTTGTTACTGAAACTAAAACATTGTTATTGGCAACCCTACTCTGTCAATTTGGACTACTCGTGCTGCCATATTAATGTTGCTACTATAATTTTATGGCATATACATATGTGTCAAGTCAAATTATTTGTTGAAATATATAAAAGTTTGATTGTACTCTTGTTAATTTTGCGTGCACTTGCATATTACTAGGCGCGGTTATCATTGTCTTACCTTTGATTTAAAGAGCATTTATTAATTTTTCTGGCCTATCCATTCACATTTGCTTCCAGCTGGCATTAACCAGTAATGATGGAAGTGAACAAATAAATTTTGTATTTTTTTATTTATTTTTGATCTTGGCCAATGGTGGACTCGAACTTAAATAGAAGAACTTCAAGTTGGAGTCCAGAGGTAAGAACAGTCGCCCAAAAAGCGGTTGGTCCCGGCTTCAAAAACCGGACGAGGCCCTTGTTTTTTCTCTTGTATTTAATAATTTTATTTGAATCATAAAAGTGAAAAGCTTTCCTAAAAATCCTTCTACTACACATATGCCTTTAATAAAAACAAATTTTTTACAATTTTCACTTGGCTAGTCTTTTGTGGTGCTCGTCGGCCTAGCTCATTGACCCATGCCGTATGTATTAAATTGCTGCCTTACATAAAAAATACAGTGCGGTGATCGGTGCAATGCCCGATAGGTGCAATGCATGCAAAAGTGCTAAAACTATGTATTATGATGAAAAATAATTTAACCCAATCCGAAAAATTTTATTTTATCAAAATATTCAAATTTTATTGTTCAGGCGTGAACACGCTAGCGGCCGCCAGGTGTAGGTGGTAGTACATTGTCAAAGTATTGGATGATGGAATCTATAGGAGATAAATGTGCTTCTGGACATTTGTGGGTGTGAAACTCTTTCTAAGAGAGGTGCTGTCTGTTTACGGCAGGGCTGAAGCATTGCCCTAATATTGGTTCAATATCTCCAGATCAATATTGCTAGAACAAATATGATTAGTGTTGTTGTTGTCGCGGTAGAATATATAACCAGAGTTTCTTAAGCATGGCAGAGTGTAATTCGGGTATTATACTGTAATCCAATATTTGTTCATTCGGACCTTATTAGTCGGCTTGGCTGCAGCATTGATGTCGCATTGATGAAATTGATGATGAATGTTTGCAGTTCGATCCAGATTGGTCTTCAAAGCTTTCTCTTTGGGCTTAATGTAGCAGTCGTCCCGAAGGTGACTAATTCCCGTTTTGTTTAGAAGCAACTGTATCCTTGAGCCCTTACTGATTACAGCAGTGACCTTGGTTTGTTTATTAATGTAGAGCCAAGTATTTTTCATCATAAGAGATTTCCATATTATTATGATGAACGAAAGTTGACTCATTTCACAGGTTGTTTTGGGATGACGTTCACAAATTGCATCAATCAAACAGGAGGGGCTATCGTGAATACTGTTTACGATTGTTGAAGTACATAAATGGGTATGCCTATCTTCAACTGAGCAATCTCTTAATTCTTGATCCTGCAAATTGAGGTAATGACTTGGGACAATCTGGTGTCGACATGTTTCAGCTTTTCGAGCACAAAGAAATTGGAGTGGTTCAGTTTTGTATTAACAAGAATCGACTGCTGGTTGGTCAAATGCGGAAGAGTCTCTTGGTTGCTATGTAATTCTTCAATATCCTCGTAAGCTTCGTCGTCTACGCCGAATACACTGGTGCGAAGTTTCCTTAAAAGACCTCTTCTTTTCCTAGTTTTGGGCTCTAAATAAAGAATCTCTTCAATGTCTCTCAGTAGACTTTGTTTGCTAGTGGGTAAATGCTAGAAGAGTACTAGGCAGTGTGTTATGTCAGTGCGGTTCTCAGTGTCGTTACGCATTTGTTTTTCTTTGAATGCAGGTAGCATATATATGTTTTTGATCAGTAAAGAAATCTTCACTGATCAAAAAAATATATATGCATGGGAAGCGTGAATTGAAATCTTAAGATTTCTCGTTTATCTTGAACATTACAAAGACAATCCACGTAGAATCCTGATTCGGGTTGAAATGTGTTATAATCTTGTACGAAAGCTGCAGTCAACCAGTAGAACAAAAGCACCGTTGAGTGTAAAATTTTTGATGCCCAAGTACAAGTTTTTTACTTTTGGTGGGTTGAGTTGAACTTGAAACAGGTTTCCGTTTTATGGTCTCTGGAATAATTCGATGAAAATGCTCCGGTCTTGACCATATTATTTCTGGTTTTGCTTGTTTGGTATTACGGATGCTTCTGGAAGCATATCTTCAACTTGTTTGAGAGAGTCGTTATTGCTGTAATAGCCTTAAATTCGGAGTTCTCATTTTTGGAGGTATGTATGCTGCTGGGTCGCTTAAAAATTTTGTGCAGTGGTCGTTTCGTGACCCTGAGTCTGTATTGTACTAATATAACACGTACTATGCCATCAACCAGTGGCGGATCCAGGGGGGGGGGGGGGTCGTGGGGGTCATGACCCCCCCCCCCCCCTAAATTTGAGAAAAAATATTTAATTAATTGAGTTATTTGAAAAAATATTTTTTTTTTATTTTATACTTTTTTTATTTATATAATTCAACTTAAAAAAAACTTTATTCCGAAACTTAAAAAAATAAAAATTTATTTCAATGAATGCCATTGTATGCATGTGATGTATGTGTATAGGTTTTTCTCGGAATTTGGGTTTCGGACCTCAGAGAAACACTTTCCAAGCTACGAAACAGACTCCCTCGCTACCACATCAGAGCCATAACTTAACTTAGCCGTTATATTTCGGGGCTTAGCTTCACTCTACGCCGTTTCAGGAAGCTATGATTAAGACAACTCGCACACTTTTATTTTATTTATATATATGTTTTTTTTACTTTTGCTTTGTTCACAAACTTTTCTTTCACAAACTTCCTCTTATGGTTATTTTTACAAAACGTTTATTTTTTTTTTCTTATCGCAACTCCTATTTTCTTTACCTGTTTACAATTAGTGTTTAGCCGACCGCGGCGGACGATGGTTGAAATGAAATTTGATATTTTCATAAATATCAAACCATCGTCTTGCTATCGTGCATACATTGTTGCACCCAGAATGTATTCCGCTCGCGACAATTTGCTGAAAGGAGGCTTTTTGGTGAAGACTTGATCGTTTAAATCTTCACCCAGTAAATTTTCTGCGCCCGATATGTATGTAGGTATACATATATGTACATACATATCGTATTTTTATTTTCGACAAATCTTACTGAAGGTAAGATTTGTCGTGGGGCTTTTTTTAATTGAAACGACTTGGGTTGAAATTTAAAACTTTTATTAGTCCCAAGTCGTTCTATGGGAAATACTTTTTGTTTTTAACTGAGGAATTTGAATCTATTGCTGATGGCAATTTTACACACTCTAACACTCCTAACATTCTAAAATATTTGCAGCGTTCTTATGTAAAACCACTGACATTTAGGCAAAATCGCAAAATCGCAAAATCCACGAAGTTGGATTTCTTGGCCTGTACGATGTCTAAACCGTCTAGGAATATTTTATTGATTGCAATTATTGCATTTGTGCTACCAGCTTTTTCCGTTAATTTATTGCTACTGTAGGAGGCAGCTCATCCCAGCATTTTTTTTTTGCCTTCCAAAGAGACTGCATGGTAGGTTTCACGGTTATGGTCACTAGAGCTAGTCAACCTATTGGTTCGAATCCGTCTCGAGTGGTGTTCCAGTGTATCCCTAGCATTTTTTTTTGTATCATTTTCTCCTATTTCTAGAATTTCCTTTTCTTTTAAGTCCTCTGAAATAATTCTTAACAGTTCTTCGCTATTCGGTGTCCATTTCCGGAAATAGAAAAATCGTTTCTTAAACAAGGAATCAAGTTGTTGTAGCTGATATGTCCCGGCTTTGTTAACATATCGGTTATGTAGAAATCAATTCGCAGAACGCTTTTGGCAGCTTGGAATTAGTAGCGTTCTACTTTCTGAAATTGAGTTAAGGCCTTGACTGCCAGAATTGTTGCAGGTTGTGTACCATAGGCGCCAGTATTCAACACATATTCTTGGAAAAGCTCTGCTGTTATTGGCTTATTGTTCAAAACTGCGTTGTGAGTATAATAGTATACACTGTCGTTATATCCACTATATGCTTCTGCTGGGCTCATGTGACTAGCTCTGTCCCTAGAGTGTCCAAATTCTCCTGAAATTCCCCAAATGGTAGACGGATAATATGTCTCCCATCATTTGTTCATTTATGTGTCGGTTGGAAACCTCTTGCGCAATCATCGATTGCCTGGCTTGATGTGGCATTGTCCTCAATGTTTCAAAATTGTTCGAGCTTTTGACCTATTTCTGGAATTGAAGGGAAATTTGATACATCGTTGGTTTCTTGGAATGTACTAGGAATATTCCCTAAATGAGTCAATCCTAACTTAGTGCTTTATGAAGTCGGCTTCCCTGGTTTGAGCCCTTCTAAGATTGGTTTAGAGTAAACATCCGCAACTAATATTAAATTAGTTGGACCCGGAGTGTTGAAGGTTGTGTTTGGTTCGTAGGATAAGTGCTGGTACCGCAGTAATGAGCTTAGTTTTGGCAGAACGAGTGCTTCAACTCGAAGGTAAGAGTTCCTTTGATCTTGAAGCTGTATTTGAATTTTCGTTCTCTGCGTTCCATTTGTATTCGTAAGCTTTGCTCTACCTCCTCAGAAATGAGGCTTACTTGGGAACCTGAATCGATTAGTGCCCTAAATATCTCTGATTGCCTGAATATATTTTTATCTTTGTTATAAGACATTGAACATTTTCTTCTTGTTATGAAGTGATATCATGTCTTCACTTCTTGGTTGGCTTTGTCATGTATAATTGGCGTTTTTATGAGATCTTGGAATAAGTATAGTTTTGTTACTAGGTTGATTTTCTCCTACCTCATTATTGCGCTGAAGTAATGTGTGGTGTTAATTGTTACAATAGAATTTTTTTGTTTTAAATTTTCTCTCCTTTTATGTGTCAAGCAATTTGTACAGAGATTTTTCTGGGAAATATATTAAGCTCTATCGTATATACTAAATTTTTTTAATTCAAAGCACTGGTTGATATTGTTAGCTTTGTTACAATAGATGCAAGAGTGCTTTTATTGTGGTATATAAGGCTTTTATTGAAACTGTATCCGGTTTAACTTGTTTTAAACTTTTGATTAAATCAAAAAGCTCTTTTACACTTCTCCAGAAAATTCAGCAATTCAGTAGTGGATGGTATTTGCCTTGGATTTGTAAAACTTTCCTGAAACAACCATCGGACCCATTCCTCCGTGTGGCAAGTTAAGTTGTTTAAAGCCTGTAAATACTCTCTTGTTACGGCATGGAGCCTTATCATGTCCTCCTGACATCTATACTCTACACATTTTGCATACATTATTGTATTGATATAGGTTGCTATTATCTTCCTGTTGTTATTAAATCTTTTATTATCCAGCTGCGAAGATGACTTACAACTTTTCGTGTGTCGCCTTCTAGGTAGTACAGAAGGTATTGCTTCTTCCCGACGCTGCTCAGATAAGAAATTCAGTGCATTACGTTGAGAAACATATCAATAAAGGACTTCCATTCTTTGTAGTTTCCATTGAATTTTGGTATGTGTAAGCTCCGGAAATATGAAATATATGAAAAGTAACTGCTGGGTGTTGTCCAATGAATGAGGGAATTGATTTCCTGCTACAAAAATCACAAAAGTCCCTCAATGATTTTCACAAGCTAAAAAGAACAAAACATTATTAGAAAGTAATCAAAATCAAATAAACAACACAAAACATACCTAAAATACACATACCTCCGTGTATTTACATTTTCACCTTGTCATCAAATTGCCATTTCGTCAATTAAAGCTTTTTGCCGCAGCAACTGGCCACCTCGTTTCCCATAGCCGATTTAAGCAGCTTGCCCTGCCCAAGATTTTCTGGGTCCGGTTTGACCACCACGGAGTTGTCTTCCACCGCAAGAGATTGATGGGTCTCCTTGCCTGGTTTACGCTCCAGAACGCCCGACATCGTGTGGCGTCTAGTCTTCTTAGGCTTTGTTGTGCCCATTAGCTTGGCTGCATAAGCTTCGGTTTATACTATTGGCCCCACCTGCGCAGAGGGGTCTACAGCGACCGAAGCTGGGCGGATATCAGCAGCTAGTGCCGTACTACCATCTGTTGTGACAGCAGAATTTTTTTTATAAATTAAGGGATTTGAAGTCATTTATGTTCCAACGAGTACGGCGGGAATAGTAGTCCGCTCGCTCCAACAGAGACCCCAATGTCGGAGTAAGGGAATTAATAAAATGTGGTGCCCCCGTGGCTCCAAGGAGATCGTTTACGACTGTTCTAGAACTTCGCACTGCCCTCGGCACGAAGACATTTACGCCTTGGCTTGGTGGGTATTTTGAAAGGGTTGTTCTCCTCCGGAATCAGGATGTGGTTATGAAGAGATCAAGTTGTCAGATGGGAAGGCGACAGTTAGCTATACAACGTGCATTGCCCTGGATGAACCGACAAGATGGGGTTGTCATGTGCACCGGGAAGTCATCGTCACTCATCCAGAATGTACGCTTAACTCCTTCCTCCACACCAGATCTGCATAATACATCCTTCGGACTAATCAAGCAAGGTCCAAAAATCTGGCAGGTTTTCAGTTGTTTGGAAACTTGTACAGGTCGCTGCTATCCCTCAGGTACTGGTCTGAACTAAATGGGCCTAAACAAGCTGGAGGCTTTGCGTGTCTACAGAAGACGGAGTTGCCGCGAAACTCAAATCTATTATGATATAGCTTTTATCCCCCTACAAAATAAGCTCAAGTTCTTGTGTCCGTACGTCTCCAAGACTCCGAACTGGAGCAAACACAGCAGCACGGTCGTAAGGGATGTCAACAGGAGGAATAATCTTCTCACAGTTATTTGTAGGATAAATTCGTGCCCCCGCTTTGTGCCGACCCCGTGATAGTAAGACAGCATACAATTTACGGCTATTAACTTCTCCGCCAGAACCGCCATTGGTGCTTTATGCACAACTGCCATCAACAACCTTCTTATAGAGGCGGTCTTTTTGGCGAGAAGAGACCAGTTTTCCACATGCCTCCTCTTCGAAACAATCCGCAATCCTCAAACCCCTCTTCACGACTTGATTGTGGCCATCATATCCATCCACAGTAATACACGCCCCTCACCCCTGAAAACAATCCCCGTCAACCCGTTCTCCTTCAAATCAAGCTGCGCTCCAGCCTCCCTGGAGGATAAAGAGAGATAAAGAGCTCTGTAATGGCATCAGCAGAGACGCGGTGATCTACACAACTCCAAGTCTGAGAATTCCATTGCCATGGCTGTCATTGCTGAGACGCAGATCTGTTAAAAACTACCTGCATCGTGAAATGTCTACCCGTCTGAGCTTTTGGCCATCTGAGTGGCAGCCATGTCGGCAAACACACACAAGGGCACCACACCTGTCTTCTCGGAAAGCCTGTCGGGTATCAAAGCGATTCAGAATCTAAATAGCAAAAATACTCTGGTTCTCAACATCAGAAGTACCATCCAAAATGATAGGATCTAGACCGTGTGGTGTCCAGGCCATGTAGGCATTCCCGGCATTGAAATTGCAGACTGCTTGGCTAAACCTAACCACAAGCGAGCAACCTACCATCTTTCTGCCGGCATACACAGCGGTAGCTATGCACTCAAACACCTTCGTGAAGCCTGTGAGCATCTCATCTAAAATGGATTCCATGACTTCCCGGCGAGTCACCACAAAACAATTCACCAACGTAAAATGAGCGAATTACCCTGATATGCTCTATGATCGATATGGCCAGATTCAGGCTGAGACATTTCCTAGCCATCAAACCGCATATCTTTAAAAGGAATCCGGGTACGACCTGTAACTACTGAGACGGAGTACCACCGTTCACAGCACGGGGAGCTAACGAGACCACTTAACGAACGAGGCATCCCGACAAGATCAACGGGCCTAATGAAATACTCTTCCAAGAGACTAACGACTAGACTATAATCCATCGTACACAGACATACATACGAAAGCCACCATCCATAAAAATTAATTAAATAAAAAAAAAGAGAGTACGAAAAAAAACACCCCCCCCCCCCTTTGGTATTGGAGAAGAAAAAATAAGAGGGAAGACCAACAAATTTTTAAAATGAACTCATAAATTTGAAATCACTTACAGTAAACATATTGCTTAAACTATCTTGTGTTATAAATAAAAAAAACATATATTAAAAGATTAGTGACTATTTGTAAAGAAATGATGTCTACAAGTTGCGTAAGTTTGGAATTAGTAATAAGTTATTTTGTAAAGGAAATGAAAGTCTCTAGTTGTTAAGCTCTATCTTAGAAAACTAATTATGTCAAAGTTATAAAGTACCTACTCAATTTGATTTTTTAGCAATACTTACATTGGAGATAAGGGCTACAAATCAACCACTGGATATAAGACTGTGAAAAAAATGAACTAGACAAATAGCCACATTAGGAACAATATAAAATTTATATAAGGGACAAAAAAACAATAGAAAAATGTAGAAATAGGCAACCACTGATAGAGCCCAGATGGCCTAGTAGCCGTGGGCCAGCCAAACTTTATTGTGCTAGGCTTTAAGGTTATACAATAAAGAACTATTTAATTCAATTAGATTCAATCTTATCTAAGTGCCACCCATTAGGCCAACATTGATAACAAAACAATGACGGAGACATCTTCTTTTCTTTCTAAGTCGAGACTGTACTTTATGGGATTAATTCAGTTCTCAAATTACGCTTAACAAAAATGTTCGTTTATTTAAAGAGCCGCTAGCAGAAATCTATCTTTAAAAAAAGTGTTAAAATATCATATTGCTTACAATATTATTTGTTCAAATTGTATCAATTGGCGAAATCATTTTTGATCAATTTTTTTTTTTCTAGCAAAATCTTTTGACGAACTTATTTGTGTGCTCTTAAATTCAATAATGTTTCTTTCATTAATTTATTTCAAGAAAGGACCATACGTAATTACCAATATTAACCCGACTTTAAATTAAATGTGTTTTGTACTGTTGAGCATGCTCTAAGGGGATTGTAGCAAACGCATTAAGCAAATTTATTACGGTAGTCTCTTAATTTTCATCAGATTGTTTTTAAAGCATTATTATTCAACATTTGATTTATTTATTCCTATACAATATTATATAATGCCGATTGATTTATATAAATGATATTAACATGTAAAAACTGCTGAATTTACCTATACTTATCTAAATATTTCCAAGCCCAAATTATTCCCAAATTGCTATGCAGTTTGTTGGAATATTCCTGAATATTAATACTCACGGCAACAGTTGTTTCGAGGTGAGAGATGCCTCATTCGAAAACTTTTTCAGGTTTATATCATCCAAGTCGTAAAGTATCCCCAGTGATATCTAAAAAAAGGTCCAGAACATTAAATGAAAACGATTGATATCCAAAACCCAACATCATAAAAGCCCTTCTCTCTCTCTCTCTTTCTCTGTCTCTCCCATTCTCTCTCTCTCTCTCTATCTATCCCCTCCATAGCAAGCTCAGCAATAAATTCAAACAAAGTTGTTACACTAGCTTTTTGCTATATTTGCTTTTAACTATAACCCAATCGGGATTAATTTAACAGATTGGCATGAAACCCACCAGAACTTAATGAACAGATTTCCATGTTACAGTCTTCCCTCAACACACGTTAAAAGTAAACTCATAGCATATGTGGTACAGGGTAACAACTAGTGCCACGATAGCAGAAAAACGCTACAATTAGTATGTTTGTGCTACTATGTTACTACCCTCTGCTACCCCTTGCTATGTTCCTGCAAAAAATGAGATACTCTCTAATTTTATCTTGTAATTCCATTTGATTTTCGCTAAGAACAATTTTCTTTGACAAGTCCTTATAAGAAGACGTTGTGTACCTTCTTCAAAGTTGGGACGTTTTGAAGCTTTATTTTATAGCATGTTTTTTTGAAGATCAAATACAAGAAGTAAAAGGCATTCTCGGTTTGCTTATTCAACATAATACAAAGATTCATTTTTTATTCCTGAATACATTTTAAAACTAGTTATCGATTTGAACATAAATTTTCAAAGGTTCATATTCTGTTACTAGAGCAGCACGTGGTCTTCGTATTATTGTAAAAAAATTCATAATCGATAGTTATCTTAACAATTCTGCTTTACATATGATTGATCCAAAAGATAAAGATCATTTTATTTTGGAACGGATGCCCTAACCTTATTTCAGAAATTACCAGATTAGAAAGGCTTTAAGTTTGCGAAAGATGTACATAACTTTTACATAGAATTATAGTGCAAATCCAAAAGCGCATAAATTTTAGTGATCCTGTATTGAATGCATTGAAAATTGCAGATCCAGAATATTTAAACCTTTCCCTAAAGTAACGAGAGATTTAGCCTTTCTATATGATCGGTTTAAAAAGCTTCGAATAGAAAGTATTAAGACAATATTCTCTGAAATGCGCCTTTTATTAGAATGAAATTCTCTAACTAAAACCGAATTCATTAGTACTGTAACTTTTTGAGTATAAATATATAATTAAAATAAAAAATACTGCTGGTAATATTATGTTTGCAAATTTGGCTGAAATTGCCTTGGAACTTCCTCAAAGTAGCGCAGTTGCTGAAAGATGTATCTTGTATTTAAATATAATAACAAATAGAACAAGTAATCGCTATATCTATGACGATATTAAGTCCAGAAGGTTCTATAAAAAATATATTAAAGAGAAAAAAAGGCATCTGTATGGATTTCAATCCCAATACATTAGCTAACGATTAAATTGTTAATTTAATATTAGTACCTATCTCAGATCAGAAGCTTTATTATACTGTACCTTATTTTGAAACAAAGTAATATTGTAACAATATTGTTCTTTTCTTGACTTTTTTTATATATTATGTTTGAAATAATTGATTTTTTTATGCAATATGTTATTTTACGTTGTGTTTCTTTAAAATGACGTGTTTTCAGTCACTAACGGAACAAATTATCTTTGAGAATAAGTTTGAGAATTGATGTGCGAATATATTAAGAGCTAACAACTGTTATAATATCTAATAATAGTTAGCAAAAATTAAAGAGGAGAGTCCACAGTTTACACATTTTATAAAAAACGTTATGTGAACGACTTTTTTACAAAAAAAAAAAAAAAAATTAGAGGTTAAATTAAAAATAGAGTTAAGAAAAGCCGAAATTTTTAGTTTAGACTCCCTCCCGACAGGAGAGGGGTGGTCGGCTGGTTGAGCAGTTGTCGAAAAGTACATAAAGTTCTGCATACAACGAGCTTACAACTTTGAGCGTATGCCCTGCCCTTATGTATTTCAGCAATTTTTGTTAATCAAACAGAGTGAAGACGTGGATAATTTTAAAAACATTTATCAATATCCATTCGGATATTTGAAGGATTATTTATTTTCTTTTTTCTTGTGTTATATAAATTATAGGAATTTTGCGAGTGAGATAAATCAATTTTTTGCTTGCATAATGCACAATAACAATACATTTCGCCTTTATAAACTATTGTTTTTTTAAATTTTGTGATACAGATAGAGATATGTTTACTACAAATATGTGTAAATTCTGTCATAGATTCTGTTCGGACCATACAAATTTGCACGCATTGTATTTCTTGTATTCCTCATGTCTCTTCCCTTTGGATTTATAGTAAAATGAAATTTAAATATACTTTAGTATTTTATCTTTGACTTTATTAAGTAACGTTTTGTTTTGTTACCTAAATAGCTAACTCGATCTAATATTTAAAATAGTTATACATCAGCAATGTTTTGAAGTAAGTAAAATTCTATTTTTGTTTTAAGAAACGAGTAAGACGAAATGTGAGTAAGTAGAAAATTTCGTTTAAACTAAGTACAGAGAATCCCATGAAAAGTCCAAGCACTCCTCCACAGTTGGCAAGGAACTCCGTAATTCCATACGTTTCCGAACGTTTTGACATCCAAAATTGGTCCTCTTTAAAATATATAACACAATCAGCTCTTAGATCCCTGCAATTGATACAATAAATGTAAAAATATAGTAATGTAACCAAATGGAATTGTGATACCAGTTCGTATTATTTTCCTTCCAGGCGACTGCATTTTTGGGTTGGTATATATCCGAAAAAGAGACCTCCATTCCATATGTTAACGAAACACATTCAGGAAGACACTTGCACATTCCATCTTCGCTTTCTGTTAACATCATTTCCTGTGAAGCATTTTCAAAGCATTCTTGGTCCTTTAATCGGCAGACAGGCGTATTGGAAAGTCCTTGAAAATTGTAAAGTTACTAATCAACAGAAATATTTCAAATACAGCGTGTGCTAAAATTGGGTAATAGATTTTAATTAGTAGCCATAGCCATGTTGTTTTATAAGAAATCTGTCAGCTGGTAAATGACGGTTGTGAGTGAAGGATATACCCGTAGAAGATTTGTTGATGAGTTTTGCATGATAAAAGCACGTGCACTTATGGTTGAAAGTTATTTTTTATATTAATATTCGCTTAAGTTATTTAGAAAATTTGGTCGAAACCGTGTTCTTGAAAAAAACAAAAAAAAAAAAAAAAATCCAACACAATAAAGAATTTAGTCTGTAATTTTTGTGAACTGTAGGCGATACACCAGGTTTTGTCATTGTTGTTTCGAACGCTTATTCGAAATTATTGAAATGTTGGCGATAGCACCCCATTGAGTCAACTAGCTCTGTGCCTTGCCTTCTTACGATGATTTATTAGACATTTCAGGAATTCGAAAAATGTTCAAAATGGACCAGTTCAGCCCTGAACAACCATCATAGCATCATTCTAATCGTCAGAATTAAATTAAATTAAATTCATTATAAAATATTTCTATTCGAAGTTCACTGATTCATGGCAGCATAATTTAATTACTTTATGCTAGTCAGCGCATTTGTCTTATTTTCAATTGACCCACTTACTTTGGACCTCTATCGGTCTAGTAAATAAAATCGCTGACGACAGTGACAAAATAATTTTTAATATTGTGCCATGAGTCAATGCACTCACCAATTTGTTAATTGATTTGTTACTTGTATAATTTTTTTTTGTATTATTATTGCGTATGGTTGTTTAATTGAACCAATTGTTTTGTATAAATTAAGCTAGCATAATTCAATAAAGTCTAGTCTAAATTGAAGAGTGTTTAGAATTGTTCATCCATATTTCAAGATTCAACACACTGTTGAGTCTTAGTCATTGAAAGCAATTTAACCAGTCACACACTTCAAGCCTATCTGATTTAACACACTGTTGAATCATAGATCTTGAAGTAGACTTTTAAAATTCTCTCCAGCTCAATTCAACACACGGTTGAATTTTGCACTTCTTCAACAACATCTTGATTCAACACACAGTTGAATCTTTCACAAGTGATAACATACATTTCTACATATTTAGTGTACAGGCGGAGGACTACTTTGATCTTACTAATGATCTTTCGGGTTTTATGATCTTATTACCCATAGAGAAGAGAAGACAATGCAGATACTGTTACCTTTCACTGCGCATTTGATTAGTTATTTTAGCGCAGCGGTAAGGAAGGAAGCGTCTGCATTACCTTATTTTATTATTAAATTGTTACTTCGGTTGATCGCAACAACTCGGCCAATGTCCTATGTCACTATCCTCAGTGACTAGTTGGAAGCCTTAATCTTCATACTAGTTCCCATACATAATTTTATGCAATATACGTTCCAATAGAAGCCCATGCATTCCGACGCTGAGCCAATGCATTTGCTAAAAAAAGACATATCCATTCTGACACTGAGCCAATGGATTTCATACGTACAGATACATTCCGACACTGAGCCAATGCAATTTATAAAAAAACATATGCGTTCCGACTCTGAGTCAATGTATTTTACACGAACGGAGACATTCCGACACTGAGCCAATTAATTTCATACAAAAAGAAGTTTTTCCGAACTGAATCAACACAAAACATTACGAAACTATTCCATTCCGCCTCTAAGGCTCATTATACTTAACTGACAAAACAAAGTAACCTATCACCAATACACATTAGGCGCAAATACATTCCGACACGAAGCCAATGCATTTGCATTCAGAAACCAAGCACTGCAATAATTCCACTCTTTTACGACACCAATCCAATGTGTTTCTTACCCGATGTTCACAGTAAATGACCCCACATCAAACCAATCCCTAGACCATTGAACCATTCCTCAATATCACCGACGTTTCTCGATACAACAACCTCTACTTCTAAAGTAGTGCGTATAAATTGACGCTCGAACCACCACCATTAACTGACTTCCAGTAAGATACACCAGTAAAGTATTACTTATTGTTTTATATTTACATATATAGTGCAAAAGTATAAAAGTGTGTTTATGTCTATTCAATTCACGTCCATTTCCGTTTCGTCCTCCTCAGACTCATAGTCATTCAAATCCATATCCTCCAGCTTGCAAAAAGGTTTGAGTCTGTCCGTGGTATGAACGGACTCGTATGGCTTTTGAGTTATCTGGACAACATCTATATCTGCCGCGACATAACGGTCGTTCCCTAATACGGGTTTAATTAAATAGGGGCTTGTTACGTGGAGCTACCCTTTTCGGCTGTCCAATTGAGGATGGTTTTTATTTTATCAAAACCAATTCATCTGCATCGTATTGTCTAGGCGGTAATCGGTCCTTATTGAATTGGTCGGCATTTTTTTTTGTTTTTCCATCATATTTTTAAGAATCTTTTTTCTTAGTTCAGAGAGCGGTAAATTCTCTTCACCTTCCTGTTCACAGAAATGTTGTAAGGATAGAATTAGTTTGTTCTTTAAAATATTCCTCGGCTTATAATCCATCAGAAGCTCTTGTGGTGTTTTTTGCGTTATAGTTTGTTTTTGACTATTTAGGTTCCATTGAATTGCTCTTATATTTGTACCAAACCCTTCCGTCATCTCTTTGAGTTGTAGTTGTAATGGCAGTTTTGACGTTTCGAAGGTATCTCTACACTTGTCCGTTTGCTCTAGGAGCTTAACGGCAACCTGAATGTGTTTGATGTCATTTTCTGTGCAGTACTTATTGAATTCTTTTGGAGAAAAGGCTGTCCCTGTTTCTGTTATGATACGACTTGCTACTCCAAAATATTCTGAAAGTTTATCAAGAAGCTTCAGCACACTTTTTGTTCCTGTTGATTTTGTCGCTCTGAGTGAAATAAATTTACTGAATGAGTCCACAATACCGGTCAACTGCTCATTCCCTTTACAACTCTGGGGGAAAGGACCTAAATGGTTTATATGTATAGTATGGAAGGGTATAGGTTGCCTCTCCGGTGTGCATAAGGTGTACCTGGATTCATCCTCGCCTCCCTTATTATAGAGACAATATGTTTTCTGTAGATTATCTAATGTACGATCAATACCGCAATTATCCATACCATCTTGCGATCATTTAATTGTACGGTATCTTATTATATTTGGTACTACGAATCGTATAATATCGTATATTATTAAATAATCGCCCTTCTTTAAGAATATAATTCTCCCTGATGCCATCCTTATTTTGTTGCTTTTGAATACTCCGGTCGAGAACTTTCTTTATTTCCAACAAACTGGGATCCCGGTCTTGTAAGGTTGAAATCCAATTATTTCACATTCGATTCCGGTTTTGTATGGTCAACGGCTAAGTGCATCAGTATGTAATATTTGTTTACCCAGGCGAAAAACTAATTGAAAGTCAAATTCAGAGATTTGCAACCACCATCTAGCTATCCTAGGTATACGGTCCTTTTTTTCCTGCAACTTACGGAACGAGTTGCAATCTGTGACAATTTTGAATGATTTGTGGAGGATATAGTGTTTGAAACGTTCTAAGCTGTCTACAAATAGCAAGAGCCTCTAGCTCATAGCTGTGGTATTTCTCCTCTGTTTGTGTTGTGGACCTACTAAAATATGTGACAGGTTTTAAGCTAGTATCGTCTCTTGATTTCTGCAGTAGAATTCCTGCTAACCCGAAGCTATTCGCATCTATATGAAGTTCGTGCTCCGCTTCGTTGTCGTATAATGCTAAGAGTGGTCTATTTGTCAAAATATTATTTAATTTTTTATATTAATTATTATATTAATTATTTCATTTTTTCGTAATGAATTATTTGAGGGCTTCGCAATAAACGAGAATCCTGGAACGAATTTCCGGAAATATCCCGTCAAACCCAAAAACTGTCGCACTTCTTAAACAGTCTGAGGCCTAGCATAACTTTCAACTACAACAATTTTGGAAGTTCCTGACTTTATAACTTCAGAAGATACTTCATGGTCAAGAAAGTGAATATCATCCTTCAGGAACGTGCGTCCAATTTTCTAAAATCTATAATAATTCGGTAGTCACCATTCTTCTTTGGAACAAGGATGACTGGGCTGGCATATTCCGATTCCGAAACTTTAATTATATTCAATTCTTTTATTTTATTGTCTAAGATAATTTTCAATGCATATGCAACTTTATATGGTTCATACTTTATCACTTTTTCCTCTTTCAACTTAATTTTCATTTTTACTATGTCGGTTTTCCCCATTTCACTAATGCTTGTAGCATAACAATCTGTGTGCTCAAAGGTCGTTAACATCACTTTTTTTATAAGACCTGTAAACTCTCCTCTTTAAGTTGACCTATTACACCCTATGTGTTAACTGATGCCCGTTAAACAGTTATTAACTCATAACTTATTCAGGTCACACCGAAATTAGCCGATATTTTTTTAAATGACGTGCTAAGGGGAACAAATTACCGTTGAAAATAGGTTTGTAAATAGGTTTAGAGCTAATAACTCTTAAAGGGCTTCAGATAGCACATTGGGTGTAATAGGTCACATTAAATAGGAGAGTCTACACTTTACAGTTTTTATAAAAAAAAGTTACGTTAACGACTTTTTTGCAAAAATAATATAGGTTAAATTTAAAAAAAAAAGGTAAGAAAATCCGAAATTTTTAGTTTAGAAAACCATAATTGATTGGATAGGGGTATGGGGCTGGATGAACAGTCGTTAGAAAGGCCATGAAGCTCTGCATATAATGAGCTCTTAACTGTGACCATACGCCCTGTAGTTTTTAAGACAAAGGGTTCTTTGTGAAAAACTATATTTTTTTCTTAATCACCCTGTAACTGCTAAACGGTATATATGCCCCCCCCCCCTCCCGCCATAAAATGTTTGGTTCGTCTAGGTGAGTACTATCACCTCCTGCTCTATTGACTTCCTAATGGGAAACACCCTGTATATAGTATATTTGGTAAATAAGTAGGATGGAGTATGTTAGGGTTGAGATCCCTCTCAAAAAAATAATTCTTCACCCTCAAATTTAAGTTTAAACATTTTTCGTTTTTCGAAGAGAGTGACTACATTTTAAATGTTCATAAATCTTTTCACGGATACTACAGGTTGAAGTCTTGAGCATTGCTTCCACAGAGGAACTTTCCTCCTTTACAACAATATCAAGCATATTACGATTTGTGATTAACTGCCTCAGTTATCGGATCTTAATATTGAATTCTTGAGAAAAATATGCCCAAAATTTGAAGTTTTATACCAAGTATATAAATTTTTTCCTTCTTAAATAGTCACCAAATAGATGGTTACATCGAATATTTCAGTAGTTCAGATTATGAATTTTGATGTGAAGTAAATATTTTCAGGTAAAATTTTTTGTACGTGGAAGTATGCGAGAAAAAAAATTACACAACACTATTCACAAGGGAACGTAGTCAAAAATAATGAATTTAAAATTAAATATATTTTCCGAAGGGTAAAGAATTGTGAAAATCTTGGGAAAAATGGAATCATACACTCAGCGTGCGTCTCGACTTGAAAAAGATCGTAAATATCGCTTTGAAATGCTGGCTAATCAGACTCTAGAAGCTAAAAGAGTACGTACGGACAAAACTAATGCAGAACGCAAACAGATAAAAGTTAAAGAAGACGGCATTTGAAAACAGCAATTCAGGAACAAATTTTTTGGGAAAATTTAAATGAAGAGCAGTAAGAGATTTGACTTCAACA
This sequence comes from Dioctria rufipes, assembly GCA_963924295.1. Classification (NCBI taxonomy): domain Eukaryota; kingdom Metazoa; phylum Arthropoda; class Insecta; order Diptera; family Asilidae; genus Dioctria; species Dioctria rufipes. The sequence continues at coordinate 97,471,582 of OZ002740.1, read as the reverse complement.
TAAAGCTTTGCAAAGCTCTCACCGACGTGCTAATGAAACCGGTGATGAGAGATTAAATATATTACAAAGACAAAGAGATTATGAATCAAAGCTCTTTTCATGCGAGTTTGATGAGAAAAAACCAAAGGGCAGGCATTAAATACAATTGATATTATCAATCGCAACGTTTCGGTAATGAAAGAGATTAACTGTAAGCTAATCTATTGCAATATTTGAGAGTATATCCAACTAAAGTTGTTGAAAATGAGAAACCTCAAGTCAGAAAGAAGGTCGCCTCTAAAAACATCGAGAGAATGCTCCTGAAAATACTACTCCGATCCAGACATATACCTAAAGAAGCTTTCTGAATATTTGGAGATAGAAATTGTGAGATATGCACAAAGAGATGTTATCAGCATCAAATAGCAAATTATCACGTTCAAGTCAAACCTCTTCTTACTTGCCCGATATACTGAAGGCTAAGCAATTTTTCGTACTGTGCCATAGGTGCAGGAAGCATTTTCAGGATTGCAAAAAAGATTATCATTCAAAATTACATTGGAATAAATTCGATCCAGGAGAAATACCTTATGTTTTTGAAGTGCTCAGTAGATCTGAAAAGAGCTTACTGTCCATCCATTCGTAAAAGTGATTAAATATTATTGAACATTCGGAAAATATGGATTTAAAGGGCAAGCTGATCTGTTTGCCAAGGACATCTCCGAAATTCTTGAGAATTCCAGTAATTTCTCGATCCACTCTTAACTCCAATATCATCGTGGTTACAGAGGAGTTGAAAAATCTTAACAACACAAACGAATATGACATAAATTGGGAAATATTATATGCCGCATTAAAATGGCTAGTTGGAAATAAAATACACCGTAGTGTTGCTTGGGTATATTTGAAGTTAGACGATTGTTATTAAAGTTATGGATGCCAAAACTTTTATTAGTGCACTTGAAAAGCTTACAGAATGCATTGATAACAGTTCAAACATTTAAAGTGAAGTGACTTCTGGCATTTGATACTTTGCAATGAGATTTTTCTTGTGTATATCACTGAGAAAAAAAAAAATTTTTTTTCGTTTTAGTGCATTTTATTCATAAAATTTTTTTATATATTTACTATTTTTGAGCCTATTGTAATTTATTTTAAGTATTGTTTATATGAGTCAATTAATAAAAGACTAAGGTTTGGCATATTTCTTAAGGAAAACTCCGATCTTTGTTTTATGCTTTTTATTATTCACTCGACGTTTCGGGTCTTGATTAGTACCCTTCTTCAGGAGTTAGCTACATTAGAATACAAGATAGTATTACGTATAATTAAAAATATTTGGTGTTCTCATCTTTGTTCTTGATATGACGAAAAAAAATTTTTTAAAAACATATTTTTGAAACATATTTCACAAAAAAATACACATTAAAAGTATAATAAAAACGTTAACTGAACATATAAATAAATAAATAATTTACACAAAATAAATAAATAAATAAATAATTTAAAGAAATAAATAGGAAAAAATTTAGATTGCTGTTTTATTTAAGGAACCACAGATGAATGGTGTGAGGAGAGTGCAATCTAAATTTTACCTATTTATTTCTTTAAATTATTTATTTATTTATTTATATGTTCAGTTAACGTTTTATTATATTTTTAATGTGTATTTTTTGTGAAATATGTTTCAATAATATCTTTTAAAACAAATTTCATCATATCAAGAACAAAGGTGAGAACACCAAATATTTTAATTATACGTAATACTATCTTGTATTCTAATGTAGATAACTCCTGAAGAAGGGTAATAATCAAGACCCGAAACGTAAAGTGAATAATAAAAAGCATAAAACAGAGATCGGAGTTTTCCTTTAGACATATCCCAAACCTTACATCATAGACCCGATGAAAAACATAACCAGCTGGAAACCTCCAATCAGCTGTAAACCATAATAAAAGAGTGTATAAACATAAAAAAAATTGTTATTATTTCACTTTTATATTCATTTAAGGAATAATATTAATAGTCTGAGACCATAACTACAACCTTTTGTCTTGTTTTCTTAGAAGATTATTAAATTAGTAAATCTATCACTTAATGTTAGGTCACGATTTAGAAGTAACACTTACTAGGAATGTAAAATGGCACGCAATTACACAAGGATAGCGAGTAGTTTCCAAGGCACTCAATTTCGCAATTGTTCTGTGTGTAAATTTTGAAAAATCGAAGATATTTTTCATGACTAAAGTAGCATTGTCGTCTAAATAAAAAAAGGATATTATTCTTTTATATAAATGTTTATATGGCAAAAGTGTATGAAATTACTTACTTTTGTGGAGAGTAGTTTCTTAATTTGGAAGAAGTGATTTGCATATTTGGTTTTACAGCAATCAGAACTTCTTGTCCAAAAGATATTCGCACATGATTACGTTCTCCATCAGGATAATCGTTCGGAGGATGAAGGAACAACTAAACATAGGTATAAAATTATTTCATATTTTAGTAATTCTCAATTTATAAATAACACTAAACTTTGTTATTATTCTTAATTCTCATTTAATTTTTATATATTGAAGCTGAAATTTACAAATGAATTGATTAGTGTACCCTGTTATTTTAATTACTGTTCTATCTAAATCTTCATGACAAATCGTATTTAGGTTATACATTAAGTAACATGACCGTTTATAATAGTAATTTTTACCACTTAAAAATAGAAACCCAATGATAACTTTTTAAAGCACGTAAAAGAGTGAGATAATTATAATGGGAAATCACACTATGGAAATGTCTCAGTAGGTTCTCTTTCTAGTCGTTTAAAACTTTGCCGCTGTTGACAATAAATTTTACGTTTTAACTGGACCCTTTTAAATTATATACATATTACAGATATGCGGAAATTTCTTTTAATCGCTTAGTAATACGATTTGAACAATTTGAATAGCTTTAGTGCGAAAAAGGGATATAATCTCCCTATGCATGGAGAAAAGGTAGGGCTTGGCGGAATATTGGAGATGAAGTTAAATTACCTACCGGGTACGAAAAAAAAAACAAATATTTAAATATGCATAAATACATTTCTCTTTCAAACATGAAACTTTTCGGTAATTTCAAATAAATAAGATTTTGTACAATAACTAACAACGCACCTTGTTAAATTCAGTTCTCTCCATCGTCAGTTCCATCTCACAGTTATCTTAACGTCCTTTGAATACTTCACGCTACAAATTTTTACTAGCTTCTTATTAGCCTTTGTATTAACTAGTCATTATTTTATTATTCTAAAGGAAATTTTTATTTAATTAGTATCAGCTACTATTTTTGAGTTCATTAAGCTGAAGTTGTGAAGTCAAATATGCTACGATTTTCAAATGTACTTCGGAAAGGATTTAAGTGCTCGAAGTCAGTCATGAGATCTATTAGAGAGTAGTTCAGCTTTTGCCAGTCCAGTTTCTAGTCTTCTTTTGTTCTATTAATCTCGATACATCTGGCATTTTTTCTTTTTTTCTTTTGTGCAAATAGTAGTCTGGTGATATAATTTCGTATTCCATTGAAGTATATTGAAACTCTGTGTAATTTATTTGCATTAAACACTGTTTTATCAAGTGGAAACCTCGGCATTATTGCGTTGCACTTATCATGGGTAACAAACGTAAAGATAAGGTGAAGCTAAGATCTGAACGTGATTTATCATCCTCATCATCACCCTCCACATCGAATGTTACTGAATGTTAAATAATTTTGAGGCACAAATATTTTATCGTTTTCATCATATTGAGGATAAATTAACGAACGAATTCAAGGGTCTTTTGTCTGAGCTCGAAAAAAGTAGGGGCAAGTGCTGTACCTGTAGACGCGTTTACCTGTGGACACCTTAAATATTTCATAAACTATTCATTGCAAAATTCAATACTGAACGCACCCGTACAGTATTTTGTGCTTATAGCAACACTGACTAACCGACAATTTCTTAGTTGTCAAATTGATGTCAAAGTGAGGTTTTTTTTTTTTTTTTTTTATATTATTAAGCCAAGCTAAGGGGATACCCTATGAAGCAAAGCACAGCGTGGCAGGAAGGAGATAGGGAAAGGATTAAGGGATATGAGGAGAGTGGCGGAGGTGCCGATGTATGTCGCCCTTAAACTTTTGCAGGTTGTATGCCGGAGGAAAGACAGAAGATGGTAGACTGTTCCACATTCGCACAGTTCGGGATAAGAAAGCATCACGGAATTTAAGTGTACGGCCGAAGGTAATTTGAAGGGTAAAAGGATGAGCGCGGGATGCAGCGCGGGTATTGTGTGCAGGAACTATTCTACAAGGGATCAGACTAGATATTTCATCAGAACATTGGTCATGCATATAGCGATAAAGGAGCGAAAGGCTTCCAACATTGCGACGGTGCTCGAGCGAGTCGATATGACGAGTAATTGCCACATCGCCAATGAGCTTGCAGGCTCTCTTTTGGACAATATCCAATGAAGCTAAGGCTGTGCGACCAGCCCCGGCCCAGATATGGGAATTGTATTCCATTCTGGGTCTGATGTAGGACTTGTATAGGAGCGCTATATTTGATGGGCTGAAATATTTCTTACACCTTTTCAAGAAACCAAGACATTTGGATGCTTCTTTGGCAACCGAGAAGATGTGATCTGTCCAGCTTAACTTACTGGAAATATTAATGCCAAGAATTCTTAGTGACGGTGATTCAGAAATTAATGCACCATCAAACGAAACGGGAGTGGTTAAGTGATGGTCTTGTTTTAATGAGATGAGACAGCTTTGGGTCTTAGATGCATTGAATTCGACGCGATTCACTTTGCCCCAAGCGAGAATATTGTCAAGATCGTTATTCAATGATCTAATCATGCAGTCTCGTTTAACACATGCGGCGTTCCCTCTGGAATCCGCAAGGGTGTCAAAGGAGTATGCGAAATCAAGGGTACTGTCATCAGCAAAGCTATGGATAGGATTGAAAGTAAGGGAAAGCAGATCATTAATGAAGATTAGAAATAGAGTCGGAGAAATAACAGAGCCCTGGGGGACACCGGCATTAATAGGATGAGGATCAGATATAACGCCATCTAATACAACTCGTATTTGGCGACTAGATAAAAAACTTTCAATCCATAATAGAAGAGGAGGGGAAAGACCAAGTGCTTTGAGTTTGGCTAAAAGGGCTGAATGCCAGACTCTATCAAAGGCCTTTGAAATATCTAGAGCAACGATTTTGGACTCACCAAAATTGTGAAGACTACGAAACCAACGTTACGTAAGAAAAGTCAGCAAGTCTCCAGATGAGCGTCCGTGCCGGAAGCCGTATTGGCGATCGTTGATTAGCTGATTGGTTTCCAGATACTTCATTAATTTGGAGTTAATGATAGATTCAAAAACCTTTGAAAGAATCGAAGTGATTGCAATTGGTCGATAATTTGAGGGATCGCTACCCTCTCCTTTCTTGGGAATAGGCTGAACGTGAGCTAGTTTCCAAGCAGTTGGAAATTTTCCTGTCGAGTAGGACAGGTAGAATAGTTTGCGCAGAGGTTTAGCCAAGGATGAGGCACAGCTTTTAATTAATAGGGGCGAGAAACCATCAGGGCCTGCGGCTTTAGAGACGTTGATTCCTTTAAGGACCTTGAACACATCCCTCGTACGGACGTGTATTGGCTCTTGTACACATCCGCACGGGGGATGCACGACAGGTGCCTGTGAAGTGGGTGGAAGAAAAGAATTTGATGCGAGTCTAGCAGCCAAAATATTAGCTTTATCCAGGGAGTCAACAACCACTTCACCATTATTAAGTAGTGAAGGTATAGAGGAACTGCTGAAGTTGTTCCTGATGGTTTTGACCAGGGACCAGAAACCTTTACTACCTTTGCGGCTTGCCAAGATTCTTTGTCTAACATTCTGGTCAAAAAGAAATTTTTCTCTCTGGATAATGGACTTGCAGGTGTTCCGTGCAGTCTTGTAGATTCCTTTCAGTTCTGGACAAGGATGCACTTGATAGGCGCGAAAAGCAGACTCTTTCGCTTTTATAGCTTGGTTGCACTTATCGTTAAACCAAGAGCGATTTTGCTGTTGTTGAGATCTGCTGTAAGAATACGGAATATATTCACGCATGCCTAGACTTAGTATGTTACTAAGTTCTAATGTGCATTCATCAGCATCCCTCGAAGCAAAACAGACCGACCAATCTATATCTCTAAGATACTGATTGAGGCTTTCCCAATCAGCGTTCTTATAGTGCCAGAGAAGCCTACTTGTAGGTGGAGAAGTGGGGCGGCGCAGAGATGAGGTGATAAATTGAGCCGTGATTAGACAGTGGTCTGAATTACCAAGAGGGGAGCCGACTGAGATGGAATATTTGTCAGGGTGAGATGACAGAAACAAATCTAGTAAATTGGCCCTATCTCCAGCTGCATCAGGGATTCTCGTCGGTGCATCCACTAGCTGATGCAAATTAAAAGATTCACAAAAAAGTTCAACGAATCGGCCCGAAGGACTTGTGGTAGAAGAATGTCTGAGCCATGGTATGTTATGGACATTAAAATCGCCTGCCAGGATGATTTCGGAAGAGGGGGAGACAGAAAGCAGATGATCAATATTGTTGGAGATATTGTCAAATGCGGATACCGTGTCGACATCAGACATATTTGGGCTGCGATAAAGGAAGCAAAAGTAGATGATGTGCCTGTGAAGTTTGAACCTAATCCAGATGTAATTAAACTCGGGATTGGCAGAAGGTGGAAAATCTTTTAGAATGGTAAAGGCCACATCATTCCGAATATATATTGCGATCCCCCTATGTGGAGAAAAAAGAGGCACTAAGCTATAACCAGGGACGTGATATTGATTAGAATCAGCATCAGAAACGACCTTGGTTTCACTTAGCGCAAGAATTGCCGGATTTTTTGATTGAAGGTGGCAGTACACCGAAAAACGATTTGCCCCCAATCCGCGAATGTTGCAAAATTCTAAAATAAAATTCTGCATGTTCAAAGCAAAAACAACAAAAAAGCAGAAGAAAGAGCGACACACAACAACACAAATATTTATTTAGGGCAACCAGCTGCAGTCAACGACACAGCGAGGTAAAAAAAAACAGCAATAGTGTTATGCCTATTTGCTGCTTTCAATACCTCAGACCGTGCAGTTCAATGACCACAGCTGGGGACACCCGTATTGCTGATCAGTGACAAGGGCTAATGACCTTGCACTGACAAATATTAGACATAAATTGTGTGACAAATATTAGACATAAAAAAATTGTTGTGACAAATATTAGACATAAAAAGTAAATATTTTTTACACTTTTAATATAATTTTTTGATATTATGGTAATTTCCTTTAGTATCAATTTCCATTATGTTCAAAGATGCATTAATTAGTAACTTGTTTCTAATACTTGTTACTATTTTATTCAAAATATAAAAGAGTTATAACCTATTTAGTTTATGTTGTCCGTATTTGTACCTATGGACGAAAAAATGTTTGTACCTGTGGACTGTCTACAGGTACAATCATTATTTGAACTTGTGGGCAGTTTTTATCTATTTTATTTTTGTTTTTGAGTCAAGATTTATTTCTTCTTTTTGTGTCTACAGTGCCTCGTAGCAAAGATGGGAAGAAAAGAACCAAAATATGTTCAGATGCCCTTACCCAAGCCATCGTTGATGTTAAAACCGGCACTTCAATACGTCAAGCTGCTGAAAAATATAAAGTACCAAAGTCAACTATTTTTAACTACGCCAAATTAAACAGCAATGTTGATCTGAATAATAAAACAGTCAAGATTTTAACAAATGATGTTAACAAAGTATTTCAGCAAGACGAAGAGATTCTACTATATGATTACTTAGAAAAAGCAGCATATTTACATATGGGTTTAGACACTACACAAGTTCGAGAGCTTACCTATAAATTTGCTTTGTCCAAAGGAAAAAAAGTTCCAAAAATGTGGGAAGAATCTCATATAGCAGGCTTAGGGTGGTTAAAGGGATTGCGTCAACGACATCCGGAATTTTCATTGCGAAAGCCTGAGGCAACTGCTTTAACTAGAGCCACTAGCTTTAATAAAACCAATGTTTCGAAGTTTTTTGGTAATCTTAAGAAAGTAATGATTCAATATAATTTTTCACCGGACGTAGACGAAACGAGTGTAACGACAGTACATAAACCTGCAAAAGTTTTAGCACCAAAGTCAATAGGGCAATTGGGTAAACATACATCTGCCGAAAGAGGAATCAATAACACCATGATTGCCTGTATTAATGCCATCGGGAATTCCGTACCCCCTTTGATAGTATTTCCAGGTACAATTGGTGAAGCAAATGCATCGGCCTGGTCAACAGAGCACATATTCAGGAAATTTTTAGATCACTTCATAACTTTTGCTAAGCCCTCAAAGGAACACCCAGTTCTTCTTATTATGGACAATCATGAAAGCCATATCTCTGTGGAAATAATAGATAAAGCCAAAGATAATGGTATTGTACTTTTAACATTACGCCCTCATACCTCAAATCACCTGCAGCCTTTGGACAGAACAGTCTTTGGCCCATTCAAGACAAAGTATTATAGAGCAGCTGATCAGTGGATGTTAAATAACCCTGGTAAACCTATTACTATATACGATGTTGCAGAAATCATTGGAAAATCTTATCCTGTTTCATTTACACCAAACAATATCATCAAAGGTTTTGAAGTTACAGGCATATGTCCCTTTAACGAAAATATATTTTCCGATAACGCTTTTCTATGTTCGTATGTCACAGATCGCCCTAAGTCAACTCACATTGTTGAAAACGTAACTCTGTGCCCTGAATAAAAATATACTGGTGAAAATGTCAACATACAAACGACAATGGATAATGAATCTACAGTGACTGAAAGGATCAACGACTTACAAACCTATAATTCGACTTCGCTGAACTCCTTAGATGTACTAAACACTAAACGTCCATTGAATGAAATTATGACGCCAGAACTAATACGCCCTTTTCCTAAATCGCAGCCTAGAAAAAATACACAACGTGGAAGAAAACCTGGTAAGACCAGAATTTTAACTAGCACACCTGAAAAAGAGGAAATAGTGAGAGAAGCTCTGAAAAGGATGACAAATAAAAGAAAGACGCAAAAAAGATCCCAAAATTAAAATTGAAGTCAGAAGTTTCTTGTTCCAGTCAAATGTCTACATCACAGCTGCCTAACACTAGCAATATTCTACATTCTGTTATGTGCACTGGCTGTTGACGCTATGAACAGAAACACAAGGTTTTAATATGTTCTTTATGTCAGGGCTACTATCATTGGAAGTGTGTTTCTAAGTCTCACAAAGAGAATTATACAGAGTTTGATGATGAAAACTCTTTTGTTTGCCAAAGATGCTTTATTATAGCCAATGATTCTGATGAAGATGATATAAGTTCAATTGACGGAATTTATAAAGCTGTTTGTGATACTGAAGTAAAACCTTGTTAAATATTAATTAATTATGTTAATAAGTGTTAGTTTGGCTGATACCTATATTTTATCGCAATTGTTGCTATTGTTTTGTTTTTTTTTATCCTGGAGTTGTTAGGAATTTAAATTTTTATTTTTTTAGTTGCCAATTCTGGCTTTCTGACGTGATGTGTCTACCAACTTAAGTATTCTCTGAATTACATTCGTCTTCTTTTGTTGTTTTGCTAATGTTGTACCTCTAGTAATTAAGTAACTATTGTCGATCTATGTACCCACCGTTTATGGATGTGGCCTAGCCCAGGGCCTTTTAATAAAGCTTTTTGTATTTGTATTTGGTTATTATTACATAGATAATTTGAGACATTTCCGATGCTCTATTTGATTCTAACGGTTTGTTTTAGTATGGTGTCCACAGGTACAAAGCTGTCCTTAGGTACATTGCTGTTGTCCATAGGTACATTAGACGGTTGTACCTATGAACAAAATAGAGGTTTTTATAAAAAATGCTATAAAACGATAATTATTTAGCTTAGGTAAGTCTCGAGTGTTTGTTATAAAACCTAGACATGTTCAAAAGACATGTAACATATAAGTAATCAAAATCAACATACAAATCTTTTTTTACAAATATTTTTATTCAGCTATCCGGTAACTGCCCACAGGTACAACACTTGCCCCTATTATGTCTACTCTGAAGACTTTTATTGATGCAGTACATACAGACATAAATGAAATAAAAAGTGAGCTACGCCGGGCACATTAACGCCTCGAGTTTTTTGAACGAATGCATGCATCCAATGATGTGGTTTTGAGTGGTGTTCCTTACGTTAACGGCGAAGATCTACAGGAAATTTTTTCTAAATTATGCGCCTCAACTGGCCTAGCTACGAAAATAATACCTAAACAAATTTTTCGCTTAAAACGTGGGACTAAGAGGACGGCAGTTTCATCGCCCGTTATAATAAAATTAAACAGTCCTAAAGAGAGGAACTTATTATTCTCTGCTATCAGATCTACAATCAAAACAAGACGTAATACTGGCACTGTCTGTTTGACCTTTCATGACATCGGGATGGGAGATGTTACAGATGAATCTAGTGCAATATTTTTAAATGAATTTCTGACGTTAGCAAACCATACCATCAAACGGAGGGCTCTTGATCTGAAGCGTCATAAACATCTGACTTCTGTTTTTACTGTTCATGGTTGTGTTTTTGTGCGGAAGAATATCAAAGATAATGCTGTGGTCATTGAAACTCTCGAATGTTTGGAGAAACTGGTCGGCTGAATATGTATATACTAAATTTTCTATGTTTTTCATTTAAACTTGTAATATTTTTTTTTTAGTTATTTTTCTGAAATGGCTAATCTATTGTTTTTCTTGCATTATTATTAGATCCTGGCCTATTGTGTGTAGCTGCGCGCTTCGATCTTTATTCTTCATGTACCTTTCATTTTTTTCAATACATGTCTTCTTGAAATGTCCCTTTGTGACTCGATATGTGCTTGACTTATTGGTTTTTGATTTTGGCTAGCCCTAATGGTGAAATTGAAGCAGGCAATACTCGTATTCTTCTTAATGTTATGTGCAAACAGAGTTCCGGGTTAAAGGTTTGTCATTTCAATGCGAGAAGCTTACTTCCAAATATAGATGAAGTACGTGAAATTTTTAGTGATTCGACGTTGGATGTCATTTGCGTATCAGAAACCTGGCTTAAGCCAGAAATTAGTGACACCCTAATTAATCTACATAATTATAGAGTTTTTCGTAATGATCGTTGCGGCCGTCGCGGCGGAGGAGTTGCCATCTTTATTAAAAAGAGTATTCACTGCAAAGTAATTTTAACATCTAATAATGGGGAACGGGATACTGAATTCATCTTTTGCGAATTATTTTCTAGCAGTGGTAAATGTCATATTGGATGTGTTTATAGACCACCCGTTTGCCCCTCTCTGCAGAGGTTTTCCAGTGAATTAGAAAATATTGTACCTAGGTACAAACATATTATTCTCTGCGGTGACTTCAACATTAATTTTCTAACTACATCCTATTTGACAAACTCCTTTCAATATCTTCTTGATTCTTTGGATTTACATCTAGTTAATCAAGAGCCAACGCATTTTACATCTCATTCATCAACTCTTCTAGACATATTTCTTACAGTGGATAATTCTAAAGTTCATTTTTTCCACCAAGTGTCGATGACTGGAATATCTGATCACGACTTAATTATGACTATTTATGATTTCCATCCCGATATCAGCGCTGAATCTTGCAATTATTCATATTTTAATTATAAAGCAGTCGACTTGTCCGCCTTGTTTGCTAAAGAAGATACCATTGATTGGAATGCGGTACGTTACCTGCATAACATTGACGATCACGTAAGCTTCCTAAATGATATTGCGTCATATTTGCATGATAAATACGTCCCTTAAATTACCAGGACAGTATTAAATAGGGATCGGCCTTGGTTTTCTGTTAGGATACATACTCTCATTCAGGAGAGAAATCTTGCTTACTGCAAGTGGAAGCGTTATAAAATATCTTTGATTTGGGACGAATACAAAACTCTTCGTAATCGAGCTAAATACCTGTGCTATTCAGCAATCTAAAAAGAATTATTTTTTTACGAAGCTAAGTTCTTCTTTACCTGCTGGAAAGCTTTGGAAAAATCTTAAGAACCTTGGAGTATGCTCCTCGCGTTTGTGTGAGTGCAATGTTGATCCAGATGAACTTAATCAGTCCTTTCTTGCCCACAATACATCGGCTTCTGTGGCTGACAGCGCTTTCATTAGTAACTTGAGATCAACTCATACCTTTCCGAGTTTTGACTTTTCGAACATAACGCCTAATGAAGTGTATCTTGCCTTATGTAGTATTAAGTCAAACTCCGCAGGAGTTGATGATATCTCGCCCAAGTTTCTAAAGCTTATACTACCATTCCTTGTTTCTCCCCTTACTCATATATTTAATTCCTGTCTCACCATGTCAGTATTTCCCCAATCGTGGAAACTTTCTAAAGTCATACCCATAGCTAAAAGGTCCAAACCCAATTGCAAAGAATTTCGACCCATTACCTTATTACCGTTTCTATCTAAGGCCTTGGAAAAATTAATGTCTAAGCAAATCTCGAACTTTCTTCAGCTTAACAACCTCCTTCATTCTCTTCAATCTGGATTCCGATCAAAACACTCCGGCATCACCGCATTATTAAAAATAGTAAATGAGATGCGGAAAGCCTTGGACTCAGACAAACTTAACATTTTAGTTCTACTGGACTTCTCGAAGGCTTTTGACACTGTTGACCACAAGATTCTTTGTAAAAAGCTGGTTACAAAATTCAACTTTTCACCTTACGCAGGTAGGCTTTTGCATAGTTATTTGACAGATCGTCTACAAACAGTATACTCTAATGCCAGGTACTCCTCCTACCTCAGTGTCAATCTTGGAGTTCCACAAGGATCGATTCTTGGCCCATCGCTTTTTTGCATGTACATAAATGATATCTCCCATAGTGAGCTTCATCTATGTGCTGACGACGTGCAGCTATTTCTTTCCAGACCTCTTGGTCTTATTGAGGACGGCATAAGTTGCATTAACGAGGATCTCGTATGCCTTAATCGATGGGCAATTCAAAATAAGCTTATGCTTAACCCTCACAAAACGAATGCCATAATTGTTTACAGGACAAATCTCGACAAAACAAGTTTTCCCCCAATAATTCTTAACAACACGTCTATTAAATGGGTTGAGCCCCTTCGTAACTTAGGTGTTATATTTAATGACACACTTACATACCTGGGATGAACATATCAATAGTATCGTCCGTAAAATATATTTTGGTCTCCGCTCGTTGTGGGCTTCTAGTCAGTTCACTCCTCTAAGCACACGCCCGGCTCCTGGCTCGTTCGTTGCTCTTACCAATAATCACGTATGGATGTGAGATCTATGGTAAGCTAGACCATCGGAACTTCAACAAATTGTCACTTGCGTTTAACTCTATAATTCGATACATATACAATCTTCGTAGATTCGATCACATTTCATCTTATGTAAACACTGTGTTTGGATGTAACCTTTCCTCTTACTTAGATTATCGCTCATTGATAACGTTGATAAAAATCATGAAATTTTGTTGCCCGGGTTACCTTTTTGATGATTTCCAGTTCTCTTCGTCTAGAAGAACTCTTAACTTAATTTTACCACGATGTCATGGATTAATAACCAAACGCCTGTTCTTCAATCACACCTTTAAGCTTTATAATGCCTTGCCGCATGATATTAAACAGTCAATAATGTCGGGCTCTTTTGGTGTCATTAAAAGGAATCTATTTACCTTCATTATCTCACGTAATATTGAATAGAGACTTTTGTAAATAGTTTATTACTCTTCTTGCGCGCCACTACACCCTAGGTTTGATCATTTACTTGTTTTTCACCTTTTTTTATTCTTTTCTTTTTTCACTTAACCTCTCACTCTTTGTAATTATTTGAAATTATTTAAACTTATACATAATTTAAAAGATGTGAATCTTAAATGTATTTTTTTTTTTTTTTTTTTAATATTATTAAGCCAAGCTCAGGGGATACCCTATGATGCAAAGCACAGCATGGCAGGAAGGAGATAGGGAAAGGATTAGGGGATATGAGGAGAGTGGCGGAGGTGCCGATGTATGTCGCCCTTAAACTTCCGCAGATTGTACGCCGGAGGAAAAACAGAAGATGGTAAGCTGTTCCACATTCGCACTGTTCGGGATAAAAAAGCATCACGGAATTTTACTGTACGGCCGAAAGTAATTTGAAGGGTTAAAGGATGTGCGCGGTTTGCAGCGCGAGTATTGCGTGCAGGAATCATTCTACAAGGGATTAGACTAGATATTTCATCAGAACATTGACCATGCATATAGCGATAAAGGAGCGAAAGGTATCCAACATTGCGGCGGTGCTCGAGTGAGTCGATATGACAAGTTATTGCCAAATCGCCAATGAGCTTGAAGGCTCTCTTTTGGACAATATCCAATGAAGCTAAGGCTGTGCGACCAGCCCCGGCCCATATATGGGAGTTGTACTCCATTCTAGGTCTAATGTAGGACTTGTAGAGGAGCGCTAGATTTGACGGGCTGAAATATTTCTTACACCTTTTCAGAAATCCAAGACATTTCGATGCTTCTTTGGCAACAGAGATAATTGAATTGATGACAATAATAAATAAAAAAAAAAAAAAAAAAAGTAGCTATAGCCAAAATTAATAACCTTCGTCTGGGGCAAAATCAATTGATGAATAAATAGTAAAGTCAAAGTTTGGTTATAAAATTGGTCCACATTTTCGGTAGAGAAATAAACAATAGACTTCAAGAATATAATTTTGAAACTGATACTGATATGTCATAACACAAACGCAAAAAGCCTGTGATGAATGACAACGGTCTTTAAATTGAATTTCAATAAAAAGCGTAAATATTGGGAAAGGATGATTTTTTAACAGGATTTTTGGTGTAGTAACCAACCAGGAATTATAGCGTTGAATGCATTAACATGTATGCCCAAATGCTTTATAAAGTTCGGTATTTGAAAATCCTGGTTTTGGTGATGAATGACAACGGTCTATAAATGGAATTTCAATAAAAAGCGTAAATATTGGGAAAGGATGATTTTTTAACAGGACTTTTGGTGTAGTAACCAACCAGGAATTATAGCGTTGAATGCATTTACATGTATGCCCAAATGCTTTATAAAATTCGGTATTTGAAAATCCTGGTTTTAAAATGTCGTTTTGCACCTTTTTCTTTCTTTACAAATCCCTTGTTTTGGAATCCTGTGTAATGCATCGTACATCATAATGTATTGTCACCCATCTGTGCAATTTTAATTTTTGCAGCGCTTTTTCGCATACATTTCTAGAACGTTTCGTCGGACAGAAAAAATGATTATGAGCAATTTTATAGGATTTCATAATCTATACAAGTTTTTAGTACAATTAAAATGTCTAGAACTAATCGTTTTCACAATATTCGGAAAGAAAGAAATTTTTATATGGCAACACCAAGAACGGGCAGCCCGATTTTGCTATTACTATAAAAACACCATGTACCAAATTCAGCTCTCTATCTTGTCGTGTTCTCAGGCAGTCCCCAAATAATTAGTGGAAAACGAACTTTTTGTATTGCAAACCTACGAAGTAGTTGCCCGATTTGTCTCACTTTCGAACTTGATTTTACTTTTTTTTTGAAGTCCGTATACAAAATTTCAGCTTTTTAAGTGAACGAATTCTCGAGTTATCGTGCGCAAAGTGGACGGACAGATGGACAGACATACGGACATGCAAAAATCAATATAACTTTTAATATTATGCGTGGGTGTCCAATCCATTTTGCTCTACCATCATAATTTCGAGGTTTTACAAACGGAATGACAAACTTTGTACAACTTTTAGATTATATCTACGGTATAAAGACATAAAAGAACCCAAATATGCAATTCCATTGAACGAAGAACAACCAGTGCTAAAATTAAATATATCAAATTGTCGCAATGAATGAATAATGATTCACATACTTTCTTTCAGGAAAATAAGAAAGAATATGAACATAACTTGAAAGGTTAATGCATCTGATTGCAGCACACGTCACACTTAGTTAACCGCATGTTTGGAATGCTTAAAATGTGTAGCAATGAAGTGTTTTCGATATTTCAGGTCACCAATTACTTGTGCACTAATAATTTTTGCAATTAATTGATGAGATGTACATTTCTTGATTTTGTATACTAAGTTGTATACTAAGTAGGGATAGTGATAAATTGTATAAATAAGATGTTTTTTCAATAAAGAATATGGTAGCTCAACGAAATATTGGCTGCGATATCTCACCAGGTGAACGGGGATAATCAAATTCCAAAGAAGGCCCATATATATTACACGGTGATCTTGCACAAATAATAGTCCTTGATCATACTGTAACGGAATTTATTAGCCGAGCGGTAACGAGGGAACAATATCACTTGGAAGCGGAAAAAAAATCCAACACTTGAAATCCAGCGGAATCGGTTGTGTACCTTGTGGTGAGGCTCAGTCGAGTATCTCGGGCCGAACCTTACTTCCACTAGCAGTGGAACTGAACTTGAATCTTGATTTTATTGGACAACTTTCTCTAAATACGCCAAAAAGTCCACAGTCTACATAGAGATAAAGCTCCCAGTTAAAAGCCTAGTTTTGTAGAGGTGAAATTGTAAAGTACTACTCTCTCCAGTACGATGTTATCGACACTCTACACTACCGTGGTGATCTATAAAATCAGCTGATCATCGCAATCAAATCACTTTGGCAGTCGAGTTACTTGTTGGTTCCTTTCCGCGAGAATTGCCATTTTCCATCAACCACATCAGGATTAAGACCGTGAAGGTAGCGATGGATCCGATGCTAGTGCAGTGATATTGGCAAGGTGGCCCAACAACAAAAAAAAAACAACCAAAATGTTTGGTGTCGTGTAAACTATTCAGGGAGTTGGGCTCGGGGGCCTGCGGGTATCCTCCAGGAACCCTTCCTGATCTCTCCAGTTAATACCATGTGTAAATGCACACACGAATCCTCACGAGTGTCTTCACTTAATTGAGCCACTGTGTGATTGTGGGTCTTCTAACCTTGACAATAAATCAAATAAATCCAAACTTTTGAACTTTCTCAACAAATTTTTGTTTTCGCTGTGTTCTAATACGGCAAAAATAGTACTAACACAAAGTTTGTCCTCACCAACTACTAACTATAGAAATAAAATTCGGGCCAGAAATTATGATCTTTTGTCTCCCTATTTCGTTTCATTGGAACTTTTTCGGGAATTTGTTTTCTGTTTCATCTGTACTCACATAAAAAAAAAAAAATAGAAACAAATCAAAATTTTTTTTAATACCCCAAATTTCCTTATTTTAAAACTATGGAAAATTAAACTTGGACCAGAAATTACTTATCTTTGTTCCTGAAAAGCGTCACTAAGAAGGCCCATTTTGCGACTTGTCCGTTTACTAACGAGTTCCCACGATTCCACAAATGTTGGTTAAGTTCTCGATAATGTTAAAATGAACAAGTCCAGTGTTTTCACTGATTCGTGATATATTTTCTTAATTTCACATGCACTATTTTCGTTAATTTTACAAGTAAAACTTCAATTATAACAATTTTTTTTTTTTTGGGTTACTAAAAAAAAACTCTGTGTTCTTATCTCGATCAGTTTAGACAAAAGACTCTCCTCCTCTTCTCGAATCCAATTATTTACCCAGAACTAGCTCTCTGGGGCCTATGCGTACTGTCTGCTATGTGGGGTCCGGAATTCGCAGAATTAGGGGGCGCCACGCCATCTTTTAGATTTTGGTGGTACCGCTCCTACACACTGCTTCGCTTTTTTCATCAGCGTACTAGCGTACGCCTGAGATTTCAGCAGGCTTCTATTTTAATCGCGGGGGAAATGTAGAGATTTTGTAACAATACATTACCACATGGAAAGCCAGCCAACATTTGTAATAGAATCAGGTGCATGGCGCATGTCACACACATTGTACATGCAATTACTCTACCCCTCTTAAAATTAGTATTTTAAGACGGCGAAAGCTGCATATCGGTCTCGATGCGATTTCTTTGCATTTTTCGCATTTTCTCACGGAAGGTTTTTCAACGTCATGGCGTCGTGAGACAACAATAAGAAAAGTAAAAACTGAAATGAAACAAAACCTTGTAGAAACCCACAAAAGGAAAAACTAATATATTAACCTTGTAAAACAAAAATAAATGGAAATTCTATAGTTTTAATAAAGGTAATAGAGGTTTTCAGGAACCCCAAATATTGAGTGTGTTATTTCTAGATATCCTTACGCGCGCTCTCTCCCAGTCAGTGAGCACGAAGTGTGTTCACACAGAACATTTTGGTGGCAGCGGAACCAAAACAGAAACATATCAGTGTCCATAAAAATCTAATTAAAATTAAAATTCTAAATTAGTACCTACCAAAATATGCCGCAAATCAACAATTTGGTGGCAGAAGTATTCGAACTAGAAAATCAGTGCCTAAAAATACCTACATAAAATAAATAGATAAAATAAGAAGTAATAATAGTATATGGTTCTATTGTCAATAAAAAATTAAACAAAAATCCACAATAAGATAACGTTTTAGTGACAGCAATATTCAATAATTTCCATGCCTTTAAAAACAAAATAATTAATTTTGTTTTTTTAAATAAATAAATAACAAAAAATAAAATATAAAAAAAAATAAGCCTTGGTACCCTTTCAGGTTCCTTAGGACCCAAGGAGGCTTCATTCCTGCCCTACGAAGACGAATGTCAACAGAAGGAAAACATCGAGAAAACGTCGGCCAAGATGCTCGATAACAATATCCACAAAACTAAAAATATCAACATCAACATCTTAAAACTAACAAAAATTCGTAATATCATCAGGAGGTAGCGGACATACTAAGAACTGTAGCAATACTGGTGGATAAAATTAAAGATAGCGTGAAAAGTTATTTTGTTCGTATTATTACTCTTTTATATATACATATTATATAGGTACAGATTATTTTTCTTATCGATTCATTTTATATACAAATCCAGGTTATTTTCACTATCGATTCATTTAAAATATGTGTTGCACTATTACGGGGTGCAACACATATTTTACACCGGTACAAGATTTTTTTTTTTTTTTTTTTTTTTTTTAATTTCCTATCTTTAACTTTTGATTTATATACATAATTTCAACTTATCATGTTATCATCTCTAAGTTAAGAATTCGTGAGCCTGTTTGTCACAGGACTTCGAAAAATCAACAATCGCTCCCCTGTTGTGAAAATTTGAGCCGGTAAGAAGGTAAGAATAAAAAATTTTTTTTTTTTTTATTTCAATTTATAAAAAAAAATATAGAGACTGTCAAGTTCGTATAGGCTTTCAGTTACTGAAAATCGGATAAACGCACCGAAAATACAATAGATAAATAACCTAATGATTGCTTGTTTGTATTTAGATACGAGATTACAATTTTTTGTAATTTAATTAGTAGAATGTTCACTGCAGCAGATTAGAAGCGTTTCTTGTGGGCTCCCGAGCGAACAGCTTACGTGGAATTGAATTTTGCTGTTGTTCAAGAGGCCAGTTAGTTTTCTCCAGTTTTTATTTTCACCAATTCATGAATCTTGTCATCAGTATGGGTAAGTCAACTACACAGAAAATTGCGGCTAAGGTTAGTGCTGAGCAGGATAGAACATCCGTAAGTACCACTCCAATAAATATAAGGAGCTCTTCTAGAAATAAGGGGGAATCGGATAGCTCTTCTCAGTCGCTGACAACAGCAAATGATTTCAGCCTAGCCATTGAAAACCTTGAGAAGCGCTTGATGTTAACCCAGGGATTACACGACATGGTACAGCTTGTCTGCAAGCCTCCCTTCTTCTTGCATACAAGTTCATTTAAAAATTGGCATTGTGGGGTAAAGTCGTGCGTATCTTGGAAAATAATAGCAATAAAAGAAATAGCAGAATGATAAATAGCAAAGAAAAAGTTAAGAGAAAGGTGTTATTAAATGATGTAATGCAAATGATCCCAGAAAATCTCATTTTTCCAGAATAAATTTATCAAATTCTCTCAAGCATTTCTTTTCCGCCATTTTGAAAACTGCATAATGTCAAATTACTATCACCTCAACTGCCATGGTTTTTCATCATGCAAGTTCGCTGAAAGCTGTACTGCCAGCTGGCAGTAGAGGTTACACGTGCAAGAAGTATGGCAGTGCAGCTTGCATGCAAGCTGTACTTGCAGGTGTAACTCCCGGGTAAACTTTGGGAACCTGATGCCTGGAAAGTTCGAGGAAGTCGAGGAACACATTACGGCGAAAATTGATAGTACCAGAAACAACATACATACAGAAGTCTCTGATCTAAAAAAAATTATAAAGACCAGCAGTCTTCACTCCGACTATTGAAGAGTAAAATTGACGACATATGTCGGGTACAGCGATTAAGTGACTTGGTAATTATGTACTGGAAATAAATGATATCAAACACAGCGAAATATTAAAAAACATTGCTGGTATCATCAAGTACTCTCTTTCCCGCTATTCAGACGTTTTTCGAATAAAGTGTGTCAGCAACGAAAGAGTAAAATATGCATCACCCGCTCCAATAATTGTTCGTTTCCCCAGCCAAGCTGAAAATCGTGCGTTCTGTATTGCACGGAGAAATCAAACTCAACCAACTAGGTGTTGGGTTCACATCGGAATCTACCATAAGGTTTGCTGAGAGTATCACACAATCCAATCACCGCATATTACGTGAAGCACAGCGGCTCAAACATCAGGCAAAAGCCCTAAATTCTGGTTATTCACGAAATGGATATGTATATGTATATGTATATCAAACCTACCGTGGAGAGTAACTCAATTAAAGTTTCGCAACTGGACAAACTATTAACATATCGTTGCCAGAAGGAAGGCTTAGGAGCCAAAGCTAATGAGAATTAAAACAATTCTTCTTCTATTTTCTTTTGTTTTGAGATAATTTATCTATACTTTTTGTTTTTTTCTTTTGCCTTTATATCTAGTTAAGATCTGCTTAAATTGTTATTCTTTTATATTTAATTTTCTAATAATTTTAGTTCTTAATTGATATGAATCTCTTTCTCATCGATTATTTTCACTGAGGTGCTGGAATGGAGCCAGTTGTGAAATTGTTGTTTGTTGGTGCGGATGCATATAATGATGTTTTTATTCATTGTTTTTATATTGCACATTGCAAATCAATGGAAGCTAGTTTTTGGTCGTCCTATGTCCCGTGTTTTCTAACACAAACGTGACCATGCACGGAGTGAGAACGTTGCTCAACATAATGTCAGCACGATCGAAGGGTCTTAATTTATGTTATTTTAATGCGAGAAGTATTAAAAACAAAATTGACGTATTGAGAGAGGTTTTTGCTAGTTCCGATATACATGTGATTTTCGTCACAGAGCCCTGGCTACATAAGGACATTGCCTGCACCTTAGTTAATTTTCCTGGATATTTATTGCACAGAAATGACAGAGCTGATCGTGTTGGTGGTGGGGTAGCTATTTCTGTACGCGGCTTCGTCATTAAAAAAATTATCTGCATCTTCGCTACCTTTTGAATTTATATGTGTAGAATTGAAAACGTATAATAATAAATGTCTCTTAGCCTATGCTTACAGTCCACCAAACAGTTTCAGTATCGATAATTCTGCTGAATTCATGAATGCTATCTGCCTATGTACGCTTCAATATAACAAGATTGGGATAGGTGGAGACTTTAATGTTAAACTCTAACGACATTCTGGCTTGAGAGACGCTTTCTTACACATGTTTCAATCTATGGAATATAAAACATTAAATGCTTTACCTATTTACGACAATACAGCACAACCCTCGCAACTAGATCTACTTTTAGTAACTGATTTACACTCAGTACTTTATCGCAACCAATTAATTCCGCCGAGTTATTTGGACCACGCCATATTGTTTCTAACCTATGATGTACCCATCAGCGCTCGACCTCATCCTGTCACTATACAATTCCGGGATTACAATCACCTTAACATCCCCGCTCTTCTGCGTGATGGTTCATCCTTGCCGTGGGAAGCAATATACCACTGTACAAATGTTGACGAACACGTGGATATCTTAAATACTAGCTTATATTATTTACTAAATAGGCATGCTGCTTTGCAGTCACATCATATTTACCCCAAAATACCGCTGTCCTTGGTTCTCAACAGAAATAAGAATTTTAATAGCTGAAAGCGAGTTCTTGTATCGAAAATATTAAAGGCTCAAAACTGATTCTGCAAAAGAGATATATGCAAAAGTTCGGAATCTAGTAACATCAAAAAATCGCTGCGCTAAGCGCCGCTATTATCATGAAAAGCTTGATCCTAATCTGTCTACTAAATATTTCTGGGTTAATTTGCGCAAACTTCAGATAAAAGGAGACAAAGCATTAGATGTCTGTAACTTCAATGCAGATGAGTTAAATGGATACTTCATCAATGCTAGTAATACGTTATCGTCAACCAGCGGATCTTCTGTGGATAATGTTGTACCTCCAATGCTAAATGGTGATGGCTTTAGTTTCAGAAATGTCCACCAAGATGAGGAACAAAGAGCCATATCCAAAATAAGATCTGATGTTACTGGTCCCGATAATCTCTCTCCCCGATTCTTGAAGCTTTTGCTCCCGATCATATTGAAGTATTCTCGAGGGTTTTGCTTTAACCCTTTCTGTACGGAATAGCTAAATGCAGAAACGCTTTGTATGACCGGAACAAAATTAGAAGTAACATGTCGATGTGAAAGAGCCAATATTTCGTGCATTTCTGCACACATAACTTTCCGTGGTGGGGAAGGAGAGCAATGTGAGTTTTTTTTTTTTTATTTGGGATGTTCGGGAGAAAAAGAAAGGTGAAAAATATTTGGTGGGGTGGAGAAGGGGTGATTGGTAGTACTACCCGCATTGGGGTTTCCCAAAATGGGCGTGTAGGGTAGCAAATTAAAGGGTAGTGGCGGGGTTACTGTTTTGATCATGTAAGCTTCATACGGACGGTTTTACCGTTAAACAATGCCTTTTTGGCACTTGGGTCAAATACACCCCCTTTTTTTCATTTTGCATATATTTTGGCCGTTCTTTTTTTCATATACATCAGTGGTCTGTTGAAAGTTTTTTATTCAGGTGGTAAATTTGCCGGATGTAACAGTTGTTAGCAAACAAATGCTATTTGGCAGTTTAAAAAGGACTGGTTCATTTTTTTGCCAGTTGTCTTCGGAACTAATTATCGTCTTCAAAAATTAACTAGATATGTAATATTAGTATTTTACAATACAAGAGTGTTTAAAGCATATGCAATCTCTCCCTCTCTCTATTTTGTCATAAACTTTGGTATATGAGATCATTACACCACTCCACTATTTTATTTTATATAGAATAGAAATTTTAACAGATATGAAGAACGTATTTTTATAGTTTTTTTTTAATTTGCAAAATTAAAAAAATTATCAACTATATGGCCACGATCATCAACATTTTGCCATTTCCGCAACATTTGTGGAGAGCGATATCCATTAATATTGTCTTTAGTATTTGCACTGAGCTAAATTAGAACGTATTTTTTCCATCACCAACACAGAAGATTATAAAAGCAAGAGAGAGACAAAAGAAGCGTGTCACATCTACATCAGTATGAAACACTTAATTAACATCAGACTAGATACAGAAATTATACACAAGGGTTATAACACGATTTTAAATAAAATTAACAAACACGGCCATACACACAACAACAAAAGACGAACACATCAAAACAAAGAGATCCATAATAACAATACTCACCCAAACCAACAAGCACACACACACAGACACACACACCGGCACCCACGACACCAGAGCCAACATAACAATCAAAAACAGCTGATGCAACTCAGTAAGTTTGGGTGGAGTAAAAAGTGCCAAAGGTAAGAAAGTGCCAACTTTAACATCTCGTAGTATAAAAGGACAGTAAAAAAACGTACATGCAGGGAATGCACTTGGCGTTGGGAAATTTTCACTACATAGCCACTCGCTGCCAGGCATTAGGTAAGATCGCACATACAATAGTGCTATTTATTTGACAAAAAAAAAAAACATCGTGTCGAACATTTTAGTTTCTTGCTGAATGTACTCATCATGGTTAAGTGAAGTAAAGACATTTAGATTGCTATTTTCTTTGTTAGTACTCTGATACTACTTAAAACTATAAACGTTTTCTCGTCATTGCTTTCAATCTAAAAACATGTTCTTGGACCGTTCGAGGTAAAAAGTGCCGCGGGAGGAAAGGAGATATTAAAGACTAGAGCTTACTATATAGCTACCTATTTAAATATTAATAACCTGAATTGCAATGCAGCTACAAAGATTATTACAAAAAGTAATTATAAAAACAACATTTTAAAGTGATGCAATTAAAATAAGGGTAGACTATCATATTAAATTTGAATGCTCGTTTGTGTTGAATGTTTATGATTATTTTGGAAGTTATGAATAAATATCGATAACGTCATAGATTCCGCTATTTTATTCTTTCTACCAGGTTGCAACAGGTGGAACTTTTTACCCGCAAGAGAGGTAAAAAATACCAAACGACTTACACATTTAAAAACAATTAATAACGCAAAATAATTAAATTTTTTACATATATGTTTTTTGGTATTGATACATGAAATCCCAAAAATTTTACGTTTAAATTATCATACAATAAATGTTAATGACATATTGATGACAATTCAAAAAGTGACACTTTCAGCCCCACCCAACCCTTCCTTTCTAGTCGACAACGCTTGTAATTTTAATTTTATAACGCCTTTATTTTTTGTGTTAATTTATTTATTTATTGTCGGCTTTATTACTTAAATGCAGTGTTTTTCGTTGTTTTTATACTCGAGTAGTTTTTTCACATAGTTATATAAAAGGTAATCTAATGCTATCATATATTTATATTCAAACATTTTTCTCAATATGTTGGATGATTAAATAAATGTAATTCCACAGACCCCTTGGAAAGGATCTTAAAACTCAGAGTCGAATCATCGGGAAAATTGTAATAAGCCATAACTTAAATTTTGTAGTTTTTTCTCACTGATCGGAAATCCCCAAAAAGCCCCACATCGTTGCTTATACTTTTTTAGTATTTTCACTTTTCCAAGTAAACAGAATGTAGAGTAGGTACATGACCTGCACAGGCCATAGCATGAATTTTGATAATATTATGTAGTCTTGGATAAATGCTGAATGAAATCCGAAATTACTGCAGAAATATACATATCTACAACATACCAAATCTTTCCATCGTCATCAAGTGTCAATAGATAATAGCGTGTGGCAGACGGCGTTCTTCGAACTAAATATTATAAATTTAACTCTGCAACGTTATAGAATACTTTTATTTTAGTCAGGGAGATCACCAGTGACTTTGCAATGAAACACATGTGACTTTGTAGGTATACATATATATTTTATTGATAATGAGCACATTCACCAGGCGTAAAATCATGTCGTAGTGGTGTCATAGATGATTATTTGACGTAAATCTAGCGTGAAATATAATAATATACTATATATACCATGCACTCGGCTCCATCGGAAAGACTATTTACCATTCACCATCTTCAGTTCTAAAAATAGTTGCTACTTCTTTTGCCGTTAGAAAACATAGATTTTGTTTTTGAACGACGTTTGCAATTAAACATGAAAATTATGCACACCATTAGGATCACATCACTTGTTCATGCTTTCACACATTCTATAATGAACAGCGGAATAGACATCGTAAAAGTAATTTTGTGATTACCTTGGTGCACACCCGTTAAGAAATCAGTCAATACGTTGGTTAAACTTTATGTTATTCGTTTTTCTAGATTAAATTGCTTAGACCACAAAATTCATATATAATAATAAATTGATTGAAGGTGTCGCAATTATCAGCTACTATAGTAAGACAAGCCGATCGATAATTGGATTTGAACTGCCATGTTTTGGCACAACCATGAGCCCCTGCAAATGACACCTAAATCACCAAAATTGTCCCGCAAAGTCCTGGCCTATTAAAAACAATCAAGTAAATTCGTTGAAATATTTGGAATTGTATAGTGGGCTCTTATCGGTCACTATTCCAGTGTGTAGCGCATGCAATCTGTAATATTGCTTGTAACCCATTTCATTTTCAGAAACATACACTAAATTTGTCGAAGTTTATTCTAGGCATTGGAAAAAATGGCGCCTAAGCTTAGCATGGGCATGTTTTAATAACAAACAATAAAACATTTTAAACTGCATAGATAGGCTGCAGACTAATCTACGTTTTATTTGACAGAAAAAATGCGTGGAGTGGAAATTCATTGTATAGAACGTTTTCAAATAACACAGCTAAGTTCTCACTACTTCAATATAAAATTGTCCTTAATCATATGTACAAGTGAGCTTCGGTTTGGTAACATGTGGTTATGAAGATAGTTTCTTTTTATTATTGAAAACTCAAATTTAAGTTATTATTTAAAAAAACAAACTTTTAGTTTATAGCGATTTTATTGTAACTGATTTGAAATTTCAAAAATACCGTAGAAATCTTATGAATTTATGTTACCACATGCTTTTAATTTTTTATTTGTTCTGCTTGTCCCGCTGTGCCTCTAGATACTTAGAAGCGTATGTGACAAGATTTGTGTATACAACATATAATTGGAGAAATATCAAGAGATAGGCAGAGTAGCTGATGATAGAATTCCCAGTAAGAGCAACATTTAAAAATTTTCAGGTGAAAAGTACAGAATTGGATGG